>CM059815.1:33604537-33607037 GCA_030435695.1 Brachymystax lenok tsinlingensis | reverse complement strand
GCAGCACACGGTGTTGTCACCAATAATATCCTATTATCTTACACCTTCCCAGTCATAGCCACAGCAATAAAAGAACTTGACCTTCTTCACCGACACCAAACAAAGGAGGGTGAAACACAAAGACCCAACCTTGGGCTTGCTCCGGTTAGATTTCCAATGGCCACTCTGTGCTGTTTTAAAGGGAGTTCACTTCTGGTGATAGCATTACTCCTCCATGCTAATGCTGGTCTAATAAATAGTTTTTGCGTGGGTGTCTTGCAGACAGACTCACTCCTTTGGTCAGCTACAGATTGACAGTATCAATCCTTTCAAACCTAACTCCCACCGCTAAGACTGATGGTACTTTTTGGGTGAAATAAATACAGAGAGGATTTTCAGAGAAACCAACTTTTCAGGACACTTTAAGCAAATGGGCACTAACACCCTCTTTCATTTATTCTACATTGCTGGAGTATTGATTTGGAGTATTGCGTGCAAAATAATTGTAAATAGCCCAAAAGACATAAATGAGGAGAAAACAAGTTAGATCAGTTTTTGCTTTGCTCAGTCCTCCCCCGGTTTGCGTAGGTGTCCGCCTGATGTTTCATGTGCTGACTCTCACTGCTCTGTTAAAACCAGCAGCAACGTCCCAGAACATACCAGGCTAAATACCCTGCTCCAACTTCGGACCAAAGCACACATTTATTTAATCGGAGGGTAATCATTTCCGTAGGAGATGAAGGGCTAGTGTGTGAGATGGAAAATGAAAAGAAAGTTCAACCCTGTGACCCTTTGTTACCGTAGTACAGGATACAGGCGTTCAGTATGTTCCCTCACAGTTTATAATATATATATATATATATATATATATATATATAAATAATCGGGTTAGGAGAAGTCATTCAGTACAGGACCGAAAGCTTCATATTATTGAAGGACCAAAGGAAATGGGATTCAATATTCTTTAGTTTCAAAAGGATACACAAGGATGTGCATGTGTTTGGCTAATTTGGATGTGTGTGTGTGTGTGTGTGTGTGTGTGTGTGTGGGGGCGGGGGGTGCATTAGAAAGCTAAATCAACCCCTAACACTGCATGGTGAAAGTGATCCTGCTGCTCAGCTGGTGCACCAGGCGGTCCTCCTCTCTCCCCTCGGCCCCAGATTGTTGTGCCTGTCCCTGGGGCCAGCCCAGAGAGGGCAGTGAGGCGTCTGTTGTTGTGACGTAGTGGGACCAAAGAGTATGCACACGGAGCGGGGATCGGTGACGGACTGACTGGCTCCTGAGGGAGGACAGGAGCGGGATGATAAAGCTATGAGCCTAGGGTCCTCGCGGGACTTCAGACCACTTTAGAGATTGTCACAGCAGACGCCACCGGCATTAGCCACCAGCATTAGCTCTTTGCCAAAGAGCTTCCCCTCTCTATCGCTCTCCTTACTCTCTCTGGCCTTCTCCTCCACATATCCTCTGTAGCATACTCTAAAACCAAGAATTGATTCCATTAATGATACGTTGCCCACCCATACTGTACATGCTACACGTACCTGGATGGATAGTAGAAGTCCTTATTATAACCACATATTATACATTATAAACTGGGGGGTTCGAGCCCTGAATGCTGATTGGCTGACAGCCGTGGTATATCAGACCGTATACCACGGGTATGACAACATGTATTTTTACTGCTCTAGTTACTTTGGCAATCAGTTTATAATATCAGTAAGGTGTTTGTGTTATGTTGTCAATTGCGACGTGCCTAAGAATACCTCTTAGCCGTGGTATATTGGCCATATACCACACACCCTTGGGCCTTAGCTTAATTATAGCAACCATGAAAGTCAGCCTGCTAGATGTGGCTGAAGCAGAATGAGAGAAGGAGAGAGGAGGGATTGAATGTGGCAGCCGTGGAGGCACTGAAAGCAAGATATAAGCAATCGGCCTGGGCCGTGTGGCACATGATATCATCGCTTCACTTCAAGGGCCATCAGGGTTCGCGAAAAGGGGGGTAGAGAGTGACTGTTGGCCTCTGAGACCTCAGTCTCTCTGGCAGGGAGGGCTGTTCTGTCCCCGACACATCCCTTTGTTTGGGTTTTGGTTCAATCCATTCGTAGGTTGGTGGTAAGTGTAGTAATGTTAGGGAGGCCTCCCAAAATGCACTCCCTAAACTTAAGTTAGGATTTAGTTAGCCAGCTAACTTAGATAAACGTTCAGATATAGCTCTTAATCGTTTTCTGGTTCATTAATAAAAGCAAAACTTTCATATTGTGTTTTGTTGGGAGGGTTGAGTCAGTTATAGCATCCCAAAATATGAAGTTATTTCAGAATAGGAAAGTTAGGACCAACGAATTGATTCTGTGTTGTGACATACCCCCAAAGGACAGAGTATGTGGCTCTAAAATAAATACATACAGTGCCTTCGGAAAGTATTCAGATGTCTTTACTTTTTCCACATTTTGTTAGGTTACAGCCTTATTCTAAAATAATAATTCTCAGCAATCTACACCCATTCCCCATAAAGACAAAG
>CM059815.1:33167037-33599537 GCA_030435695.1 Brachymystax lenok tsinlingensis | reverse complement strand
TCTGTGGAGTCAAAGTTATCTGGTATGTGTTAGGTGACATGCCAGAACAGCCAGACAGGCCAGGGCCGGGACCAGACTACAGGCCAGACAGCCAGACAGGCGAGCGCCAGACAACAGGGCTGATAGACAGGCCAGGGCTGGGCCCAGACAACAGGGCTGATAGACAGACAGACAGACAGGCCAGGGCCAGGACCAGACAACAGGGCTGATAGACAGACAGACACAGGCCAGGGCCGGGACCAGACAACAGGGCTGATAGACAGACAGACAGACAGACAGACAGACAGGCCAGGGCCAGGACCAGACAACAGGGCTGATAGATAGACGGTCCGGGACAAGACAACAGGGCTGATAGATGAACAGACGGGCCAGGGAGGCAAGCAGGCAAAACAACAACAATGCAGCATCTGTGTCCGCTCTCCTTGAGCGATTACATTCCCTCACCCTGCCAAACACTTCTGTGTTTTCTTCTTATCCCCCTCATGTGGAAGAGGCTCTCTCTCTCTCGCTCTCTCTCTCCTTGTTCTTGAAGTCATTTTACAATGGTACTGTATATCATTATTTGAGTATAGTTTGTTTATCGACATGTCTGTAGACATTTGTCATATGGACATCATGAAGATTCTATTGTCATCTGACATCAAACTTGACGTTGTCGTTATGAAGAAGTATAAACACAAAAGACAGCCTCTGCATGACATCAGCAACCCGATGCTCCAAACAGCAGACTTTCTATATTTGAACACCAATAAACGCATCCGTTTAAAAATGAATCCGGTAATTGTCAACCTAGCAACAAGCCAGGCAACTAAAAGCAATTTTCTGAACAATGTTTTGGTTCGTTGTTAGCTAGCTGGCTAACCAGTTCAAATAATGACCAGAGGATAGCTGACCGCGTCTTAACTTTAGCTACTTTTTATTCATTATCACAGGAACATAAACCCACAACAACATTATGGTTCACAAGGTAATGGCGAGCTTACAGAAAATAACATTACTGCCACAGTGTGACCAAATAAAAGTAGGTCATTCTATCAGAGAAGAGCTCCTGCATCATCTTGTCACAGGAGGATTTGGTCTGGTTGCTGTGGCAGTCCAGTAACTGCGACAACGGACGCTGCAACAATCTCATGGACTTTTTTCATGTCTCTGCATCAAGAAAACTGACCGTCGCAGCAACTTTCTACAGACATTCCACCGGAGTATAAATTAAATGTCGTTGTCACATTCTCCTTGTCTACAGACATGTCGTTAGACCAAGTATAAACCGGCCTTAAAATTTGCCCAATCAAAGTCTTGAATGAAGACTATGGTTAGTTTATTAGTAGAATCCTTACTGCTTGGCTAGAATAAAAGCCTGCTCCATACAGGATAAGATTGCCCATCTTCGCTTTAGCATGTGAGATAAGTATGTATATTCTGACCCATATGATAGCTCAACGAGCATATCAGTCATGAGACTGACTGTTTATATAGTCATAGACACCACAGCAGGATAACATCTGTTCTAAGATCAGCCACTTGGCTGAGAATGATACTGCATGTGCAACACAGCACAAGCTCACGTTTGGGTAAATATTTATACAACATGTTTTATGATATCTAATATTTTCCAGACGAGTTTCAGTCCGGCTCAAAACTTCCTCAACACGACCCAGAAAGGGAACACAGGCTGTCTGCCTTCAACTTCAGACTGTAGACCAATCCGATTGCATGGGTGTCCCCTATCCGTGGTTTAATGAAATTGGATAGTTGAATAGTGTCTTGGCAGTGGCTTTTGACATTGTGATCAAAACTTTCCATTGTGAAAAGGGACAAAGGCACAGTCAATCAATGCAACCTCAGAAAATGTATTTAAAAAAAAAAATGGTGCAGTGAAACAAGTGCAGTGCTGGAAAGCCTAAAGCAATAGCAGCTACATTAACAACTGGACTATTTTTATATATTGTCAAAATATCACCCAGTGTGTCAGCAGGCAGTCATAATGTCCATCCTCTACAGCACAGCTGTTCAGTCCTCACTCTGTTTACGTCTGTCCGCTTCTGCTATCAGGCCTTATCCACATCCTGTATGCCATCCTCTGTGCTGTGCCCTGTGTTGTGTCATGCTGGCGAGGCGAGCAGCTGGCCCGAGGAACCAAAAACTACAGGGAACATATCGTGGCATAACGTTGAGTGCCAGAATTGGTTTTGGCCCGAGACTAAGGGGCTAGTTCAATTTGAGAGTTATTGTGTTGGACTCTGATATAAAAAGAACCCATATTGAACAAGGGGGTCACAGGATGATGGAGTGAGTATTGTTTGGTCAGACTGATATGGGTGTTCGTGCAACAAATCAACAGAAGGAGAGGGACCAAAGGCGTTGTGAGGTGGTCTGTCACTGGAAAATGTAGTTGTTATAGCCTAGACCAGAGGAAAATAAAATACATTCCTTCTAAAACTGTCACGCAATAATACCAATAACATGTGGCGGGGAATACTCCAATACTGTATTGCACAGCAATAGTCTATTAATCAATGGTTATATGTACTGTATTATACAGCAATAGTATATAAATCAATGGTTATGTATTTTATTACACAGCAAAAGTCTATTAATCAATGGTTATGTATTGTATTACACAGAAACAATAGTCAATCAATCAAATGTATTTATAAAGCCCTTTTTACATCAGCCGATATACAGAAACCCAGCCTAAAACCCCAAACAGCAAACAATGCAGATGTAGAAGCACGGGGGCTAGGAAAAACTCCCTAGAAAGGCAGGAAGCTATGAAAAAACCTAGAGAGGAACCAGGCTCTGAGGGGTGGCCAGTTCTCTTCTGGCTGTGCCGCGTTGAGATTATAACAGTACATGGCCAAGATGTTCAAACGTTCATAGATGACCAGCAGGGTCAAATAATATTAATAATCACAGTGGTTGTAGAGGGTGCAACAGGTCAGCACCTCAGGAGTAAATGTCAGTTGGCTTTTCATAGCCAAGCATTCAGAGTTAGAGACAGCAGGTACGGTAGAGAAAGATAGTCGAAAACAACAGGTCCAGGACAAGGAAGCACGTCCGGTGAACAGGTCAGGGTTCCATAGCTGCAGGCAGAACAGTTGAAACTGGAGCAGCAGCACGACCAGGTGGACTGGGGACAGCAAGGAGTCATCAGGCCAGGTAGTCCTAAGGCAAGGTCCTAGGGCTCAGGTCCTCCGGGGGGGAGGGAGAGGAAGAGAGAGAGAATTAGAGGGAGCATGCTTAAATTATTAATCAATGGTTATGTATCGTATTACACAGCAATAGTCTATTAATCAATGGTTATATGTACTGTATTACATAGCAATAGTCTATTAATCCATGGTTATATTTATCGCATCATTCGATGTGTAACTAAAAAAAAAGCCAGCTCCAATCTTTTAGAGAAATAGCTAAATTAGTATGGACCAGGCTTCATTTGGTTTTCACGTGTGTCATAGCCCCTGGAAGTAAAAAAGACTGAGTATCTAACCCTCTCTCTCTCTCTCTCTCTCTCGTTCCCTCTGTCTTCCAGAATACGACCCAGGAGATTGGTGAGGAGGTGGAGGACGGGGCGGTGTACACCATCACCCTGAGGAAGGTTCAGATGCTCCACCACCACCACCACCATCCTGGCCACCACAGTGGCGGCAGCGGGGCTAGTAAGGGCCAGCGCTGGCTGGGTGTAGAGACGGACGCGGCCCTAAGCCTGTACGAGACATGCAAGGTGCGCACCATCAAGGCAGGCACGCTGGAGAAGCTGGTGGAGTACATGGTCCGGGGAAACGATTCCACCTACGTCACCATCTTCCTCTGCACCTACCGCTCCTTCACCTCCACCAAGCAGGTCCTGGACCTACTGCTCAACAGGTGAGTAGAGGGAGGGCGGAGAGACAGAGGCCTGGATAGATGGATGAATTTACAGATGGATGGATGGATGGGTGGATGAGAGGATGGAAAAGCTGGGTGGATGGAGATGCACATAAATTACAGGATGGATGAGAGGATGAGGATGGATTGGTGAATGGAGGAAGGATGGATGAGAGGATGGATGGATGAGAGGATGGGAGGATGGATGGGTGGAGGAGAGGATGGGTGGGTGGGTGGATGGATGGATGAGAAGATGGGTGGGAGGATGGGTGGATGAGAGGATGGATGGATGAATGGAGGATGGATGAGAAGATGGATGGATGAGAGGATGGATGGGTGGAGGAGAGGATGGGTGGATGGAGGAGAGGATGGATGTGTGGAGGAGAGGATGGATGGATGGATGGATGGATGGATGGGTGGGTGGGTGGAGGAGAGGATGGATGGGTGGAGGAGAAGATGGATGGGTGGGTGGGTGGATGGGTGGAGGAGAGGGTGGGTGGATGGAGGAGAGGATGGATGGATGGAGGAGAGGATGGATGGATGGAGGAGAGGATGGATGGGTGGGTGGAGGAGAGGATGGGTGGGTGGAGGAGAGGATGGATGGGTGGAGGAGAGGATGGATGGAAGGATGGGTGAGTGGATAGATGACTAAAACTGATTTATCTGTTTTCAGGTATGCCAAACTCCAGATTGGATCAGAGGGCCACAGACTGACTCACGACGATCGTACAGAACTGAGGAAGTAAGTCTCTGTCTGACTCTGACACACATTGTGGACAATACATCTACTCAAATAGCCTATTTTCAACACATACTGTACAGTAACAGAAGACCTTGTTAGACTGTTTGCTTAATTTTCACATTTTGTTGCCTGGAATTTATATTGCTTGCCTTATACCTATGACATTGTTCTGAGACAAGGGAGGACACTTCATAAGTCGTGAGATCTGCCCTACAAACGTGTGCCTCTTTATTTCTCCATACCACCAGGACTATCCTGCTGGCATAAGCAGTTCTGCCATTGGAAACATTGAAAATGTTTCTATTGTGTTCATGTGGGTGTTGTATCGTGTTACAAAGTTCGTCATTGTCCTAGATTTTGTGACCCATATCCTCAGGGCAAACATTTTTTATGTATCTTTTTCATATCCTTCTCTGGTTTCATGGTAGCTAGTCCCATTATCTACTGTATCTTTCCTACCTCTCCACTCTATTCTTTCTCATTTCCGCCCTCTTTTTATCATTATTAAAGATAATATGTCATCCAAACACCTGTGTTTGTCTCTCTCTCTCTTTCACTCTCTTTCACTCTCCTTTTTGTCTCTCTCTCTCTCTCTCTCTCTTCCTCAGCACAATATCCTCCATCTTGGGGGCGTGGCTGGACCAGTATTCTGAGGACTTCTGGAAGCCTCCGGAGTACAGCTGCCTGCGACGGCTAATCTCCTACCTGCACCTCAACTTCCCAGGATCGGACCTGGAACGCCGCGCCTGCAACCTCCTGGCACACTTCCACCGCCGACAGCTCCAGGAGCCCGAGCACGAGTGTAAGATGACCGGCCGACTCCCAGCTGAACTTTTGACCTTTGACCCTGACCCCAACTCCTCAAGCATGGAGAGTCCAAAGAATTTGTATTAGTGGAAGGCCAAAGATGTTTCCGGTGGTACACCAAATCAGAGAACACTGTTCTTAGTCAATCCCTTAGGGAAAGTGTTACAGACAACCAATACCTTGTTAGCGTGTGTGTGTGTGTGTGTGTGTGTGTGTGCGCGCGCGCGCGCATGTGTGCGTGATGTGTTCGTGGGTGTCAGGAAGCAAAGTCGAACCAACACAGATGCTCTAGTCTAGTCCAACACATACCTGTATTGTCTTACAATACTTCAATTCACATCTTCCACGAAAGGTATATCTGAGTGTGTGGGCCCTCACTTCTACATTAAGTAGTTTATTAAACCCAGCCGTGTGTTTCATGTTATTTTGCTAATGAGTGGTGATGTTATCCCTCAGTGCTGGACCATGGTGGCTATCCGTTCACCCTACTGGAGGAGAATGGCTACGAGGATGAGCAGCTGGACTTCCTGAACTTTGACCCGGCGGTGGTGGCCGAGCAGTTCACCCTCATGGACGCGGTAGGATGCCAAAACATCACAAAACTCAAAACTTTTGTCCCAAATGCACATATTTGTGTGCTAACAACATATAACAACATATTCTAATTAATAATGAACTCTGTCTTTTTTTGAGTTTTCTATGAAATTGTCCATTATTTTCCATCATTTTCCATCGTGGTACTTTATAGTTTGAGTTGCTCTCTCATTGTTTTCGCAAAGATCATGTGTATTTTTCAATGCCAGCGAGGTTCCTTGGATTTGATTGAAAAATGAAATGCTGTAACTGTGTCCTGTTGTGAGCGTTGGAGCCAAGGGGCTTCCTTGGCTGGTCTTCAGGGGCTGATAGATAAGACAGGAAGTGAAGACAGAAGACAGAGGGCTTTAGGCCCACACTGCTGTTGAGTTTTGTGTCCAGCAGGCAACTTTATCAACTGTCCTCAAAGCCTTCTGAAGTATCTGCCTGTCTCGGATTGCTCCTTCACTTCTGCATAGGAGTGAAAACATGTTCAACTTATCCAAAATACATCACTGGTTGCAGCAAGAAACCAAGCCTCCATTTTGTTTGTCTTCCTCCAAACCCCCTCTTCCTCACTCCCCCTCTTCCTCACTCCCCTTTTTCCTCCTAGGAGCTCTTTAAGAAAGTGGTCCCCTACCACTGTCTGGGGAGTATTTGGTCACAGCGGGACAAGAAGGGCAAGGAACACCTGGCGCCCACCATCCGTGCCACCGTCACCCAGTTCAACTGCGTCACCAACTGTGTCATCGCCACATGCCTGAGCGAGCGCTCGCTCAAACCCACGCAGCGCGCCAAGCTGGTGGAGCGCTGGATTGAAGTGGCCAGGGTGAGACACTGTTGTTAGCAGGACTTGTTGTTGGCGTGGGATTCAATTTTCATTTTAGTCATTTAGCAGACGCTCTTAACCAGAGCAATTTACAGTAGTGAGCGCATACATTTTCATACTTTTTTTTCAAGCTGATCCCCCTTGGGAATCAAACCCACAACCCTGGCGTTGCAAGTGCCATGCTCTACCAACTGAGCTACACGGCTAGAGCATGGTGTCCTTCCCCTTCAGTCCTGCAGAGGTGCAGTTTGTGTTGTGTAGCATGATGATTACAGTACCCATAATGCTCTTTTCCAAAGAGTTGGTCTTATTTGAGTCCAGAAATTCTGAAGCTTATCTAGTGGTGTTCCGTCTCCTTACCAATACATTGGATTGATTTGCCCCTGGTGCTGAATTGATATCCATTGATATTCATCTGAATATTTTTTTCTCTTCAGGAGTGTCGAATCCTGAAGAACTTTTCTTCACTGCGGGCTATCCTCTCTGCTCTGCAATGCAACCCGGTCCACCGGCTGAAGAGGACATGGGACGAGGTGTCCAGGGAGAACTTCCGCATTTTCCACGAGTTGTCAGAAATCTTCTCTGACGAGAATAACCATTCGCTCAGCAGAGAGCTGCTCATTAAGGTAGTGTGTGTGTGTGTGTGTGTGTGTGTTAGTGAAGGAGTAGTCCTAGAGTGGTGTGACCTCACACAAGGGAACCCCTATCACTCCACTGCCTGAAATCAGAGGACTACTGTAATCAGAGCAGTGTGTGTGTATATATTTTATTGCTAATGCTTTATTGATTCTGCCCCCCAAACACAAATGCGCTCTTTCTTTCTCTCTCTCACTCACTCACTCACTCACACACACACACACACACACACACACACACACACACACACACACACGCACTCTGATTACAGCAGTGCTCTGATTTCAGGCAGTTAGTTTGAGTAATGGGGTTTCCCTTGTGTGAGGTCACACAACTCTAGGGGTACTCCTGCTCTCACACTGACGGTGTCATCACCCAAGATCAGATGACAGTAGCATCATGGTGTAACAGGGCGTGTGCATGCGAGTGTGATGCGCTTGGAGACGGAATAAAAGGACATCCTGAAAGTCATTTCCATAAAAACACAAAGTGAAAAACAGTATGGAATTTTGTTGTCTGGAGTTTCCTATGTTTGTTCAATATCTTGGTGAGATATTTGGTCATCCTCCCAATGAGAAGAGTTCTTACCTAACAATGTAATGCACTTTGGACACTTGGCAACATGATTCATATAGCCAATCCATTATCAACTGTTATGGAACAGCATAGAACAGAACAGAACAGTATAGCAGTATGAACAGAACAGTATAGAACAGAACAGAACAGTATAGCAGTATGAACAGAACAGTATAGCAGTATGAACAGAACAGTATAGAACAGAACAGTATAGCAGTATGAACAAAACAGTCTAGCAGTATAGAACAGAACAGTATAGCAGTATGAACAAAACAGTATAGAACAGTACAGAACAGTGTAGCAGTATAGAACAAAGGTATAGAACAGAAAAGTATAGCAGTATAGAACAGAAAAGTATAGCACAGAAAAGTATAGCAGTATAGAACAGAACAGTATAGAACAGAACAGTATAGCAGTATAGAACAGAACAGTATAGCAGTATAGAACAGAACAGTATAGAACAGAACAGTATAGCAGTATAGAACAGAACAGTATAGCAGTATAGAACAGAACAGTATAACAGTATAGAACAGAACAGTATAGAACAGAACAGTATAGAACAGAAAAGTACAGAACAGTATAGCAGTATAGAACAGAACAGTATAGAACAGAACAGTATAGCAGTATAGAACAGAACAGTATAGAACAGAACAGTATAGCAGTATAGAACAGAACAGTATAGCAGTATAGAACAGAACAGTATAACAGTATAGAACAGAACAGTATAGAACAGAACAGTATAGAACAGAAAAGTATAGAACAGAACAGTATAGCAGTATAGAACAGAACAGTATAGAACAGAACAGTATGGCAGTATAGAACAGAACAGTATAGCAGTATAGAACAGAACAGTATAGCAGTATAGAACAGAACAGTATAACAGTATAGAACAGAACAGTATAGAACAGAACAGTATAGAACAGAACAGTATAGCAGTATAGAACAGAACAGTATAGCAGTATAGAACAGAACAGTATAGCAGTATAGAACAGAAAAGTATAGAACAGAACAGTATAGCAGTATAGAACAGAACAGTATAGAACAGAACAGTATAGAACAGAACAGTATGGCAGTATAGAACAGAACAGTATAGAACAGAACAGTATAGCAGTATAGAACAGAACAGTATAGCAGTATAGAACAGAACAGTATAACAGTATAGAACAGAACAGTATAGAACAGAACAGTATAGAACAGAACAGTATAGCAGTATAGAACAGAACAGTATAGCAGTATAGAACAGAACAGTATAGAACAGAACAGTATAGCAGTATAGAACAGAACAGTATAGCAGTATAGAACAGAACAGTATAACAGTATAGAACAGTATAACAGTATAGAACAGAACAGTATAGCAGTATAGAACAGAACAGTATAGCAGTATAGAACAGAACAGTATAGCAGTATAGAACAGAACAGTATAGAACAGAACAGTATAGCAGTATAGAACAGAACAGTATAGCAGTATAGAACAGAACAGTATAGAACAGTATAGAACAGTATAGCAGTATAGAACAGAACAGTATGGCAGTATAGAACAGAACAGTATGGCAGTATAGAACAGAACAGTATAGCAGTATAGAACAGAACAGTATAGCAGTATAGAACAGAACAGTATGGCAGTATAGAACAGAACAGTATAGCAGTATAGAACAGAGCAGTATAGAACAGAACAGTATAGCAGTATAGAACAGAGCAGTATAGAACAGAACAGTATAGAACAGAACAGTATAGCAGTATAGAACAGAACAGTATAGCAGTATAGAACAGAACAGTATAGCAGTATAGAACAGAACAGTATAGCAGTATAGAACAGAACAGTATAGCAGTATAGAACAGAACAGTATAGAACAGAACAGTATAGCAGTATAGAACAGAACAGTATAGCAGTAGAGAACAGAACAGTATAACAGTATAGAACAGAACAGTATAGAACAGAACAGTATAGAACAGAACAGTATAGCAGTATAGAACAGAACAGTATAGAACAGAACAGTATGGCAGTATAGAACAGAACAGTATAGCAGTATAGAACAGAACAGTATAGCAGTATAGAACAGAACAGTATAGAACAGAACAGTATAGAACAGAACAGTATAGCAGTATAGAACAGAACAGTATGGCAGTATAGAACAGAACAGTATAGCAGTATAGAACAGAACAGTATAGCAGTATAGAACAGAACAGTATAGCAGTATAGAACAGAACAGTATGGCAGTATAGAACAGAACAGTATGGCAGTATAGAACAGAACAGTATAGAACAGAACAGTATAGCAGTATAGAACAGAACAGTATAGCAGTATAGAACAGAACAGTATGGCAGTATAGAACAGAACAGTATAGAACAGAACAGTATAGCAGTATAGAACAGAACAGTATAGCAGTATAGAACAGAACAGTATGGCAGTATAGAACAGAACAGTATGGCAGTATAGAACAGAACAGTATGGCAGTATAGAACAGAACAGTATAGCAGTATAGAACAGAACGGTATAGCAGTATAGAACAGAACAGTATAGAACAGAACAGAATGGCAGTATAGAACAGAACCGTATAGCAGTATAGAACAGAACAGTATGGCAGTATAGAACAGAACAGTATAGCAGTATAGAACAGAACCGTATAGCAGTATAGAACAGAACAGTATAGCAGTATAGAACAGAACAGAATGGCAGTATAGAACAGAACCGTATAGCAGTATAGAACAGAACAGTATGGCAGTATAGAACAGAACAGTATAGCAGTATAGAACAGAACCGTATAGCAGTATAGAACAGAACCGTATAGCAGTATAGAACAGAACAGTATGGCAGTATAGAACAGAACAGTATAGCAGTATAGAACAGAACCGTATAGCAGTATAGAACAGAACCGTATAGAACAGAACCGTATAGCAGTATAGAACAGAACCGTATGGCAGTATAGAACAGAACAGTATGGCAGTATAGAACAGAACAGTATAGCAGTATAGAACAGAACCGTATAGCAGTATAGAACAGAACAGTATAGCAGTATAGAACAGAACAGTATGGCAGTATAGAACAGAACAGTATGGCAGTATAGAACAGAACAGTATAGCAGTATAGAACAGAACAGTATAGCAGTATAGAACAGAACAGTATAGAACAGAACAGTATAGAACAGAACAGTATAGAACAGAACAGTATAGCAGTATAGAACAGAACAGTATAGAACAGAACAGTATAGCAGTATAGAACAGAACAGTATAGCAGTATAGAACAGAACAGTATAGAACAGAACAGTATAGCAGTATAGAACAGAACAGTATAGAACAGAACAGTATAGCAGTATAGAACAGAACAGTATAGAACAGAACAGTATAGCAGTATAGAACAGAACCGTATAGAACAGAACAGTATAAAGGTAATCTGGTTGTTCTGATGGGTGGTCTTGACTTGGGCGTGGGGGTGTGATACTGTGCAGGTGTTAGGTAGAGGGGATTGCAACTAAGCCCACTTACGCACACATAGACTTCAAACCCTGACATTCCTCAAATTCCAGAACAAACACACACAGACATACATACATACATACATACGTCAGGGCATCTAGAGGTTGGTCGTTATGTGTGTTTTGGGGGGTGTGCAACTTGGGAATATCCCTCCCCTGCCTGATACTCTGCAGTAGAATGTAGGAGAGTGTATGTTCACCATTTGATAGCTTCATAAATGATAAGCACGGTGTGCATTCCAGGAAAAAGTGTGTATTCTTTAATTTAATTTAACAGAAACCAGTATTATCTGATTGCTGAAATAGGGGCTTAGGCTTTAGATCTCACTGTGAATGTTGTCCGTTATTCTCTCTATTTAGGAAGGCACGTCCAAATTCGCCACCCTGGAAATAAACCCCAAACGAGCCCAGAAGAGACAGCAGCAACCCCGAGACCTGGTAAGGACATTAAGAGAGAGGCAATGTAAGAAAGGAGGGAGAGAGGGATGGAGGGTAAGATGGAGTGGGCTTAGAGAGAGATAAGACTGAAGAGGAAGAAAAAATAGGCTTTTACGAAAATGGGGGATGACATGAAAAGCAGGGAGAAAGTAGAGAGAGATGACATGTTCTGGTAGACAGAGGATGAGAGAGTAAAGGGGGAGGTCAAAAAATGAAGACCAAGTGAGAGCCAGAGAGCCTTACCAGAGCGACTTACAGTTAGTGCATTCATCTTAAGATAGTTAGTTAGTTAGGTGAGGGATAGCAAGAGGAATAGAAAGAGGGATAGAAATAGAGACAGAGGGAAAGATATAAATGAAACCAAAAGAGGGAGAGAGAGGTGACAGATGTAGTCAAAGCACTCCCATCTTGGCTCTGTAGATTAGACAGGCGGGAGTAATTGTTTTTTTTAAGCCGTGTCAGGAAGTGTTCCAGCGGGCAAGACGCCATAGAATAGAAAACAAGCGGGCCCTCTGTCCTCACTGAACTCTGCTGACACGCTCACTCAAACACACTGTCACACATGCTCCTATATTCCGATGTTTGCTGGATTCGAATCTCCGAGCCGACTGGGTGAAAAATCTGTCTGTGCCCTTCAGCAAGGCACTTAACCCTAATTGCTCCTGTAAGTCCAGAGCGTCTGCTAAATGACTAAAATGTAAATGTTATGGATCAATGCTCTCTAACCCTTTCACTCTCACTCATCTGCTCCACTTTAGAATCACTCCCTTTGAAATTGACCCACTTTGTAGTAAATGCCTGTCATGGATGTCTCTAATGAAAATAGCATAGAGGAGCAGTATTTTGCTGTTCAAAATAAGGGGATTCATGTAATTGTTCTCTCTGTGCTGTATAGAATTAGAATGAAAAGGGACACACCGCCCTCTAGTGGTTGTTTGGGGAATCAATCTCGCTCGCAAATTGCTCACAGCTCTCTCTAGTGGTGATATGCAACTTTACATCTTAATTTGACTAATTACAATGTAATCATATGATAATTGCGTCTTTATTAAACTGGGAACAGCAGCCAGCTGTAGAGATTTAATTATTGATTTCCATATACTTTTTTCCTCCTGATGAAAAATGTATGTTACTCATTATTTAATCACTAGCAAAGTCATGCATGCACCCGTACACACACACACATAACATCGACGAGCTAACCACCGTCGCCGGCTTCATTAGAAAATGCATCGGTGACGTTGTACCCACGGTGAGGGTTCGCTGCTTCCCCAATCAAAAGTCCTGGATTAACACCAAGGTTGGCACTAAACTAAAGGACAAGGCTACCCCACATAGACCTCCACAGAGTCATTAAATGAGCAAAAAGACAATATAGGAATAAGGTGGAATCATACTACACAGGCTCCGAAGCCCGCCGCATGTGGCAGGGACTACAGTCCATTATAGATTACAAAGGTAGGTAATCTCGCTCTCCGAGGCCTACCTGAGAAGGGTCTTTACACCTGCAAGGCCGCGGGCCCCGACGATTTTCCAGGGCACGTTCTCAGCATGAGCAGAACAGCTGGCAGGCACATTCATGGTCATTTTCAATCTCTCCTTGTCCCAGTATGTAATCCCCACGTTTTAAGATGACCACAATGATCCCTGTTACTAAGAACTCTTAAGGCTTCATGCCACAATGATTACTGCCCTGTAGCACTCACTTCTGTGAAGTGCTAATGAAGTGCTTTGAGAAGCTGGTAATGGCACACATTAACTTCACCATTCCAGCCACCCTAGATCCACCCCAATTTGCATACTGCCCCAACAGAACCATATACCCAATCTCAATTGCTCCCCACACTGCCCTCACTCACCTAGATAAGAGGAATAACTACTGTGCATTCGGAAAGTATTCAGACCCTTGATTTTTTTTACATGTTCTATTACGTTTCATCCTTATTCTGAAATGTATTAAATAGTTTTTCCCCCCTCATCAATCTACAGTCGTGGCCAAAAGTTTTGAGAATGACACAAATATTAATTTTCACAGTCTGCTGCCTCAATTTGTATGATGGCAATTTGCATATACTCCAAAATGACATGAGTGATCAGATGAATTGTAATTAATTGCAAAGTCCTTCTTTGCTATGCAAATGAACTGAATCCCCAAAAAACATTTCCACTGCATTTCAGCCCTGCCAGAAAAGGACCAGCTGACATCATGTCAGTGATTCTCTCGTTAACACAAGTGTGAGTGTTGACAAGGACAAGGCTGGAGATCAATCTGCCATGCTGATTGAGTTCGAATAACAGACTGGAAGCTTCAAAAGGAGGGTGGTGCTTGGAATCATTGTTCTTCCTCTGTCAACCATGGTTACCTACAAGGAAACACATGCCGTCATCATTGCTTTGCACAAAAAGGGCTTCACAGGCAAGGATGTTGCTGCCAGTAAGATTGCACCTAAATCCACCATTTATCGGATCATCAAGAACTTCAAGGGCGGTTCAATTGTTGTGAAGAAGGATTCAGGGCGCCAAAGAAAGTCTAGCAAGCGCCAGGACCGCCTCTTAAAGTTGATTCAGCTGTGTGATCGGGGCACCACCAGTACAGAGCTTGCTCAGGAATGGCAGCAGGCAGGTGTGAGTGCATCTGCACGCACAGTGAGGCGAAGACTTTTGGATGATGGCCTGGTGTCAAGAAGGGCAGCAAAGAAGCCACTTCTCCAGGAAAAACATCAGGGACAGACTGATATTCTGCAAAAGGTACAGGGATTGGACTGCTGAGGACTGGGGTAAAGTCATTTTCTCTGATGAATCCCCTTTCCGATTGTTTGGGGCATCCGGAAAAAAGCATGTCCGGAGAAGACAAGGTGAGAGCTACCATCAGTCCTGTGTCATGCCAACAGTAAAGCATCCTTAGACCATTCATGTGTGGGGTTGCTTCTCAGCCAAGGGAGTGTGCTCACTCACAATTTTACTTAAGAACACAGCCATGAATAAAGAATGGTACCAACACATCCTCCGAGAGCAACTTCTCCCAACCATCCAGGAACAGTTTGGTGATGAACAATGCCTTTTCCAGCATGATGGAGCACTTTGCCATAAGGCAAAAGTGATAACTAAGTGGCTCGGGGAACAAAAAATCTATATTTTGCGTCCATGGCCAGGAAGCTCCCCAGACCTTAATCCCATTGAGATCTCAAATCAAATCAAATTTTATTTGTCACATATAAGGTAGTTGTTGTGAATTTGTTAGATTACTTGTAAGATACTACTGCACGTTAGCAGATGTTAATGCGAGTGTAGCGAAATGCTTGTGTTTCTAGTTCCGACCATGCAGTAGTATCTAACAAGTAATCTAACAAATTCACAACAACTACCTTATACACACAAGAGTAAAGGAATGAATACGAGTATGTACATATAAATATATGGATGAGCGATGGCTGACCGGCGTAGGCAAGATGCAGTAGATGGTATGGAGTACAGTATATACATATGAGATGAGTAATGTAGGATATGTAAACAATATATAAATGGCATCGTTTAAAGTGGCTAGTGATACATTTATTTCATCCAATTATAATTATTAAAGTGGCTAGAGATTTGAGTCGATGGCCGAACGGCATAGGCAAGATTCAGTAGATGGTTTAGAGTACAGTGTATACATTTGATATGAGTAATGTCGGATATGTAAAGATTATATGCAAAATTGTTTAAAGTGGCTAGTGATACATTTGTTACATCCAATTCCTATTTTTAAAGTGGCTAGAGATTTAAGTCAGTATGTTGGCAGCAGCCACTCAATGTTAGTGATGGCTGTTTAACAGTCTGATGGCCTTGAGGTAGAAGCTGTTTTTCAGTCTCTCGGTCCCAGCTTTGATGCACCTGTACTGACCTCGCCTTCTGGATGATAGCGGGGTGAACAAGCAGTGGCTCGGGTGGTTGTTGTCCTTGATGATCTTTTTGTCTTTCCTGTGACATCGGTTGGTGTAGGTGTCCTGACGGGCAGGTAGTTTGCCCCCGGTGATGCGTTGTGCAGTCCACGCTACCCTCTGGAGAGCCTTACGGTTGTGGGCGGAGCAGTTGCCGTACCAGGCGGTGATACAGCCCGACAGGATGCTCTCGATTGTGCATCTGTAAGAGTTTGTGAGTGATTTTGGTGACAAGCCGAATTTCTTCAGCCTCCTGAGGTTGAAGAGGCGCTGTTGCGCCTTCTTCACCATGCTGTCTGTGTGGGTGGACCATTTCAGTTTGTCCGTGATGTGTACGCCGAGGAACTTAAAACTTTCCACCTTCTCCACTACTGTCTTGTCGATGTGGATAGGGGGGTGCTCCCTCTCCTGTTTCCTGAAGTCCACGATCATCTCCTTTGTTTTGTTAACATTGAGTGGGAGGTTATTTTCCTGACACCACACTCCGAGGGCCCTCACCTCCTCCCTGTAGGCCGTCTAGTCGTTGTTGGTAATCAAGCCTACCACTGTAGTGTCGTCAGCAAACTAGAACTTGTGGTCAATCCTCAAGAGGTGGGTGGACAAACAAAAACCCACAAATTCTGACAAACTCCAAGCATTGATTATGCAAGAATGGGCTGCCATCAGTCATAATGTGTCCCAGAAGTTAATTGACAGCATGCCAGTGTGGATTGCAGAGGTCTTGAAAAAGAAGGCTCAACACTGCAAATATCGACTCTTTGCATCAACTTCATGTAATTGTCAATAAAAGCCTTTGACACTTATGAAATGCTTGTAATTATACTTCAGTATTCCATAGTAACATGGTAACAAAAATATCTAACGACACTGAAGCAGAAAACTTTGAAAATTAATATTTGTCATTCTCAAAGCTTTTGGCCATGACTGTACACACAATACCCCATAATGACAAAGCAAAAACATGTTTTTAGAAATTTGTGCAAATTTATTACAAATAAAAAACGGAAATATCACATTTACGTAAGTATTCAAACCCTTTACTCAGTACTTTGTTGAACTACCTTTGGCAGCGATTACAGCCTTGAGTCTTCTTGGATATGACACTACAAGCTTGGCACACCTGTATTTGGGGAGTTTATCCTATCCTTCTCTGCATATCCTCTCAAGCTCTGTCAGGTTGGATGGGGAGCGTTGTTGCACAGCTATTTTCAGGTCTCTCCAGAGATGTTCGTTTGGGTTCAAGTCCGGGCTCTGGCTGGGCCACTCAAGGATGTTCAGGGACTTGTCCTGAAGCCACACCTGCGTTGTCTTGGCTGTGTGCTTAGGGTCGTTGTCCTGTTGGAAGGTGAACCTTCGCCCCAGTCTGAGGTCCTGAGCACTCTTAAACAGGTTTTTAACCGAGGCTCTCTCATTCATCTTTCCCTCGATTCTGACTAGTCTCCAAGTCCCTGCCACTGAAAAATATCCCCACAGCAGGATGCTGCCACCACCATGCTTCACCGTAGGGATGGTACCAGGTTTCCTCCAGATGTGATGCTTGGCATTCAGGACCTTATATAAATGGGTGTGTGCCTTTCCAAATCATGTCCAATAGATTGTATTTACCACAGGTGGAAACATCTCAAGGTTGATCAATGGAAACAGGATACACCTTAGCTCAATTTCGAGTCTCATAGCAAAGGGTCTGGATAGCAAAAATCCTGTTTTCACTTTGTCATTATGGGTAGTGTGTGTAGATTGATGAAGGGGAAAAACGATTTAATCAATTTTAGAATAAAGCTGTAACGTAACAAAATGTGGAAAAAGTCAAGGGGTCTGAATACTTTCCGAATGCACTGTATGTGAGAATGCTGTTCATTGACTACAGCTCAGCGTTTAACACCATTATCCCCTCCAAGCTCGTCACCAAGCTTAGGACTCTGGGTCTGAACACATACCTCTGCAACTGGATCCTGGACTTACTGACGGGCCGACTCCAGGTGGTGGGGGTAGGCAACATCACCTCCACCACACTGACCCTTAACACAGGAGCCCCACAGGGATGTGTGCTTAGTCCCCTCCTGTACTCCCTGTTCACCTACAACTGTGTGGCCACGAACGACTTGAACACCATTATCAAGTTCACTGATGACATGACGGTGGTAGGCCTGAGCACCGGCGACGATGAGTCAGCCTACAGGGAGGAGGTCAGTGACCTGGCAGTGTGGTGCCCCCAGAACAACAACCTCCCCCTCAACGTCAGCAAGACCAAGGAGCTGATCGTGGACTACAGAAAACGGGGGGGTGAGCACACCCCATCCACATCGACGGGGCGGCAGTGGAGCAGGTAGACAGCTTCAAGTTCCTTGGTGTCCAAATCACTTAAGACTTAAAATGTCCTAACACACACGTACAGTCGTGAAGAAGGACCTACTGCGCCTCTTCCCCTCAGTAGGATGAAAAGGCTTGGTACGGGCCGTCAAATCCTGAAAAGGTTCTACTGTTGTACCATTGAGAGCCTATTGACTGACTGCATCACTGCTTGGTATGGCAATAGCACCGCCCTCGATCGCATGGCGCTGCAGAGGGTTGTGCGGACAGCCCAGTACATCACCGAGGACGAGCTCCCTGCCATCCAGGACCTCGATATCAGGCGGTGTGAAAAGAAGGCCCGGAAAATCGGCAAAGACCCCAACCACCCAAGCCGTAGACTATTTTCTCTGCTGCCGCACGGCAAGAGGTCCGTCAAGTCTGACCCCAGCAGGCTCTTGAACAGCTTTTATCCCCAAGCAATACGACTGATAAATAGCGCACACAATATCTACACAGACTGAGTTTACCTTGTATCTTTAATTACCTTTTTATTTCAGTCTCTCTGCACACTCACAGGGTCCTACACACTCACATACACTGTCACTTCAACACACACACAAACACTCACTCCATCATTTGCTCGCACATACATTTATACTGACTCTCCCACTCACATGCAAGCTGCTGCTACTCTGTTTTATCTTAGATCCTGTTGCCTAGTTACCTTACCCCTATACATATCTACCTCCATCACTCCAGTATCCCTGCACATATAAATATGGTATTGGAACTTACTTTTTAAAATATTTCCAGTGTATATAGTATGTTTACTTACTTACTTTATTGTGTATTTCTTATTCTTATTTCTCGTATGATTTTTTTTTTTCTAGTAATACATTGTTCTTGATTATTGCATTGTTGGTTTTTGAGTTTGCAAGAAAGTCATTTCACAGTACTTGTGCATGTGACATTAAAACTTGAAACACACACTAACCCCAGTCTTTGCCTGCCTGTTTGTTTATTTCAGAGTGTGATGCAGGGGACCATTCCCTACCTAGGCACTTTCCTTACAGACCTAGTCATGATGGATACAGCCATGAAGGACTACCTGGATGTGAGTGGCACACACGCGCACACAAACACACACTCACACATCCCCTTTCCTCAAAATTACACACAACCCAATTTATGTTCTGAATAACATTATATTTTCTTGTTTACAGGGAGGGCTGATCAATTTTGAGAAGAGGAGGAAGGTGAGAAATGAAATCTGAATTTAAAGTGCGATGATGATTATGGTGATTACAATGATGATGAAGATGTGAGTGCATATTAATCATTTTCTTTCCTCTGGTTTTATAGGAGTTTGAGGTGATTGCCCAGATCAAGCTTCTGCAGTTGGCCTGCAACAACTATAACTTCACCCGCAACAAGCGTTTCCGAGAGTGGTTTTCCGGTGTGGACAAACTCACAGAGGCTGAGAGGTAAGAGAGGGAACAGATAGTATTCTGTTACAAATACATTGAAGAGTATTTTCATACTGCACCAGAAATAGATTGTCGTGGGTGTGAGGAACCGTAGGGGGGGGAAGAGAGAGAGACTTCGAGAGAGAGACTTCGAGAGAAAGACAGGAACACTCACACACAAACACATACTCTTCTTTGTGTGTGTTTTCCACAGCTACAGCCAGTCATGTGAGATCGAGCCACTGTCAGAGTCAGCCTCCAACACTCTCAAGAAGAAGAACACAGGAATCATCAAACGCTGGAGCGAGTAAGTCAATAAATATTATTGCAGAAAGTTATTTCTGTTCAATAGGTGCTATATATGATTTACAGTCTATTTGTGTCAGTTTTTTAACTCATTCTTCACGCTCTTCTTTTCTCCCACTCTTGCTCTCAACCTGCATTTTCTCTTCCATCTCTCCCCTCTCTCCGTCCCTCTCTCCCTCCCATTCCTTCACTCCCTCTCTCAGTCGCCAGCCTGCCAGCTCGGAGCCAGGCTGCAGCAGTGCGGGCAGCTCCCACTCCAAGTCCTTTGACCAGCTGCGCTATGCCCCCTGCCTGGGGGGCTCGGGTGGAGGTGGAGGGGGTGACGGAGCGGACTCTCTGAGCGTCACCTCCGCTGGCTCCAGCAGCTCCGACGTGGAGGAGATCAATATCAGCTTCATCTCAGACTCACCCGATGCCCATGAGCGAAAGGTGTGAGAGAGAGATCTTCTATATATCTATTTATTTCATTTATACAGGAAAGTCAATTAAGAATATATTCTTATTTACAATGACGGCCTGTCAGAGGACAGGGATGTATTACTACGAGTGTGTGTTGACATTTGTATGCAGGAAGTTGCCCCACCATGTATGATGAGGATGTCACATCTCGGAGTCTTGCTTTAAAGACCATGATACCAGTATGATCACTATAGCCATACTACTGTCTTAGCATAGTATAACTCTTCCATCCCACAAGAAACAGCTCATGTGAGGCCCACTGGTGACTGTAGCTCTTAATTCCCTTTCTGTAGACCTCCACGCCTTCCGTAAAACATTCCAATTCCACGTTAGGGAAGTGCGGCCCCTTGCCTGACCTGGCACCCACGGTAATATTTACTACTTCCTGTACCATTTCTCTGTTTCACCTGTGCTAGCTTGTGGCGCAGCCATTTCACACTGCCATCAGAGGAGTGTGCTGTTTGCACTGTGTCTGTGTGATGTCACCATCACATCACCCCTGAGGCCATTTTGTGTATCGGCGAGAACGGCGTGTGTGTGTGTGTGTGTGTGTTGAGTAGTTTCCGAATGTGTGCAGGTGTTGATTTATTTATGTGTCTGCTCCCTTTGATCACCGCTGCACCTTGACCTTTTTGTTTTGACTGGTTTCGTTTGTTGTGTCTTTGGTGAAGAGTTCACCTTGTATCTATACCACTCAGTAGAAGTAACAGTTCACCTTGTATCTATACCACTCAGTAGAAGTAACAGTTCACCTTGTATCTATACCACTCAGTAGAAGTAACAGTTCACCTTGTATCTATACCACTCAGTAGAAGTAACAGTTCACCTTGTATCCATAGTAACAGTTCACCTGGTTGCACATTCTTCTGTCCACATATTTCATTGTGTTTTCTACATGTTATGTGCATGTCATGTTAGTAGCAAGCACTCTTGGAGGTCCCATTAGAGAGAAAAAACGCCAGCCTCAATTTCAGTGTTCCCAAGTATTTGTCTAAATTCACTGGAATTCATTCAATAGTTTCCAGTCATGTCAAATGAACCTGTTTTAAGATGCATTGCTTTCCTTGATTGCATCTCAATATTCTTAAATGGAAATGTGATCTAACCTGTGCTGCCCCCCTTCTCTCTCTGTCTCTCTCCAGTTCTGGGAGTCCACCTCTCTGTCCTCCCTGGATGCCTCTGGTCTGGGCTCTGGCTCGGGCTCCAGTAGCGCCTCTTCCTCCTCCATGTCCTCCACGCCTGTGGCGGGGGCGGGCTCCCGCTCACACAAGCGCTCCGTGTCGGGCGTGTCCAGCTACTCGTCGCTGTCACTGCCCCTCTACAACCAGCAGGTGGATGACTGCTGCATCATCAGGGTCAGCCTGGACGTGGACAACGGCAACATGTACAAGAGCATTCTGGTGAGCTGCTGCGTTGGTGTTGATTACGATAGATTAGAAAAGAGAATTTCCCTGCCAATGTGTTTGGTGGTTGTGAGGTCTGGTTGAGTCAAATGTCTTGTGGTCATCACATGATCTCCAGGTGACCAGTCAGGACAAGACGCCGGCGGTGATCAGGAAGGCCATGGTGAAACACAACCTGGACCGGGAGAGAGCGGAGGATTACGAACTGCTGCAGAAGATCTCTGAGGAGAAAGGTCAGTCAGCTGTCTGTCACGCTCACTCAGGACTTACAGTAGAACCTGAAAGATACAAACCTCAAAGTTCATGCATTTTGAACTACATTTCACACTTACAAACATTTCAGTTTTCCTAACGCCCTCCATTCTGGACTTGTTCGTATCTCTGGTCACACTGTAATTTTTTGAAATACCTGCACACGCCTTGTCTAACAATCTCTCCTTTCCATCTTCTCTAACAGATTTTGACATTCTCTCTTGCCTGTTGTTTCAATGTGCCTTTTAACCATGCCAGTGTTTATTTTGCACCCCCTCCACAGAGCTGAAGATTCCAGACAATGCCAACGTTTTCTATGCCATGAACTCCTCGGCCAACTACGACTTTGTCCTGAAGAAACGCGGCTTCCCCAAGGTGGGCCGGACCAAGCACGTGGCCAGCTCCACCTTGCCGCGAATGAAGCAGAAAGGCCTGAAAATCGCCAAGGGCATCTTCTGAGGGGCAACGCCGTGTCACCAGAAACCCTCGCCCACCTCCCTGCTGGGCTCTCTGGGTGCCATCTTTGAGTGCCACCCCTGCTGTGCCATGGTAGAGGGGCCTGTTGCCAGCTCGGCCGTGTTCAGCATCTGAGCGTGAACCTCTCAGAGGACTAATAAAGCTGAATGGAATGGAAATCCCTATTGGCCAATGAACTTGCACTCAACTCCATTTTGCGAGGCAGGCGACTGTCCTTGTGGAAGTAGTGACTCTGTGTGGATGCTGTGTATGCTTACCCACATCTGACCCCTCTCCCAGGTGTTTCTTAACCAGGCTACAACCCATGTTCAGGTCACTTCCTGTGAGCCCACATCACTTCCTGTTAGCTTCACAGCTCTCTGTGGACGTCCAAATCGAGAGGGGAAAACCTGAGTAAAAATATAACTATGTCGTCTAGGTGCGTAGGAAAATGAATTCCTCCCCTCTAAAGGAGTTACACTCCCTCTAGTTTCTACAGACCTCTCCCTCTGCAAAGGTTCAGGTACTATTTTTTTACACTCCTTTCTAGACTACCATCAACTGCATCTGTTTCTTCGATGTTCCGCGACACGCGGACTGAGACAGATGGACAGATGCTCAGTACTGCCAGCTAGCGGAGGGAGACGCATTCCAACGAACCACTAAAAGGATTTTGGGAGAGAAAGGCCCCTACTGGATAGCTACATCTGGTGTTAACCAATCATCAGAAACTTTACTCCTTTTAACTCCTCACTGCTAATGGGAACATGTCCAGTTTGTTAAACTAACACTATTCACACAAATAGGGCATTATTATTACTACAAACATTCAATAATAGCTAATTTTGTCACTGCTTTGATGCGGCGGCGCTCTGCATTTGTGCATTGCGTCTTATTTCTCCAAGTGGTGCTAACAGACAATAAAATGCTACAGCCAGCCCGCTCTCTCCCTCCCCTTTGATTTCATGCCTGATGTCTTTCAGTTTCACACTAGAGTTTGAGAGAGAGGCTCTCTCCTGACATTGAGGCCAACATGAAGGAGTAGGCAGCCATGAGGGCTTAATAATGATGGTTCATGGAAATAGTGCAACTGAGGCATCCAGCATCCATTTTGGATCAGTATTTGTTTTAATGGGTGCATTTCTGGGAAGCCAAAAAAAGCGATGTGGCCAGTTAGAGTACATTATGGTGACCTGAAATGCACAATGTCGGGCCATTGCGGCTCAAACGTGATGGCACTAAATGGCTTCTCCTCGAGAGCAGAACTGCCTACATGTGAGCCGAATGGCACAAAATGGCTGTTGTTGGCATGGTGACCACTCCCTCAGATCATCAAGAAAGTTAGAAGTTAGCTCAGAGCCATTTGATGGACCCCAATGTGTGCTAGACCCTCTTGTCAATAACCTACAGGAGGAGAGAAATGTATGTAAAAAGGACACTGTCCTCCCTTTTAACTAGAAGTGCGTGTATGGAAAGTACTCAAACACTTGGAGAGAGAGAGAGAGCGCAAGAGAGATGGAAAAATGTATGTTGTATTGTGAAATGAGGCGTGGTTTTTAGATGTCCAGTCTTTTTGTTCCCTGTAGCGTAAAGAAGTAGAAACAAGAATGAAAGGACTGTCCCTTTTGTTTGCTCCCTTCTTTCTTTTTCTTCTTCATCGAGGCCTTTCTTCCTTGTGTACCAGGGTTGGAGGTCAACTTCATTTCAATTCAGTTAATTCAGGAGATAAATGAAAAAGAGGAAAGTACAACCCAAATAAAACATAGTCAACTCCACGTGTGCCAAGTAGTTTCGGGAGCATTGAGATTTGAAGTGGAGGGAGTGAGTTTGCCTGCTGTTGAGAGACTCAGACATTGTGTGATTCTTTGTCTATGACTATGATTGAAGATTGTGATGATGAGTCCTTGGTTTGTAGTACCCCATGTCTATCCATTTACTACAGTATTGCAGCACTTTGGATCAAACCTAATATCTCTATTTAACAGCAGCCATGACAGTGGTATTGTGGATTACAGTGTTAAAACTCAAGCCTTTGCTCAAAGGGTTTTCTGAAACTAGTGACTTTTTGACTGTGACCGTGTCACACTGAGTACAGTTACATGCACACAATAATACAATTATTGTGAATAGTCAAATAGTTAATATAATAGTTTGATTAAAACGTTTACATGCATTGCAAGAATAAATTATTTCCCTCATCATGTTTACATGGACACATCTGAAATCAGACTACCTGGTTGGACTTTGAAAAATGCAGAATATCTGCCATCTAAATAAACGTTCTACCACAGCGACCATGTTATATTTGTAAAGCATAGTTGATTCTGAGTTCGGACATACAACGTTTATGTGAAAACCACTTCTAAGCTGTGTACTTTTAGTTGTGCATGTAAACGTCCTAAATTCACTTCAGTCGCGCAAAAGAAGGAAGCTCGTCCTGCTTGCGCTAACACACACGCACAGATCAAATACACCGCTATAACCAATTAAGGCGTTTACATGTCCTAATAATTTGAAAGATTGCTCAGAAAATCAGGTGTTTTAATTGGCCAATGCTTACTTCGAATATGACCGTATGCCGATTAATATGAGCAGAGTAAGGTGTTTACATGACTAATGCCATACTCAGCCTTCTGCCATGATCAGTTTAATATAGAATTATTAATATGCATGTAAACGTATTCACTGTGTCATGTGCAAGACAGTAAATGTTCTAATAGGGACATGGAGGGACATGGGACTGGATCTCTATCAGAGGGCACATCTAAACTGGCCATACTTCACTTTTATAGCCTTTTTACACTATTGTGCTAACCTGAACCGTAGTGTGCTGGCTGGATTGATATTTTCTTTTGACATGGTACTTAACCAGGCCAACGCAGTACATCTTGGCTCAGCTCAGTACAGTAAAAAGGGCATGTTAACTGCCACATAAATCCAATAACACGCCACAGCAGTCGTCAGTCTACATTTCACAACAAACGCTTGATATGCCTAACAGTAAAGCCATGGAAATGCTTTCACGTGCTATGATGATCGTGTTTCGCATGTCAGTTATCATAAACATGGGTGGTCATATTTATCGCATGTTAGTACTGCATTATGAATGCATTACGGCAGTATACTATAAGTGAAGTGATTTTCATGCTTTCAAGTGTGCTGGTTGGTGATGGTGTTGAAAAGGACGCTGTATGTTTGTGAATGTTGGGGTCCGGTAGTCTACTGTGCTTACATGTAATTTGCTGGACTTCATATTAGTGGTGTTGATGGAAGTTGCCCCTAAGCCCTGATTCAAGGTCAGCTTCTATTTCTACATCCTATTAACAAGATTAGGGTTTGTGTTGGGGAAGCTAAATCTGGATCTGCAGTTAAATACTTTTTGTGGTTGATCAATGAGTGAGGGATAGATCCTTTAACTGGAGATCCTTCAACTTTTGTGAAAAATCATGCATTTGTGTCAATGAGAGATTTACACTTAAGTTTCCAGTTAATGTCAGTAAGCGTTCATCCCGGAATGTGTGCTTATTTTTTATCTTTATTTTTTGCTAATGTCTTTGTGCCCTCCCCAGCTACCCAGCATATCTACATTGAGTGTACACAACAGTAGGAACACTTTCCTAATACTGAGTTGCACCCCCCCTTTTGCCCTCAGTACAGACTCAATTCGTTGGGGCATGGACTCCACAAGGTGTTGAAAGCGTTCCACAGGAATGCTGGCCCATGTTGACTCCAATGTTTGTCACAGTTGTTTCAAGTTGGCTGGATGTCCTTTTGGTGGTGGACCATTCTTTATACACACAGGAAACTGTTGAGCTTGAAAAACCCAACAGCGTTGCAGTTTTTTGACACACTCAAACCGATGCATCTGGCACAATATTTTGTCCTGCCCATTCACCTTCTGATTGGCACACATAGACAATCCATGTCTCAATTGTCTCAAGGCTTAAAAATGCTTCTTTAACCTGTCTCCTCCCCTTCATCTACACTGATTGAAGTGGATTTAACAGTTGACATCAATAAGAGATCATAGCTTTCACCTGGTCAGTCTGTCATGGAAAGAGCAGGTGTTCCTAATGTTTTGTACACTCAGTGTATATATCAGAGGTTGGAGAGGGGGATCTGACAAAAAGATGTCAACATTTCAGGTTTCACAAATGCTAGTCTGTGTGTGTACATGAGACACACACACACACTCTCTTCTGTGTCTTTGTATTGTAAATGAAGGGCCACAGACTGCACCTCTCCACCGATCCCTCTAAGTTAGTCCCTCTCAGAAACCCAGACTGATCAGGAATATGTCACCTTGCCTCAACCTCTCACAATGATCATCCTTAAAACCTTTGTGCCATCGCTCTCCGTCACTGTCAAAGGCTCTGAACTTTCTAACGATTACCTGTTCAATGTTTTTTCTATGTTCTTTTTGTATTTTTTGTATATTAAAAGACTCAATGTCCTTTGTACTTTAGATTATTTTCTTCATTTTCCTCTTGTTTTGTGTTTGCTGGCTTTATTTATTAACTTGTAAATACTTTTTGTAGCATTGTACATTGTTTCTTTTCCCATGCAATTACAAATTAATATATATGTAAATATAAATATATATACGAAGTTTATACCACAGTATTTGCAGCTGCTGTTAGTCTCCATATCCCGTTGACTTTGGTTGCTTTACATCAATCCTCTGTCGTTTTTGTATAATGGTCAGTTTTGATATTGCTTTCCCCCTTATTGCGTTGTTTGGTATGTTGGATAAAAACCCACCTAATAAAAACTTACTGTGTGTCAAAACATTTGCATATGTCTTCGCTGTACTATACTGTATAGTACTTATACCACATTATTAGGATACCCCACACAAAAAACAACGTTACTTGAATGGGTATAGATAGCTTTAGGTTTCCTCAGGTCATTACACCATTGAGGGTTGCAGTATGGTTCATAAAAATCTTTATTTATTCAACATCTATGAAGTAACATTTTCAAATTAAAAGTCCCTTTCAACACAATGGAACAAAAGATACAGGTAACTGGCAAAATAAAGGAAACTTCAGTAAATGAGGGATACAAACTATATTGAAAGCAGGTGCTTCCACACAAGTGTGGTTCCGAAGTTAATTAAGCAATCAGGGCACAACTATAAATGTCTTCAAAAATGGAAGGCATTCGGGAGGAGGCAAGATCAGGTGGGACCATTCTAGCCAATGAGCGGGCAGATACACGTGGGAACAACAGGCACAACGGTTTCCACTAGTTACCACAGCCACAAAGTCAAAACTGGCTATAGCGTAAAAATTAATGAAACCCAAAATGTGCTTTTTGGTCTTAATTTAAAATTAGGCGTAAGGTTAGCAATAGGTTTAAAATCACATTTTAAGAAATTAGGCAAGCTTAGTGGCGACCAGACAACTCCGATATAAAGTGCAGGGATGTCACGTTTCCTACTTGTATAAGTACATTCGTAACAACCTAATCATTACGAAACTTCTATTTGAGCAAATAAGCCATTCAATCTTTTGTTAACCCCATTCGAAACACTAATTGACCTCCATAAAAAAACTCCTTGCTTGGTGTGAGAAAAAAACACCAGCTACTAGAGAAGACAAATTTTGGGCCCAGTTATCCCTCTCGTCTTGCCTCTAACACTCTATCTTATTGACTTTAAAAGAGGAGTCTAAAAGGAGCATAGGGGGTTTAAAGGGTTTGTGTGTGTCTCGGGCACCAGATCTCAACCCAACTGAAAACCTACGGGAGATTCTGGAGCGGCTCCTGAGACCTCGTTTTGCACCACCATGATCAACAAAACACCAAATGATGGAATTTCTCATGGAAGAACGGTGTCGCATTCCTCCAGTACAGTGCCAGTCACTTGTAGAATCTATGCAAAGGCACATTGAAGCTGTTATGGCGGCTCGTGGTGGCCCAACGCCCTATTAAGACACCATGTTGGTGTTTTCTTTATTTTGGCAGTTACCTGTATCAATAAACAATACATTTGACATCAAAACAAAAGCAAGCTCTGTGTACAGATACAAGACATCAGTACAAATGTCCTGTGTGTCTAGTACAGCTAATGAGCAGTGACTCCTGTTGCTCAGAAACCCAGTAACTCTTCTCTGTTAGACATGTGGGCTTCTTGCCAGTTCAAAAATGAATTCAGTCAAATCTTATTCAACCAAGAGCAGTGTACTGACGGGTATCTCCTCTCACAAGTTGTTATTACTCTGTCTTCTGTCAGATGCCCATTCCCCACACAAGTCATTGACACTAAAGGCCAGGATTCAATCCGATCTCGAATTTGGAAAATGCCTTTAAATTATGCATTGCTGACAAAAAACATTGCCTTTAAAAATATGCATTGCTGACACAAAACATTTCCTTTAAAAAATATGCATTGCTGATCTGATTGAATCCTGGCCTTAGACTATTCCCCCTGATTTGCTCCTTATAAATATAGTTGCACCCGTCGGACAATTGTGTTTCGACTTTCGCTATTCCTTGTTTCATTGGATGACCTTGGTTACGTGGTAATACAGTGTCTACATAATGTTACAATGTAACGAGTGCTTGAGTGGTTCTTAGACAAAATACTATTTTACCCTCAAGTAATTTTTAGAAAGGCTACTTTTACTTCTTCTTGGGTGACCGTGCCTTTGTAGAGACTCCTTCGTATTGAAGCATTTGCCCCAACCATGGCGCCTATAGAAATGTTCATTCGGTTTTCGGTGTGACTTTTTTTATGTGTACCTAATGCACTTGATGAAATAAAGCATTTTCTACATTCAGGACACATATAGGATTTCTCCCCTGTGTGAGTCCTCATGTGAACTGTCAGAGAAGCATGAGCTGCGAAATTTCTCTCACAAAAACTGCAATTAAGAGGTTTCTCCCCTGTGTGCCTCCTCATGTGCACTTTCATATCTAAACCATGGCGGAAACATTTACCACAAACACTACAACTACGTGGTTTCTCCCCTGGGTGAATCCTCACATGCAACTCCATGTTTGCTTTCTGAATGAATCCTTTGCCACAGAAGCAACAAGGATAAAATGTCTCCCCTGTGTGGCTCTTGATATGAACTTTTAGATTAGAGCTACTGCTGAAACCTTTGCCACAATGGGGACATTGATAGGGTGCCTCCCCTGTGTGGCTCCTGATGTGTTTGCTCATATTAGAGCGGTTGCTGAAACATTTACCACAATTTGAGCATTTGAATGATTTGTCCCCTTCATGAATCGCCAAATGCATTATTAGTTCAGTACTCTCAGTAAAACGTTTTTAAAAACATGACAAGAAAACCTAGTATCAATATGAGTTTGTAGATGTTATTGCGTACTCTCTGTGGAATCAGTGTTTTCCACACACACCACAAAGATGGTCTTCATCCGTCATATGCATTGTCATGTGAGTAATTAAAGAAATCATGGAGATAAAAGACTTCCCACACACTTTACAATAACAAAAAGGCAGAGCAGGAATTTGACTTACACTACTAGGTGATTTCAGATGGGACAACTCCGTGGATATCCTACCCTCATTAGTACTGAAGCAGGACCATTGTCCTTTTACAGTCTGTATTCCTATTAATCTAAGTGACTGAGGTCCTCCTCTCTCCCTCTGATGCAGAACAGTGTGGGTTCGCAGCAGAGAGGGGCCGGCAGTCACTGGTTGGGTCTGACACACTGTAATTCTCTTCATCAGTTTCTGTGTTGATCTGTTCAGAGGTGCAGGGAAGAGGGTCTCTCTGCCTGTTTTCTACACTTTGGGTTTGGTGAAGATCTGAGGACTGACTTGGGTCCTGATCATTGTCACTTTTCACAAAGGCAGAAGAGAATATGAAGTCTTTCTCTAGCCGTTGAAGCTGCTCTTCCCCCTGATTGGTCCTGAGTTCCTCCTGTTCCTCTTTAACCTCCTGCCCCAGATTGTGGCTCCATTCCTTCTCACAGTGTTGCTGCTCAGGGGGAACCTCCTCTATCAGAGACAGGGAGCTGCTGGAGGTCTGGAGAAGGAAATCACAACACTGACATGAGACAACTTGCTCCTGGTCACCAAACGGCTATTATAAAGCCTTTGTGTTCCCGTCTGTTCTATTATAAAGCCTTTGTGTTCCCGTCTGTTCTATTATAAAGCCATTGTGTTCCCGTCTGTTCTATTATAAAGCCTTTGTGTTCCCGTCTGTTCTATTATAAAGCCTTTGTGTTCCCGTCTGTTCTATAATAAAGCATTTGTGTTCCCGTCTGTTCTATTATAAAGCCTTTGTGTTCCCGTCTGTTCTATTTTAAAGCCTTTGTGTTCCTGTCTGAGCTATTATGAGTGATCAGCCAATGTGTCAGACTCAAAGCTCTCTCTTAGTGTTCATAATCCTTGCTGGTGAGACTGTTTTTGAAACCTTTGAAACCTTAACCTTCATATTATCGAGAAATAATTTTACAAATACAAAAGATACTTGCTGTAAGCGTTTTTAACACAGATTCCCACTGAGGTACGACACTTTTTGAGCTAATAGAAGCTGGGAAGGAAAAAAAACTATCTTGGATCGAACCTGTGTTACACAAAATACCACATTGGGAATCTGTGTTAAAACAGTTTACAAGTGTACCTTTAGTAGGCTATTTGTACAATTCTCTCTATAGTAGTTACAAAAGGCATCCAAAACCGTATTCACAAACAAGGATTATTAATGTTTTTAGACCGAGCTTCGGGTCTGTTTACATATTGGCCGGCCCAGGTGCACATAATTGTACTGACGGGAACCCAAAGGCTGTGGGTCGTTATCGGCTGCACGACCTATTCAGGACACCTTTTCCCATGCACTAATGCTGCATTCATGACATGTCGGAAACTTTGAACCTCCTAGTTAAAATGAAGGTAAATTATTTACGTACAACTTCCTATTGGTTAATTCTGATACTGGGGAAACTTGAGTATCATCTTTCTACAACGAGTCGTGTATAGCCATAACAGATTTTCATTACCTTTTGTGTCTGCTTTTTTGACACGGTTTGAATCCCACCCTGGGACAATAGATGTTGAGTAATTACAATAACAATACAGTAACTATTGGTCACTTTATTATGTATTATTGTAATATGTATTCATTATAGAATTTTGTCAGTTATTAATGATACACCTATAGATTTTTTTAACTGCACTGTAGAGAGTTGCACTGGAACACTCTTAAAGGGGAGTGCTCCTAATCTCAGCTTGTTACCTGTATAAAAGACACCTGTCCACAGAAGCAATCAATCAATCAGATTCCAAACTCTCCACCATGGCCAAGACCAAAGAGCTCTCCAAGGATGTCAGGGACAAGATTGTAGACCTACACAAGGCTGGAATGGGCTACAAGACCATCGCCAAGCAGCTTGGTGAGAAGGTGACAACAGTTGGTGCGATTATTCGCAAATGGAGGAAACACAAAAGAACTGTCAATCTCCCTCGGCCTGGGGCTCCATGCAAGATCTCACCTCGTGGAGTTGCAATGATCATGAGAACGGTGAGGAATCAGCCCAGAACTACACGGGAGGATCTTGTCAATGATCTCAAGGCAGCTGGGACCATAGTCACCAAGAAAACAATTGGTAACACACTACGCCGTGAAGGACTGAAATCCTGCAGCGCCCGCAAGGTCCTCCTGCTCAAGAAAGCACATATACATGCCCGTCTGAAGTTTGCCAATGAACATCTGAATGATTCAGAGGACAACTGGGTGAAAGTGTTGTGGTCAGATGAGACCAAAATGCATCTCTTTGGCATCAACTCAACTCGCCGTGTTTGGAGGAGTAGGAATGCTGCCTATGACCCCAAGAACACCATCCCCACCGTCAAACATGGAGGTGGAAACATTATGCTTTGGGGGTGTTTTTCTGCTAAGGGGACAGGACAACTTCACCGCATCAAAGGGACGATGGACGGGGCCATGTACTGTCAAATCTTGAGTGAGAACCTCCTTCCCTCAGCCAGGGCATTGAAAATGGGTCGTGGATGGGTATTCCAGCATGACAATGACCCAATACACACGGCCAAGGCAACAAAGGAGTGGCTCAAGAAGAAGCACATTAAGGTCCTGGAGTGGCCTAGCCATAGAAAATCTGTGGAGGGAGCTGAAGGTTCGAGTTGCCAAAAGTCAGCCTCGAAACCTTAATGACTTGGAGAAGATCTGCAAAGAGGAGTGGGACAAAATCCCTCCTGAGATGTGTGCAAACCTGGTTCCAACTACAAGAAACGTCTGACCTCTGTGATTGCCAACCAGGGTTTTGCCACCAAGTACTAAGTCATGTTTTGCAGAGGGGTCAAATACTTATTTCCCTCATTAAAATGCAAATCAATTTATAACATTTTTCACATGTTTTTCTGGATTTCTTGTTGTTATTCTGTCTCTCACTGTTCAAATAAACCTACCATTAAAATTATAGACTGAGAATTTCTTTGTCAGTGGGCAAACGTACAAAATCAGCAGGGGATCAAATACTTTTTTCCCTCACTGTAGACCAGACGCTTTAGAAAAGGATTGTATCACATTGATCGATATGGGAATTTGGTTAGTGTCTTTCAGAAAGAGTGTAGTATCGTCAGCCAGCTGGCTAATAATAATTTCTTTACCAGCTATGGAAATACCTTGTACAGGACAACTGTTTAAAGAATTTGTAAGAAGTTGGGTGATTAATAAAAACATGTACGGAGAGATAGGACAACCTTGCCTAATTCCTCTAACTCAAATCTAGGCGAGGTGCCATATTTCAATTTGATAGAGCTATTACCATTTGTATAGAGAGTCTTAAAAGCCTTACAGAAAAAGGTTTTTAGTCAGGGTTTTTAATCAGGCTGTAACGTAACAAAATGTGGAAAAGGTTGAGGGGTCTGAATACTTTCGGAACGCACTGTATATGTGTCAGACTAATAATTATACAAATAAGCCCTACTATATTTCAAAATTGAAATCAAATTCGCTAGCCTATACTTTTTACTTTGTAGGCTGTCACGCCTGCTCCCGTTCTCCCTCTCTGGCGCTCGAGGGCGACAGGCTGCCCTTCATTACGCACACCTGTCACCATCATTACGCGCAGCTGCACAATATTGGACTCACCTGGACTCACCTGGACACCTACCTTGTTTATTACCCTCTATAAATGTCTGCTTCCCCGTTTGTTCCCTGTGTCAGCATTAATCCTATTAAATGTTCACTCCCTGTACCTGCTTCTCGTCTCTACAAGCGTCAATTCTTACAGAATGCTGTCACCACGAAAAGAAGCATCAGGGAGTTTTTGTTTTTGTTTTGGTTGGTGACGTTGGGTCCGGCTGTGCCTCAGCTAGCTCGTCGGGCTTCCACACCGTAGCTGGCTCAAGAGGTCTTCTTGCCTCTGTGGGCCCGTCAGGCACCCACGCCACGTCATGCTTCAGCCGGCCCATCAAGCTCCCACGCCTCAGACGGTTCATCGGCCTCCCACACCTCAGCGGGATCGTCAGGCTTTCACGCCTCTGCCGGTTCGTCAGGCTCCCACGCCTCAGCCGGCCCGTCAGGCTCGCCCAGGTGGGATGCCAGGTGGTGCCCCTAGAGGGGGTGTACTGTCACCCCTGCTCCTGCTCTCCCTCTCTGGTGCTGGAGAGCGCCAGTCTCCCCTTCATTACGCACACCTGTCACCATCATGCGCAATATTGGACTCATCTGGACTCCATTACCTTGTTGATTACTCCCTCTATAACTGTCTCCACCCCAGTTTGTCCCTGTGTCAGCATTAATGTCGTTATGTGTTCATGTCCAGATGCTGTCCTGTCCTGTTCCATGTTCGCTGCTATTAAATGTTCACTCCCTGTACCTGCTTCTCGTCTCTACCAGTGTCGATCCTTACAGTAGGCCGCATGTGCTGCACCAGAATCGCATGTTCTCTTCTGTTTTATCATGGTTTGAACGAATTCCAGTCCATATAATACAATATCTTACAATACAGTATAGTAATACAGTTTACACTCCAAAAATTTGCCTACTGGAGCTAGTTTCATTCATTTACCCAAGAAAGCATATAGCTACCTACATCTATGGGCTTTTATGTTTTTCTGTTGTGTGTAATGTGCAGTAGCCCATAAATCATGTATGTATTGGATAATGGCAAAAAAAAATTGGGCTTGGGCTCATTAAATGTCGTTAATGTAGTGCTCATAAAATGTATTTAATATATGACTCATCAGGCTCAGGTAGCATCCGGTTTGAATTTTCATGCTGATCAGAGCTTTAATCATATCCAGACATACAGTAAGTCATAATTATGTTTGTTTAATTTGGAATAAGCTTTTATTTTAATATTTACCACTGTAGCAGTACAACAAACTATCATGGTCCAAACACACAAAGAAAGTAGTGAAGAGGGCACAACAACACCTTTTCCCCCTCAGGAGACTGAAAAGATTTGGCATGGGTCCTCAGATCCTCAAAAAAGTTCTACAGCTGCATCATCAAAAGCATCCTAACCGGTTGCATCACCGCCTGGTATGGCAACTGCTTGGCATCCGACTGTAAGGCGCTACAGAGGGTAGTGCGTACAGCCAAGTACATCACTGGGGCCAAGCTTCCTGCCATCCAGGACCTATATACTAGGCAGTGTCAGAGGAAGGCCCCAAAAAATGTCAAAGACTCCAGTAACCCGTCATAGACTGTTCTCTCTGCTACCACACGGCAAGCGGTACCGGAGCGCCAAGTCTGGGTCCAAAAGGCTCCTTAACAGCTTCTACTCCAAAGCCATAAGACTGCTGAACAATTAATCAAACGGCCACCCGGACTTTTTGCATTGCTCTCCCACACTTTGTTTTTACGCTGCTGCTACTTGCTGTTTATTATCTATGCATAGTCACTTTACCCCTACCTACATGTACAAATTACCTTGATTAACCTGTATCCCCGCACATTGACTCGGTACCGGTACCCCCTGTATATAGCCTCATTAATGTTATTGTATTGTGTTACTTTATGATTTTTTTTTTACTTTAGTTATTTAGTAAATATTTTCTTAACTATTTTCTTAAAACTGCATTGTTAGTTAAGGGCTTGTAGGTAAGCATTTCATGGTAAGGTCTACAATACATCTGTTGTGACAAATACACTTTGATTTGAATTGCATTTTAAATAAATAGGAGAATGGTTAAATTAGCGTTATTGAAAGACCCCCTCCTAAAGTTTTACTTTGTTATATTTAGGTGACTCGTATCATTCAGGGTGTCTGAGACCCCCCTGGGCCCCCATAATTCGCACTCTGATCCAAATCGAGTTATGATGATTGGAGGACAATATTTGCGGGCTCTGTTAATTTAGGGATACGTGCTACATTACGGACTACCTTTATGACATCACAAATAGGTTTTTATGGAGGCACACAGGAGAGGCTACTTTGATCACTCATCAGTCGTCACTGTCTTGCATTCTTTATTAGGCTAATAAATTAGTCATAATAAGTCAAACTAGTAGGAACCCAATATGCTAGAGTCATGAATAAATAAACAATAAATAAGCTAAACAGTTCATATGCCTATTTCTTATTACAGTTTTACAGTGTCGGTGACTTTGACATCACAGACACAAGCTTTGTCTACATATATTTGAGGAGGTTACATCATAGCTTTCTCTTCTGTATCTTCCTCCTCACGCAAAGCCAAGGGTTTTATCTAGCCGTCTGCAGCGCGGTAAAAAGTTATTTGAAAAAGTTTTGATTGAGATTGTTTACTAGAAAAAATTATGAAAACAGTCAGATCCACCATTTTATATAAAAAACGCTTGCATGTCGAATTATAGGACGATTTTAAATAAAGAGATCATTAAATGAGTAGGGTAGCAGGTAGCCTAGCGGATAGAGCATTGGGCCCTTGAGCAAAGCACTTGCTCCAGGATCGCCGTTGATAATGGCAGACCCTGGCCATTAAAGGCTCCCGAGTGGCACAGCGGTCTAAGGCACTGCATCTCAGTGATTGAGGCATCACTACAAACCCTGGTTCAATCCTGGACTGTATCACAACTGGCCGTGATCGGGAGTCTCATAGGGCGGCGCACAATTGGCCCAGCGTTGTCCGGGTTAGGGGAGGGTTTGGCCGGGGTAGGCCTCCATTGGAAAATAAGAATTTGTTCTTAACTGAGTTGCCTAGTTAAAAAAAGGTTAAATCAATAAATGATCCCACTCTCTGAGGGTGTATCAGGGAGAGTTGGGATATGCAAATTACACATTTCCAATTCACACATGCATAGTAATGCACACTTCTACATTTGTGAAATAGGTCAGATATAAGCACCCATCCAATTATTATTAAACGAGTCATTACATTGCAGACATCTCAAGTTCTACTATTTATCCACTAGGCGTCAGCATGTCTCTACCTGAAACAGACACCTGAGCTCCCAGCCATCCAAGACATTCATGCCAGGCGGTGTCTGAGAAAGGCCTGAAAAGGACTCCAGCCACCCGAGCTACGGACTGTTCCCTCTGCTCCCGTCCAGCAGGTGGTACTGGAGCATCGGGTTGAGGACCAACAGGCTTCGAAATAGCTTATTTTCCCAGGCCATAAGACTGTTTAATAGCATAAAACTTGAATAGCTGACTACCCCTGCCCTCTCTCTCTTCCACAGACTATCCACACTGACCACCTACACTGACACTCTTCACATTCACGCATACGCGCATACGCGCATACACACATACCAACATACACACACACTCATGCACCCATGCTCATACACTCCCCACTGACACCTCACACATACACTCACACTCACTCATTACAATGCACACACCACATATACTGCTGCCATAAATGATTGATTGATTATAGGGATTCGTATTACCATCCGATGCTGCTATATTGTTTGTCATGATTATTATTATCCTTTAGTATTTATCCTGCTACCAGCCACTTTAACCTTTTACTGCAGTGGGCTAAATCAGGGTCACACAAAGTGTTTATTGGTAGACTTCAACAAATCTACCTTGAAACAGAAGTATACACCTCACACATGGTTATGGGCTTAAAAAAAAGAAGACATCTGTACCATGTCAGATATGGAGTTGAAATGTATTACATTTTTAGTTCGCATCCCAATATTACACTTCATATACATCACAAAAGTCTGAAATATAACAAAAATGTTTGATGTAGAAACACTAGATTTTCTGCGTCGTTAAAACAAAATAAAGTTATATTAAATAGGAAATTATTAAAAAGATTAATAACATTCCACCCATGAGGCCACTAGGTCATTTGACTGAAGGAAAGGGCTACCCCTTGTTTACATGTACATTCCTACCTCAATCACTCCAGTACCCCTGCACATTGTAAGAACGGTACTGGCACTGCACTCACCTGTATACAGTATACCTTAACTGCACTCAACTGTATACAGAATACTTTAACTGCACTCACCTGTATACAGTATACCTTAACTGCATTCTCCTGTACAGTATACCTTAACTCCATTCACCTGTATATAGTATACTTTAACTCCATTCACCTGTATATAGTATACTTTAACTGCACTCACCTGTATATAGTATACTTTAACTGCACTCACCTGTATATAGTATACTTTAACTCCATTCACCTGTATATAGTATACTTTAACTGCACTCACCTGTATGTAGTCTACTTTAACTGCACTCACCTTTATATAGTCTACTTTAACTGCACTCACCTGTATATAGTATACTTTAACTGCACTCACCTGTATATAGTATACTTTATCTGCACTCACCTGTATATAGTATACTTTAACTCCATTCACCTGTATATAGTATACTTTAACTGCACTCACCTGTATATAGTATACTTTAACTGCACTCACCTGTATATAGTATACTTTAACTCCATTCACCTGTATATAGTATACTTTAACTGCACTCACCTGTATATAGTCTACTTTAACTGCACTCACCTGTATATAGTATACTTTAACTGCACTCACCTGTATATAGTATACTTTAACTGCACTCACCTGTATATAGTATACTTTAACTCCATTCACCTGTATATAGTATACTTTAACTGCACTCACCTGTATATAGTATACTTTAACTGCACTCACCTGTATATAGTATACTTTAACTGCACTCACCTGTATATAGTATGCTTTAACTGCATTCTCCTGTTTCTTTTTTTTTTTTTTCTCTCGCAGTTCACGTGTAACGCCCAGGCCTGGGTTTTCAGGCTGGAGCGCTTTGGGTTCATTTTGGTTTAGGGGTTTTCACAGTTCTATGGTGTCTAGTTCTATGTTGGGTTAATGGCTCCCAATTAGAGGCAGCTGAGTCTCGTTGTCTCTAATTGGGAACCATTTATATGTTTGGGAATTGCACCTTAGTTTCGTGGGTTATTGTATGTTCATGTCATGATTATGTTAGGTTCATCAGGTTCTTGTCTAGTTAGGTTTCTCCGTTCGAGGTTTAGTTAGGTTCTTCCGTCGTTGGTAAGTTTAGTTCTCCTTGTGTATAGTTTAGCCGTTAGGGCTCTCGTCTTGTTCTTCGTTTTCTTGTTTTGTTCCGTCTCGTCTTTGAATAAATCATGTATTCTGGCTACATCGCTGCGTCTTGGTCTGTCCCCTCAGAAGTGAATCGTGACATCACGTGTTATATTTCATATCTATATTTCTATTTCTTATCTATATTAACGTTTATTGTGCATTGTTGGGATAGAGCTCATAAGTTATGCATTTCACTGTACGGTGTTACACCTGCTGTATGTGTATGTGACATTACAATTTGAAACTAAAACTGAGTGGCGACACTCACTGCTAATTCTGATGCTGTTTTCAATTGTCTTAGATCAGGCTGCATGTAACTGGTTTAAAAATCACTAGATATAACTCAATGTGTATCTACTGATGGGTTTTAAATCAGGTTTCCTGGATATTATGAAAGGTGTCCCGCAGGGGTCGATTCTGGGTCCTGTACTTTTTACTGTTTACATATGCTAGGCTACTGGGGTGGCAGGTAGCCTAGTGGTTAGAGCATTGGGCCAGTAACAGGTTGCTGGATCAAATCCCTGAGCTGACAAGGTAAAAATCTGTTGTTAACCCTCTGTTCCCCGGTAGGCCGTCATTGTAAATAAGAATTTGTTCTTAACTGACTTGCCTAGTTAAATTTAAAAAATAAATAACAATATTGACTTGTTTGTAAAATGTTGTAACCTGCTTGAATGCCGATGATACTGTTGTGTATGCTATTGACCCCATAGTTGACCAGGCTCCATCTGAATTATCTTCATTATATTACATAAACACTTTATTGACCTGAAATTAGTATAGAATGCAGGTAAAACTAAGTGTATGTTTTGCGCTCTAGAGCGCATAAAAATAACTCTGATTTAAGCATATGTACTTCAGATGGTGTCCATATGGATCAAGTTCACTTGATTCTCTACCAGAAAGTTGTTTGGCTTGCTTTGACGTCACGTAGGTTGATAGATTGCTATGTTTTCATTTAAAAAGCCCTTTAGCAAAAAGTCTCACTGTACCAAACATCAAACTTTAGACATACGAGTTACCACACCTGGGCTCAGTGAGGTGAACTCTGGAAATTCCTTTGGTCTCTCGACTACTGAGTTAGGTATATCACCATTTCTTACACCTTATTTGTGGAACAATCTTCAAATTGTTCTTAAATTTGATGTTTTGGTGTCTCTAGGGCAATTCAGAAAGATGATTGAGGACCTTATTACTGATAAATATGTTTGTTTTTTATGATCGTGTTTTTCTTTCTGCTTACATTTTGTATTTATAGTGAACAAAAATGGGTGGGTCTGGGAGGGCATAGGCCCACCCACTTGGCAGCCAGGCCCACTCACTGGATAGCCAAGAATGAGCTTTTCCCCACAAAGGGCTTTATTACAGACAGAAATAGTACTGATCACCTCTCCACGCGTGGTTACACGTGGTCTGCGGTTGTGAGGCCGGTTGGATGTACTGCTAAATTCTCTAAAACGACATTTGAGGCAGTTTATGATAGAGAAATAAACATTAAATAATCTGGAAATAGCTCTGGTAGACATTACTGCAGTCAGCATGTCAATTGCACGCTCCCTCAAAACTTGAGACATCTGTGGCATTGTGTTGTGTGACAAATCTGCACATGTTAAAGTGGGCTTTTATTGGCCCCAGCACAAAGTGCATCTGTGTAATGATCATGCTGTTTAATCAGCTTTTTGATAGTCCACACCTGTCAGGTGCATGGATTATCTTGGCAAAGGAGAAATATGAACAAAGGAGGGATATTAACAAATTTGTGCACAAAATTTGAGAGAAATAAGCTTTTTGTGTGTATGAAAAATTTCAGGAATTTTTTATTTCAGTTCATTAAACATGTGACCAACACTTTACATGTTGCGTTTATATTTTTGTTCAGGGTGTATTTTCTGTAATTTGTGTAATGCAACTGCCAGTTGAGGACTTGTGAGGCATCTGTTTCTCAAACTAGACACTAATTTACTTGTCCGGGGCCTCCCACTCCTCTTTCTATTCTGGTTAGAGACAGTTTGCGCTGTTCTGTGAAGGGAGTAGTACACAGTGTTGTACGAGATCTTCAGTTTCTTGGCAATTTCTCACATGGAATAGCCTTCATTTCTCAGAACAAGAATAGACTGACGAGTTTTAGAAGAAAGTTCTTTGTTTCTGGTCATTTTGAGCCTGTAATCGAACCCACAAATGCTGATGCTCCAGATACTCAACTAGTCTAAAGAAGGCCAGTTTTATTGCTTCTTTAATCAGGACAACTGTTTTCAGCTGTGCTAACATAATTGCAAAAGGGTTTTCTAATGATCAATCAGCCTTTTAAAATTATAAACTTGGATTAGCTAACACAATGTGGCATTGGAACACAGGAGTGATGGTTGCTGATAATGTGCCTCTGTACACATATGTAGATATTCCATAAAAGATCTGCTGTTTCCAGCTACAATAGTAATTTACAACATTAACAATGTCTACACTGTATTTCTGATCAATTTTATGTTATTTTAATGGACAAAAAATGTGCTTATCTTTCAAAAACAAGGACATTTTCTAAGTGACCCCAAACTTTTCAATGGTAGTGTATATAGATAATTTATGTCCAAAAATGGATGTAGCAACTACAGATTGCCCCTTTAAATCTATCAAAAGGTTGCAATGTCTGAGCATGTGTCCATTAGGCCTATGGATGTTTTTTTTATCAGCATGAATTAGATTGAGCAATAAAAGCACCACTTTTATTCCATAGGCTAGTTTACAAAAGCCTATTCGTACTGTTTTCCCGCGATCCATCAAACACATTTGGTGTGTCATCATAGTGGTCTCTGACTTGTGGTCAGACTCGCTCAGGTGCAGTGGTGTAAAGTACTTAAGTAAAAATACTTTTAAGTACTACTTAAGTAATTTTTTGGTGTATCTGTAGTTTACTTTACTCTTTATATTTTTGACAACCTTTACTTTTACTTCGCTTACATTCCTAAAGAAAATAATGTACTTTTTACTCCTTACATTTTCCCTGACACCCAAAAGTACTCGTTACATTTTGAATGTTAAGCAGGACAGGAAAATTGTCTAATTCACGCACTTATCAAGAGAACATCCCTGGTCATCCCTACTGCCTCTGATCTGGCAAAATCACTAAACACAAATGCTTCGTTTGTAAATTGTGTCTGAGTGCTGAACTGTGTCCCTGGCTATCCGTAAATTAAAAAAACAAGAAAATCGTGTTGTCTGGTTTGCTTAATATAAGACATTTGAAATGATTTATACTTTTACTGATACTTAAGTACATTTAAAACCAACTACTTTTAGACTTTTATTCAAGTAATATTTTACTGGGTGGCTTTTTTTAAAGGTATCTTTACTTTTACTCAAGTATGAAAATTGTGTATATTTTCCACCACTGCTCGGGTAGAAGAAATTAAAATGTGCTTATTTTTTCAATGCTGATTTGAATGTCATTGAGAAAACAGGGAAGTGTCAAATATTTTTTTTCTCGCAAATATCCTTTCCGAATTTAAAAGTCATCCTCGAAGTAATGATCTAGTTTTTCAAAAGTATCTGTAATCTGATTACAATATTTTTGCTGGTAATGTAACGGATTACAGTTACTGTTTTTTGTAATCCGTCACTCCCCAACGCTGGTAGTTATACAGATGACACGTTCAACTAGTTAGCAAATCGAACATTTTGGAGATTCCTAGATCCGACTTGAACCTGAATGTGGCACATATAAACCATTGAAAACAACCCGATTAACGTGCATATTGTAATGAAACAGCAGGGAGCCCGAGGTCAGGCGCGCTATCGACTGTGCCGCAAAATGCCTTTACAATATAATTCGCTATGCTAGCCCAATGAGGACATTTACAGTAGGCAGTAGTTAGCTAGCATGTGCAGTATTCATACACAAATTACAAATATATTTTTTTTTTATAAAAACGTGAAATTGGCAGCAGACCATAATATTACAATGTCAGTTACCTTATAAAGGCATGATCTGTGCTTTTACACATTAGATTTATGATCATTTTGTTCAGGTGTAGTTTATGAGGGGTAAATATGAGGAACATTGATTCAAATACATATTATTATTATTGGAGGAAGAAGGCTTACTCTACTGTCCGAAATTGACAATCACCCAAAGACAAAGAATCAGTCACAGATGCACAAGTTTCATTAGACCACCAACTCTCCACAAAGGTGGTAGCTACATTCATTTAAAACAAATGTTTGGCAAACATTTTATCACCGGTAAAATGCCAGGTTATAGACCATAGAACTACAGTTTTTATATTTTGCATCTTATCTTCACAAGACATCGCACCTTGGCGCCGAAATGACACTTTTAAACATGGCAGTTTGAGCATGCGCTGTGGAGCTTTGTGACTTTTGGCCCAGCTAGCTACTGTAAAAATGGCGTTAAGCAAAACCTTTGGGCAGAAACCGATTAAATTCCAGTTAGAGCAAGATGGAGACTTTTACATGGTTGGATCAGAGGTATGTATGAGCTGTATGATAACGGGAATATTTAGCTGGCAACACAGGCGTACTGGCTGCCAGCATTTTGGCCATCATCAGCCTGTGCCATTGCATTGTTGTGTCTGTTCTGAAAGCTAACGTTAGCAGCTCGCTAGCGAGAGATCAAACTAGCTAACATCCCGCTTTGCAGAATTAACAATGTCTAGCTAGCTAACGTTAGTTCACTATCACTCTTGCATGCAGTTACAGTGTAGCCGATGAGAATGCTGTATAATCAACTGAGCGCACCGTTGACCCATTCAATGGACAAACTCATTTATATCAAGCTAACGTTAGGTATTGTTGTGACCGTCTGGTCTAGAGTTGTGCGCTGGTTGGTTCTCTCCCAACATTGTTCATTCAACAACTCCAAACAGCTACTCTCTGCCCATATTATAGCCAAACACTGTTGGAGATATGAATCATAGGCATAAACAAGATATAACTAACTAAAGTAAACAACTGTATACATAGCTAACTAACAAGCCTACTCAACTCCACAATGTACAATCGTAAATCGTTGAGTTTCGTCGGCTAACTAGCTACGTGCTCAGTCACTACATGAAGGGCTTCGGGTTGTTTCTGAACTGTCTGGGCCCTATACTCTACTAGTAAGCACAGAATAGCTGACTCTCTTCCTTGCTCTCAGGTCGGAAACTACCTGCGTATGTTCAGGGGCTCCCTGTATAAAAGGTACCCATCACTCTCGAGGAGGTTAGCCTCAGTAGAGGAGAGGAAGAAAATTGTAGCATCATCGCACGGTGAGTGATACGCGCTCGTCAGAAATAGCTATTTTATTGTTATTCGCACAGGCAGCATGTAACGTTAGCATCCATTTTTTTGTCACGTTCACAAACAACAGGTATAGACTAACTGCTCACTTATTTGTCATTTTTTAACAATGCAGAGTTAAAGATAAAAAATATATAAATAGTGACACGAGGAATAATGACACTGTAAATAACAATAATGAGTAAAAATAACATGGATATATACAGGGAGTACCGAGTCGATGAGCAGAGGTAGTAAGTAATTGATGTAGGTAGGGGTAAAGTGAGTTAGTGCAAAAAAAATATTAACACAACACATGGTTACATAACTTTTAGCCACAAGTGTGACTCTGCTGAAGGCCTCCGAATGTGAAGAGATCTTTGAGGGGAACGATGAGAAGTACAAAGCTGTTTCCATCAGCACAGAGCCACCGGCCTACCTCAGGTAATGCTTCCTTGTTATCTGCATTTACACATTTTAGTCATTTAGCAGCCACTCTTATCCAGAGCAACTTACACTAGTGAGTGGATACATTTTCATACTTTTCGTACTGGTCCCCCATTGGAATCGAATCCACAATCCTGGTGTTGCAAGCACCATGCTCTACCAACTGAGCCGAACGGGATGATTTTTATTTAAACTTTATTTAACTAGGAAAGTCAGTTAAGAACAACTTCTTATTTACAATGATGGCCTAGGAACAGTGGGTTAACTGCCTTGTTCAGGGGCAGAACGACAGATTTTTACTTTGTCAGCTCGGCAATTTGATCTAGCAACCTACTGGCCCAACGCTCTAACCACTAGGCTACCTGCCGCCCCAATTGCATAAGAGTCCTGCATAACATCTAGTGCATAACATCTAGTGCATGACAATATTGACTACCAAATTTTGGGAGTATGTATGCCAAATGTGCCTTTTCAACCTACCTACAGGCACCTTGGAGTGTGAACAAACCCAAATGGGTTTCATTGGTCACAGTATTGCATTTTCAAAAGTCCCTACTTCTCTGTCCATCTCAGGGAGCAGAAGGGGAAGAGGAACAGCCAGTGGGTCCCCACGCTGCCCAACAGCTCCCACCACCTGGACGCTGTTCCCTGCTCCACCACCATCAACCGCAACCGCATGGGCCGCGACAAGAAGAGGACCTTCCCCCTGTGGTGAGGAAAGCCCACCCACATTGGCCAGTGTTTGTAGATGAATTCATATAAATACAGCCACAAATTAACTTTGATTGCTTGTGTGCCATTTATATAGATGTGCCCTTTATTTTTTATAATCTTTGTTTTTTACATTTTAAAATCATATATATATATATACACTTTACAAAAATACAGTCCACCTTTCACATCAATACATTTGAGTTCATAATTACGTAACATTTTAAGATGTGTCCATTTCTTTTTAGTTCTGTTTTGATTTGTTAAAAATTTATATAACAAAAGGTTGTTTTATAGTCTTAATGCATCTTGTCTTTCAAATTGAGAAACATTGCTGCATTTTTCAGGCCAGGCTAGAAGGGTGCTCTGACTCTTGCGGAACTGTCTTTCTACTCTTTTTCTCATTGACCACTACAAGGTACTTTCTACATTTCCCTTGTGAAAATAAGCCTTCAGAAAAGTCCCGATATGTCCACACGAGATGATGAATCTCAGATCTGCTTGCTCAACGGCTCTCATCAGTGAATGGATGACTGCATAGCCGGGATCATTATGGGGAACCTTCGGAGTGTGGGAAAATGTAAGGGATGGTTCAGTCACACTCTATATCAACCTCCTGCTCTCAAGCTATTTGGGGTTCAGGAGATGCAGTCTGAGACAGAGGTCATCCAGGGTCACTGGGACTCATCTGGTTTTTACATTCCGTAGAGTTGCTCGTTCATCATCAACATCAGCTGCTTTTCCGATGGTCTTCCAGAAAGCAAGCACTATCTCCTGTCCTGACATGACCGTCTATGAAAACATCCCTCCCTCGCTCCCCCGTCCCACAGCCCACTTGTCTAGATCACACAAGAATTTCATTGTGTGGCTGGAACTTATCAAAACACATCTGTTTATACAGGGGCACTTTTTGCTGACCTTGAAAGATGGAGGCTTTTAAGTGCCGGTGCCATGTTTTCAACAGGCAGGGTCTCTGACCATTGTTCTTGTGTTCATGCTGGAATTGCAAGGCAGCCATCTTTGTTTACTTGCTGTGTGCGTTTGTAACTACGGTTTTAGATAATAAATAGGGAAGTACATACTCAATTATGTTAGGGTCTTGTTTATCGGATGGTAGAATAGTTCGTTTTGTAATAGGACACCCTTAACTTGTGAAATGTAAGCCTAAACAACAAAATTATTTGAACAAACAAAGAGGGATGCAAACTGTGGGTGAATAAACAGTGATGCCTTTTCACCTCGTATAGCCTAAGTTGCTAAGGCAACAGGATGGGATAATAAACAACACTTGTTTACTTCAGAGGTCTACCACTTTTGTGGGTTTTGAATCCTTCTTAAAAGAATGTAGACCTAGTATCACTTTCCCAGCTAGGTTGTCAACAGTTGACACAGTCTCCAAAAGGCCTATACAACGCTAGAAATCACCTTTTTTTTCCCAGAGACCTTGAAAACACAACGTAAGCATCTCTGGCTCAAAGCATTGCTCTTTTTGCTGTGGTTTTGGTAAAAAACGATCTTGTGGCTTCTCTAGTGAACATCTCTCCTTTCTCTGGCACAGATGTGATCTGTTGAACAGTGCATGTTGTGCACGCTGCACTCTGAATGTTAGTGTTGATGGACATCTAGACTGGAAAATACCCTACAAATCAGTAGAGCAGACAGATCCCTGAATCTTTCACAGTCCACCCAATTGGGCAGGTCAATAGAATTTGCCATTGTTGAATTAAGCAATAAGGCACGAGGGGTTGTGGTGTATATGACCAATATACCACGGCTAAGGGCTGTTCTTACGCATGAAGCAAAGCGGAGTGCCTGGATACAGCCCTTAGCCGTGAGCCAAACAGAATTCAGGGCTTGAACCACCCAGTTTAGAATTTTATTAGGATCCACATTAGCTGAAGTCATGACGTCTGCTAATATTCCTAAAAAGACTTTACTAAGAATGCGTAGACGACTACCCTGGCCAATTCTTTGTGTGGAGCCAACTCTTCTATCGTTGTCAAGCCATACATATGGTTAGCATGACAAATGAACAAACACAGAAAGGAGTTGGCTAATGTACAAACAGACTAGACCACCAGCCTAGTAGAATGCTGACAGAGACACAAATAATTCCCATGTGATAAGCATCAATTCATCATTCCCAATGGTGTATCAAATATGGCCACCGGTGTACAATGATGCTGATTGGATTCATCTTTTGCTAGAGGTGAGTAAAAGCTAAATTAGCGGTAGATTTTAGAGCCTGCTATTCACGATAAATGTCTTTAATGGGGTCTCCAATAACTCTGTGGAATGCCAACAAATGTCGTACTAACGTTTCGTAGATTTGTAGGTTAATCTAACACCTTGTCTTCTTCCCTCTGCAAAGCTTTGACGACCACGACCCGGCGGTGATCCACGAGAACGCGTCTCAGGCCGAGGTGCTGGTTCCCATCCGTCTGGACATGGAGATTGATGGGCAGAAGCTCAGAGATGCGTTCACCTGGAACATGAACGGTACTGCTCCACTCCATCCGCCGGGTAGAAGACTGCTTTAGAGCAACAAAGTCTAGTTATGGGTGTTATTCTGAAAACAACCTAAAAGGCTGTAGAATTGTTGCCTGTAACAGAAATGGCCTCAAAAGAAAACCACACTGAATGCATCTCATTAATCTAAAGTGGCTTATGATAGAAACGGGAGAAACGGACGTTAATGAACTGTGTGTTTCAGGGGAAAGGGGTGTATCTTATCTCCATCACCTAGGACTTGACTTTGGTTGATCAAATCTCCGCATTCTTGCCAATTTTACCCAATCTTGCATCCTTTCTCACAGCTGTAACTGTATATGCATTTGTAAATCAAGTCCTTTCTTGAGTTGGGCTCTGGGATGTAACAACCATTGAGCATCTGAGCTTATGGTTGATTTGTGGGGGAAAGGGGTTGTGTGTGTGTGTGTGTGTGTATCCCACATCTGTTGCTAGGGGGTAAGGAGGTTAGGCACAATATAGGATGAATCACAATTGTTTGCTAAAATAATAATAGCTTAACAAAAATGTAATGCAATGGTTATATGTAACAATACTTTGCGTGAACTGTTGACATTATTACGCATATTAATTGTTAATGATGGAAAATAAGATGGGCAAGATTTGTGTGTATGTGTGTGTGTATATATATGAGAGAGATTTGGATCACTTTAGAAATGTCCTTGTTTTTTAAAGAAAATTACATTTTATCCATTTAAAATAACATCAAATTGATCAGAAATACAGTGTAGACATTAATGTTGTAAATGGCAATTGTAGCTGGAAACGGCAGATTTTTAATGGAATATCTACATAGGCGTAGAGGCCCATTATCAGCAACCATCACTCCTGTGTTCCAATGGCACGTTGTGTTAGCTAATCCAAGTTTATCATATTAAAAGGCTAATTGATCATTAGAAAACCCTTTTGCAATTATGTTAGCACAGCTGAAAAGTGTTGTGCTCATTAAAGAAGCAATAAAACTGGCCTTCTTTAGACTAGTTGAGTATCTGGAGCATCAGCATTTGTGGGTTCGATTACAGGCTCAAAATGTTCAGAAACAAAGAACTTTCTTCTGAAACTCGTCAGTCAATTCTTGTTCTGAGAAATGAAGGCTATTCCATGTGAGAAATTGCCAAGAAACTCAAGATTTCGTACAACGCTGTGTACTACTCCCTTCACAGAACCGCGCAAACTGTCTCTAACCAGAATAGAAAGAGGAGTGGGAGGCCCCGGTGCACAACTGAGCAAGAGGACAAGTAAATTAGTGTTGAGTTTGAGAAACGGATGCGTTACAAGTCCTCAATTGGAAGTTTCATTAAATAGTACCCGCAAAACACCAGTCTCAACGTCAACAGTGAAGAGGCGATGCTGGCCTTCTAAGCAGAGTTTCAATGAAAAAGCCATATCTCAGACTGGCCAATAAACAGAAAATATTAAGATGGGCAAAAGAACACAGACACTGGACAGAGGAACTCTGCCTAGAACGCCAGAATCCCGGAGTCGCCTCTTCACTGTTGACGTTGAGACAATTATATTGATGGATGCTACAATCTATCTGCAGTATTAAAGCTGGGGCTTCCTTCCTATCCTTGTGAACCCTTTTTATTTTTTTTACGTGCACTGATCTGAAGATGCATGAACATACACATAGGAAGCCTCTTCATAGAGTATTGAGATTCACCCCCGCACTCTCCAAATGTAGGAAAGTAGATGAGGAAGCCTCTTTAGACTATTGAGACTCACGCCTTCACTCCCACCATCCTCTCCCGCTCCTCCAGAGAAGCTGATGACCCCGGAGATGTTTGCAGAGATCCTGTGTGACGACCTGGACCTGAACCCCCTGGCCTTCGTCCCGGCCATCGCCTCAGCCATCCGCCAACAGATAGAGTCCTACCCCACAGACAGTATTCTGGACGAGCAGACCGACCAGAGGGTCATCATCAAGGTGGGTGCGCACACACACACACACACACACACACGCACGCACGCACTATAAGGCCTTTTATAAAATCAGTTGTATATTTTTTTGCCTGATTCCATTTTCTCTGTTTTGTTTTTTTCAAGTTTGTTTTAGTCCACAACAATGCTTAAACCACTTCATAAGACCACTTTTGATGTCTAGGGAAAATATGATATAGTTTACATTTTGGGTGTAGTTACCCTTTAACGCCAGTGGCACCAGCCAGAGACGTTGTTTGGTTAGCGGTGTTTCTGTAGCGCTCATGTAATTGCAGAGTTTGGGAAAACAAATCGGCACTGGATTTATGCAAATAATCATGATATCACTCTGACTGAATGAATTCTAATTTGTCTCCAAAGTCAATCTGAAACTGCACTGTTCACAAATAAGCATTGAAATGCAGTAACATGCTGTTCGTAACTAGGTGTCAGCATTTGTCTTGAGTAGATTTACTAGTGTTTACAACAGTCAAAGGTAACACACTTTATGGCAACCTAGCAGTGAGAGTACGTTAGATCAAGCGCAAGCTAGCTGTTCGTTACGACAATGTTTCCTTACAGAAACCATATGTACATTACGCTGTAATTTAATGCAAAAAGTATTGGCTATAGAGTTAAACTGCAAATGTCATGCACTGATGACTGAACATGTTTATGCAGGATGATGCTTGCCATACTGGTTTTACTCACACATTCTAATTTAGCTAGCTCGCTAATGTTAGCTACTTCTCTAAATCAATAATGGAAGCACATGGCCTGAATGATAGCTCTGCACCAACTGTCTTGCTTTCTGCAGATTTCAGATTTGTGAAATGGAACTAAATAAGCCCACCAGCTAACGTAATAGACCCAGACAGTAACAGTGTTCTTTTTGTATCAACAAGGTAGTTCACGAGAGAGAACTTTTCAGATGAACTGTTCAGGACCTATAACTAAGCAAATATGATGAGAACAGGGCTGCTTGCTTGGTGAAGTGTACTTTTGCTTATTTACTTATTCAAATATGCTGGCTGTGGCATGCTACTCACTGTCAAACCACCATGCCTACTCTCATGTTAGGACTGAATGATGTTCAATGAGCAGCTCGTTGAGCGCCCTCTTCAAGCAACCATTTGAAATATAAAAATGTTTAACACAAATGAGCAGACATATTTGTTTATTCTATGTATATAATATCAGCGCTTTTATCTGCGGAATAAAGGCCGATTACAAATATTTATGCGAAAATCGATTATCGGCCGATATTAGCCTTATCAGTCGGGCTCTAATCATTCTACAAGGTAGGCGAAGGCTGCTTTTGTAGTGAAAAAAAAAAAGGTTTTTGGGAAAGCCTTTCCATCTACCAGCAGACTGTCATTACCATTATCGCTAACGGCTGCACATGGTGATAACCAGACATACGAGCACCACAAAACACACACAGATGGGTATTCTTGTGCCCTTTCAGAAAGTTACAGAAAAATACAAATAACTTATGCATTTTGTTGATGTCTTATGATTAACTTGGGCAAATTTAATGAATTTTCTAAGTTGACTATTTAATTAAACATTTTTGAATGTTCTGTTTTAATGTCTGGATTTCCTTGATTCCGTCCGCGTTTTTCGCAAACGTGGATTTTATAGGGACACACACACACAGACTTCACTGCTGCAAAGGTCAAAGACTGTATCTCAATAGTAAATTCAAGTGTCTGCATCTGGCCCACATGCTGCCAGTTTGAGACCCCTCTTTGTCACATCTCTTAAACTGTTTTTTGTTTTTGTGTGTGCCTCAGCTGAATATCCACGTAGGGAACATCTCCCTGGTGGACCAGTTTGAGTGGGACATGTCGGAGAGGGAGAACTCTCCTGAGACGTTTGCCCTCAAGCTGTGCTCCGAGCTGGGCCTGGGAGGAGAATTTGTCACCACCATCGCCTACAGCATCCGCGGCCAGCTCAGCTGGCACCAGAGGACGTACGCCTTCAGGTAACACACACACACACACACACACACAAAAGAACAACACAGGACACCCGCACAGACAAGAACCTTCACACACTCCTGCTCGTTCAGACATATTCATGCCCTATGCAGTGCCCGGAGTACTGAGGGAATTGAAAGTTGAGTGTTAGAAATACCTGTACACATTCTGCTTGCAAAGTCTTTGTCGCAACACCCTCACACATTTTTCATCCTGAACACAGCATTTCCCAGTCTCCTTCTGTCCCGTAGAATAGATGTCTTAAATACTCAAGATGTGTGGTCGCCTGCATCGTGGAACATTGCTGGAATAAGGCCAGAACACATTTAGTTCACCTAATATTACTATGTTCTGTGTTCCTTAAGATGAACTGTATCTCACAGTGACATGGACTGGGGTCAGGTTAAGGTGTTTGTGTGTGGAGGGTTTAACAGTTGGCTGCTTACCTGTGACTCACAAAGTGGATTTAGATTTCAAACACATATAGACTGCCTTCGTCCTGTTTACATCACTGAGTACACAAACACACATCCATTATTTACAAGCACGAGTACCATGTGTTTTTCTACCAAAACAAAAACCTTGCTACCCCCTCATCTGTTCAAGTAGTACTCTCCAGCCACTTGAACCCTGAAACAGTTCCTTTTAGCGGGTAATGACATTCGTTTTACATATTGAAATATCTTAACATTGTACAGATTTGCCCCCTGCCAGTGACACAGACATACAGTCCTTTTGTTTGTGTATGTGCTCCTCCCCCACTCTGCCTTGCATGGTTTGTCTCATCCCATCAGCTTGGCTCGGTTAATTTGGGACTTTTGGATCATTTGGGACCTGCTTATCAATCAGTGTTGGGCTCAATTCCATTTCAATAATGGTGATTTCGAGAAATTAACTGGAAAAAGCACATTTAACAAATTGAGAAATGGCAGATTTTTTTTATTTGGTATTAGTAAACGATTTACATTCAATTGGTTTCGGTTTTGAGCCCAACCCTGATTCCAATGCTTTCCGAGTCATTTCCAGCCATTGATTGTGTGTAAAATGGGAAATGAGGAGTTTAGCTAACATCATCATGGCTTTTTTTGTTTTGCATTGCAAATTAATTCTCTTTTCTACTCTCTCTCCCCCCACTTGTCTGTCCTTATAGGTCTGATTTCAGGTCAATATGCTTTTGAATTACTTGAACTACCCCCCCTCTTCCCCCAAGCTTAACCCTCTACCACCCACCCACGTTCTCTTGACACGGTCTGCCCTGGGAAGCTGAGTACATTTACACTTTATATCTCTTTCTCTCTCTCGTCTGTTTCCTTAACTTTGCAGGACACGCCCCCCAAAGTATGGAAACCCTATGAACTGTTTATTAAGAGTAAAACCTATGAAGTTGTATGAGGTATTCTGTTTCTGCCAAGTCAGGGAAAACTATAGTTATCACTGTTGGTTTGTCTACAAACTGCAGTCCGCACAGAATGGAAAGGATAGTCAAGTACTGTGGGGCTTATTGTCACTACGTAGGGAGAGGTTCAGAAATCCAGGAAGTTTCAGACAACGGTTCCACTGGTGCCTTCCTATCTATTCTCCTAGTTCTTCATTTGTCAAACTGAAATTGCATGTGTTAGTTTGGAATCCCTTGTACCAGGTGGAATAATAATGTTTTGTAGGCATTTTGACTAGAAAAAAAAAAATGCTGTAGTTGTCCGAGAAAGCTTTTGATTGATGGCTGCTTTACGACTGTTTCAATGCTTTGGCTAAGTGTGCTAGTGGTGAATCAGTGCTTTACTTTTCTACTTTTACATGGCATCTTGGGCATGAAAAAAATACATGGTAGAAATAAGTCACATTTTTGTCCCTTTTTGTATGAAGGGTATGTCTATTCCTCATCAAAATGGGACTAACTCACAAGAGTGACAAAAATGATTTTTTTCTCCTCCAAGATGCCTCTTATTTGCTCTTCCACTTCTTCAACACACCATGACTGCAGCATGTCCCATCCAGGGCGCTCTCTTCCGCGTTTGTGTCTTTGACTTCCTGTCGCTCTGATGTCATTTCCTGCAGTGAGAATCCCTTACCTACGGTGGAGATCGCCATTCGCAACACAGGCGACGCTGACACGTGGTGCCCCCTGCTGGAGACCCTAACGGACGCAGAGATGGAGAAGAAGATCAGGGACCAGGACAGGAACACCAGGTAATAGAGAGACGACCTGCCATTCAAAACCTGGGTTATTTCTCAATTCATCTTTCCTTTCGATTCCTCGCATCCTCTCTACTTGCCTACTTCTCAAAACCCATTGGAGAAGAAGGTTCGAGGGGAGAGACCTAGGACCATCTACGGTTGAGAAGGAGATGAGGAGATGGGAGGACTCACAGAAAGACATTGACATAGAGCTTTCCTCTACAACTAGTGCCCTCTCCTTGTCTCCACTGCTGTAGAAGGGCTTAAAGGAATTCTACACTAAATTTTCCTTTTTTGTTCATTAGTCCAAATAATTGTGTATGTCATCAATGAAGTTTACAAGATAGAACACGCATCATCATGAGTTTTTGCTCTGTACTGTTCTATAACTTGAAAACTTGACTGCTGACATGCACAATTTTCTGGGATTGTATTAACAGGGGACTAATGAACAAAATACTAAAATATGTTTTTTTGTGTGTAGTATTCCTTTTAATGGGCGAGGGAGCATTGTAGTGGAACTTATTAGAACCCACGCTGTCCTCTAGGAAGAGATCATTAAAGAAAGTGGGCTGCCCAGACGTTAGACAGACCAGGAAACCGGAAGGTTGAGGAAGAGACCATGATGGTTTTGCCTCAAAATCAGACACATTGCTTTTGGTCTGCACCAGTCAGACCATTGTAAACTGATCTGGACAAAACCAGTTTATAATTTGGAATAGGGTATCTGGTCAGAAGTATGACAGCCCCTGTCCTACGTCATCAGATTCCCCATCTAAGAATCTTCTCCTCTGTATTCATCCAGCCGATCTGGCATCGGCCACATAATAACCTATTACATGTGTTTTCCTTTCAGACGAATGAGACGACTTGCCAACACTGCCCCTGCCTGGTAGAGAGAAGCAGCAGTAAGCTTCTACAGAGCCTCTGGTCAACAAACGGTCAACCCCAATGGGCCCTCTGAGAGACACACACAAACTCAACAATAGACATTCCACTGGTCCCTTCTTACAGCCCCCATAATGTTAACTAACTCTATGCTTGGCTGTCATGTCCTCTGGACACTGATCCAGGACCGCATACCTAACTCAATTAATTACATGAATTACATTTGATCCAGGAATAGAGACTTTTGTTGAAGGAGCCTTATCCATTTCTATTGCCGAATCCCAATCCAAGCCCCTGTAGTGGTTCAAGCCGCTACTCATCTCTGATGAGACGAGGTGGTAAATGAAAGGTGCCATGGGTAGAGCGTATGGATCCGTATGAAATGTAGCTTTTGTTGTTTCTACGGACTCACCATCTAAGTGAGCTCAAACTGTAATACTGCTTTGATGCACTCGTATCCCTCTTGATGGACGATGCAGATGGACGACTGACTGACATGTCCTTTTAATAGAAACTAATGTTACACTCGAGCAGACTCAACTCTTGCAAATAATGTAAACTTATGTATTGTGCTTTCTTTTTGTAAAGGTGCTGATACTTTTAGTTAACGTTTTTTGTTTTGTTTCCTTTTTTAATAAAATTCCATAGAATCTTCATTACAAATGTCTAGTTTGTTGCTCTACAATCGTCAAGTGGGCTATTATTCATTGTCACTGTGAGATACTTAGAGTAGATTTGCTTCAGTCTGTGTGGCATTAAGGCCAGCGAGTCGATTCTGTTTCTCTTCAGTTTGCTCAAGCTCTTCCTTGTGACCTAATCTCCCATACTGAAGTGCTGAATCTGCATGGTTTCTTGGTTAAACATACTCTTAACTCTGGTTCAGTTTAATCAGCTTAAATGGGGACTAATCTGTACACTCACACTTTTCACATTTGAGATATTGTGTTCTCAGGGTAAGATTTTCGAGTGTGACCCTTTGAAATTCAAGATGGCATGTCTTTTATACGGTCCAGCAATTGGAGATCGTTCACATGAAACTGAAAAGATTAACGAAAAACCACAATCCTTTGGCAACCGATCCCATTTCTTTCATTGGTGGCAGTGTTGGCACTGATGAATGAGCTGTAAGGGCTGTTTCAGAGATATGGACGTTCCTGTATGTCATGCACCACATTGTAAGTTTCATGCTAAACTATAGGAAATCACACCTGTATGCACTTGACATGCCTCCAAGGGCGTTGTAAATGCGTTTGAGTATCTCCAGATTAATTTTACATAAATGTGGAGAGAAACTACTTTACTAGCTGTGTTTGTTAAAGAATAGACCAGCTGGTAACACAACTTAAAGCTAACGGGTATGACCCCCTTTCAATGTCTTGCACTGACTAAAGAACTGCCAAAAACAATTTCTGCTCAGAGTAGTTGAAAGTGGGGTCTTTCCTGTGTCTAGTATCCCCTATGGGTCCTCCTAATCTAGGCCATGGAGTTCCCCCACTGACTTCATACCCCACAGACAGGATGGCTCTTATTGGAACCATCATTCAGCATCTGGGGGCTCAGATTCCTACTGTATGCTTGATTGGTTGAAGCAGACCACAAAAGGATGACAGATCCATGACTAATGCTTGCCTAAGCAAAACAGAAAGAAAGAAAACTCCATCAAACTCATAGGAAGTAATCTGAATCTGGTTTGTGGAAAATGGTTACATCGCTAGTTCCAAAAACCATCTGTTTCACTCAAAACATTGAAAATAGATAAAAATTGACACTCGTTTTTTGGAACCAAATACATTGTGGTAATTCCTACCATAAGGAATAAAAAGCTCAACCGCAAATTGAATCTTGAAGCACAAATTGACATTACTGCAGCTACAAGCAGCAAGACGGTGGACGTTGGCCGTGGCATAACAATTTAGTGAGAACTGTGAGAAATACATGTTTTGGAATGATTTGAAATAACGTCCATTGAAGTAAATGTTAACTTGAAAGGCCTCCCTATTCCTCAAAATATCTTGCAAAATCCCCCACTCCCATGTAATTTCCAAGTTTGTTCACATAATGCAACACTGTTATATCAGTTACACTCTGTGAAACTGTAACTGTACATAGCTGAACTTTTAGGAACTTGGCAATGTCCTCTTGCCGCCTGAATAATGCATGTATAAAATAGCAGAGGTTAGGGGTCATGTGTATGTGTCTGAGCCAGTACAGGCTTGCTTTATCCTCGGGCTGCGTTCCTCCTGCTCGACATGCAAATATGATTCTCACTCTTCAGTGTCACTATAAGGACAAGTGCAGGACACTAGCAATAACTCGGGTTCACTTCTAAAGGCGTATCTCCTTGTGATGCTCCACAGTGACCGTCACAGAGAGTGATGAGGGGTGAAGGGGACACTGTGAAGGTGAAGTATTGTGGTTTACGTTGTTTCAGATTGTGCTTTATTGTCTTTCCATCTTTCGGAGACATTCCCAATGAAAGGATCTGGACTGCATTGTGAAGTTCTGTAAAAACTGATCTACACTGACTATACAAAACATTGGGACCACCTCTTTCCATGACAGACTGAGCATGTGAATCCAGGTGAACGCTGTGATCCCTTATTGATGTCACCTGTTGAATCCATTTCAATCAGTGTGGAGGAGATGGGTTAAAGAAGGATTTAAAGCATTGAGACATGGATTGTGTATGTGTGCCATTCAGAGGGTGAATGGGAAAAACAAAAGATTTAAGTGCCTTTGAACGGCGTACGGCAGTAGGTACCAGGAACACCGATTTGAGTGTCAAGAACTGCAACGCTGCTGGGTTTTTCACGTTCAACAGTTTCCCGTGTGTATCAAAAATGGTCCACCAGACAAAGGACATCTAGCCAACTTGACACAACTGTGGTAAGCATCCTTGTGGAATGCTTTCGACACCTTGTAGTCCATGCCCCGACGAATGGAGACTGTTCTGAGGGCCAAAACAAACTTTATTTGTCACATGCGCCGAATACAAGTGTAGACTTTACCGTGAAATGCTTACTTACATGCACTTAACACAACAGTGCAGTTCAAGAAGAGTTAAGAAAATATTTACCAAGTAGACTAAAATAAAAAGTAATAATAAAAGTAACACAATAAGAATAACAATAACGAGGCTATATACAGGGGCACTGGTACCGAGTCAGTGTGCGGGGGGTACAGGTTAGTCGAGGTAATTTGTACGTGTAGGTAGGGGTAACGTGACTATGCATAGATAATAAACAGTGAGTAGCAGCAGTGTACAACAGGGAGGGGGTGTCAATGTAAATTGTCTGGTGGCGATTTTATTAATTGTTCAGCAGTCTTATGGCTTGGGGGTAGAAGCTGTTAAGGAGCCTTTTGGACCTAGACTTGGTGCTCCGGTACCACTTGCCGTGCGGTAGCAGAGAAAACAGTCTATAACTTGGGTGACTGGAGTCTCTGACAATTTTATGGGCTTTCCTCTGACACCGCCTATTGTATATGTCCTGGATGGCAGGAAGCTTGGCCGCAGTGATATACTGGGCCGTACACACTACCCTCTGTAGCGCCTTTTGGTCAGATGCCAAGCAGTTGCCATACCAGGCGGTGATGCAACCGGTCAGAATGCTCTTGATGGTGCAGCTGTAGAACCTTTTGAGGATCTGGGGACCCATGCCAAATCTTTTCAGCCTCCTGAGGGGGGGAAAAGGTTTTGTTGTGCCCTCTTCACGACTGTCTTGGTATGTTTAGACCAAAGGGGTGTGCAACTGAATATTAGGAAAGTGCTCCTAATGTTTTGTACACTCAGTGTATATCATAAATCTGTAGAAACAGTTTTGTAATTTTTTGCCTTAGAACGTGATGCCATAAACTGTACACTGTGGACTCAAATGACTGAACTGTCCAAAACCAACACTTTATCTCGCAAGGCACCAAACCTCCTCCCCTTCCCTCCCCATCTGACCCATCAGTTGTCCACCTCAGTGCATTGTTGTATTCATATCCACATTTTGCAAGAGGCCTTTGGCAATCCTTGTAAGCCCTTTCAGTCACCGCCTAATGAGAGTTTCAGCCACTATAAACTTATTGAGGAAAAGACATTGAAGTTTAAGGAAAGTGAAAAGAGTGAAGGAATGGCTTGTATTGAGAGCATCTGCTTGTTCTCCTGCTGCCCACATCAAAGGAGGAGGGATATTTACTGTAAGGCACATATGGATAATAAAAGAAAGGAAGCTTCAATTAATTTCTGGTTTCTGTCAGGTTCTGTCCACCACTTTTCCATAGTGTTTATGTGTGAGTTAGGCTAATCCTTTCAACTACCGTTTATCATCTTTTCAGCCCCCACTCTGTTTTGTTTATGGCAGAAGGTTTTACTTAACAGAGAAGAATACTGGCAGCATACAAGTTTACAATTATTCAACTCAGCCTCGCTCTGCGATGGCCGCAAAGTTTAAGTAATAGTCTTTATTTATTTATTTTACTTCCTGCAGCTTTCACTATGCCAAGTGACATCATCCCACACAAGGATGATAGGGATTTAGGGGAGAGTGGGGTAAATGGTAAATTCAGCCAAAAGGTTAAGTTGAGTCACCCTTGTTTCTAGGAAACCATTTGACCAAATATTTAGGAAGACGTCATCATTCCAAGGAGTCTGTGAAGGAAGAAACTACATGGAAAAAGTGGTAAGCAAGTTAGGTAAAAAAAAAAATGTTTTAGAGGTTTCATGATGCATGTATCTAAAGCAAAGTAGATCATTTTAAGAGTGTTCTATACATCAGTTGGGGTCTCTATAAGCTTCAATATGAGGTCCTAGCATGAAAGTGCCTCCTTGTAGCTGTGTGGGCTAATATAGTCAAAATGTTTGCCTTGGGGTAAATTGAGCCAATGGTTGAGCCAATTGGAGTGTTTTCTTCCCAGTCCTAAAGCAAGGCATTATTACTGGGATATGAGGTAACAACATGGCCTATGTTAAAAGTGTTAAAAAGACAAAAAAATAAATTGTGTTGAGTTGTGTTTGGGAAATGATGATAATTGTATCTCTCAAAGTTGATTATTAGCAGAAATATCCAATCAAAACACATAGCTGTCGACATGTAACAAATTGGTGGCGTTGGGGGCCAGAGGGGAAATGGTTGTGGAATGTGGTCCACAGGGGATGAGCACGGAACAGCCGGGTTCCATTTCCAACACAGTCAAACCCGTGTACCGCTTCAACACTGTGAGGAGGATAGATTGGTACCAGACCTTAGGATGAAGCCTTTGGGCCCCCAGCTCATAAACAAAAACATGAGCGCAGTCCGCATTAGTCCAGAACAATCCTTACATTAATGCCTGTACTTCAATATCATGCAGCTGATGCAATCCACATGTATTATGTTGCAATGATTAATAACATTACTGATACTGATCCAGCACTATATGAGACTGAAATGTTAGCATTTTGTGGCATGGAATTGATGTTTTTCACAAAACACGGCATGTTACTGTATGAAAGTGTATGCAAGTGAAACATTTCATTCACAAAACAAAATTCCCTTTAATTTAAACCAAGAGGCTTTTTATTGGTACCAAAGAATTTATACTAAATGATTTACATAGTAAATATATATTTTGGTTAAAAAAAACTATTCTAGGAAAGATAAATGGTCAGATTGTTATGCGGGATACATGGTAAAAAAAAACAGTGTTTGGGAGACATAATTCTACAGACAATGCTCTGAAACCAAAACTACCAGTGCAAGCTTTATGAAATAGTTATCTTGCAGTCAATGACATAACAAATATATCAAAAAGAGTGAGGAAATGGTATCAGTGGCCTGCACTGATAGACTGAAGCATCAATGACTAGCAATTGAGGCTAGCTGCATGACAAATGGTTCCACGCCTACAGCACCATCTTGGAAGGAGCAGTTTGTCAAAGAACTGAATGACGTTTTACCTCATGAGGTATCACCGTGACAACTTTGGATATGCAATGCTTGGCTTTCACCACTGTAAAATCATCACATCAATAAAGGGAAGTTATACTCCCAAATCAAACTTTGTCAGATCTTTTCAAACCAAAAAAAAACAAGTCTAATGTCAAGATGAATCTATACTCCTCCAGCTATATGCATTAACACCATTCATTTTGGATAGCGGCATACGGCTGGATCTACAAAACAGATGGCCTACTTTGAGGTATAAAAACATCTATCAAACATTGATTTTGGAGTGAAATATCCCTTTAACTGTTAAAGATAAAGCTCTCTACTTGAGGTACATCTTCACCTTCATTGTTGAGTCAGTTTTAGCAGCTGTGTGTAAAATAGAAAGCTCAGTGAGGCCGGAGAGAAAATGTGTGTCCCTCTCAAATAGGTTTACACTGCTACCTGATGGGTTTTGTCTAAACAATGGCAGAAAAGAAAGCAGGACTGCACAGAAAAATACTTGAGACTCATCTGTGGGTAAAATATTTTTGACAACATAAACAGCAATAAATAAGAATCAAGGCTAAACATCAAGCAAAAAAACGATTCAGAGGGTATAGTTTGTTAAATGTACTTTTTCCTGAGAAGAGTATCATTGGCTGTCGATGGAAAGGGCGATGAGCACCAATAAGATACATGGAACTATCACCTCACTTTTCTAGTGCACCGGTTGTAGTTTTTAAAAGGGGCATATCTAAAATGTTCAACTTCATATTCATCATCTCCAGCACCATCCCAACATCAACATATGTGAAAATTGTGGTTTCTATGTTTTGTATTAAAAAAAGAGGAAAATAAGTGTTTCCAATGACATCAACCAATTAGTATACAATGCCTACTCATAATTGGTTAAAACACAGATGATGTCATGTGACAGATAGCTTCCTCTATCTTTTTTAATACAAAACATAGAAACGCGCCATTTTCACATATGTTGATGTTGGGGTTGGTGCTGGAAATGATTAATATGAAGTAGAATTTTTTTTACATTTCCCTTTATAGAGAAAAGTATTCATAGAGTATTGAAATAATACTGTAACTACACTGTTCCTACGGATTTTAAAATATGAGCCTATGTAAAATGTTACTTTTAAATGCCACTGTTAAATAGTATGTTCCAGAGGCTAAAGACGGTTACAAAGGTATTGTTCTGAAAATATTTAAACATATAGCATACCACAACTTATTATTTGATGCAGAAGTAAGCATTCGTCTTGAGAAAAAGCTGCCTATTGATTAAAATTGGGTTATGATTATCATGAACAAAAGTATTGAAGTTACTTATCTTGAACGAAAATGTCCATTTACAAATACCAGTTGCGTACATTGTTTTTCTGTTAGTTAGCCGTTCGCTCTTTAACGAATCTCTCAAACAGTGTGCATCGATTCAAACCAGCTACTATCATATTGTGGATGATAAAACTAAATGTACTCAATTCACACTGAATTATGACCTCAATTTCTATTGGTCTTCAGACTGGGGTCATAATGAAGGTTTCAATCAATAGCATCAAGTCCTGACCTCCAGTAGACCAAAATCAACAGTCATCCTGTTTATGTTACACAATGATGTAATTGTATCAGTCTAAAGTCCCAGTGGAACAACAGTCTTAAGAGCAAAAAAATAAAGATGGCCCTGATATTCCATTCACCTCTTGGGGCGATATGGACTTTTCCTGGGCTTTATCTATAAAAGGAAGCGGGGCAGCCAAAGAAGTCCATGCCGATAAAGCGGGGGTATCCTTCCAGAACCTTCACCTCCACGGGGTCAAACTTCCAATACTGTCTCCCACTCAGGAAATGAGCAAAGCCTATTAGGAAGTTAGGAGGTCAACAATTAGCTCAGTGCAGTTAAATGGAATTACCATGGGGTTACATGCACGCACACACACAAAATACTCAGAGATATCCACATGCTTTCTATCAATCAAACTGGGAACACAACACGACATAATGGATCCTGTCCAAATACATTTTGCCTTTGACTTTTTGTATATCTCTGACTCTCACCATATCGGTCCTGGAAGGCTGCGTCAATGTCCTTGGGGATGCCCCTCCAGTCCTGCATGCTACGCGGGTGTGCTGTGTCCACCCGGTTCTCCAGGGGGCTGAAGCGCCAGTAGGTGCCCGACTTGAAAAGGTAGGTCTTCTGGGCCTTGTCTTCGCCCCACATGAGGGCTGCTTGGATGTCTGACACTTGAAGGCCCAGCCGACGCACTGAGTCCGGCCCCGTGATCCTCCTCTCCGCGTCAAACACCCAGTAACTGTCGCCTGTTGATGATGTCACGTCTTTTTAGACACAGATATAGGATTAGCCTAGTCAGTCCTGATGTTAACTATCAGGGGGATGAAATAATATAAGAAAGTGAAAGGGGAAAGGAGGATACAGTCAGCTGTACAACTGAATGCCTTCAACTGAAATGTGGCTTCCGCATTTAACCCAACCCCTCTGAATCAGAGCCTGTATCAGCTGTCAGGGACGACATCTGTGCTAGGTAGATGGTGGGTCACATGAACCAGATGCTCAGGCTGAAACATGTACCTGGTGAATGGACCTACTACTGCTTTCCTCTCTCTCCCTACTACTGCCGCTGCCTCTCCCTCCCTACTGCCGCTGCCTCTCCCTCCCTACTGCCGCTGCCTCCTCGCCCTAATACCGCCGCTGTTTCCTCGCCCTAATACCACTGTTTCCTCGCCCTAATACCGCTGTTTCTTCGCCCTACTACCGCTGTTTCCTCGCCCTACTACCGCTGTTTCCACTGCCTACTACCGCTGTTTCCACTGCCTACTACCGCTGTTTCCACTGCCTACTACCGCTGTTTCCACTGCCTACTACCGCTGTTTCCACTGCCTACTACCGCTGTTTCCTCTGCCTACTACCGCTGTTTCCACTGCCTACTACCGCTGTTTCCACTGCCTACTACCGCTGTTTCCACTGCCTACTACCGCTGTTTTCTCTCCCTTCTACTGCTGCGCTTATAGGAGCTTCTGCTAACTGCTGGGCCTAATTGGCCCACCCAAACACTGGCTGAGCCCTGGTGGGAGGTGGAGAGTTTAGATGCCCATAAAACAACACACAGACACACACACACACACACACGCCTTTGCACACACGCTTTTGCACACAGGAACACGCAGACAATCGGATATCTGCACACCCACACACTATACACCCTTGCAAGACTAGACCATGTTTCTGCCATCTGTCATCACTATGATCAACGCTGTTTAAATAAACAAAACCAGAGCAGTGTCGTTAAGTCGTGGATTGTTTGTGTGAAGCAACTAATATCACTTTACATTTACCCCTCTGGTGATCTGCTGTCAAATTCTTTCTTTTTAGAAGTTTGACCTAACCTGACTTCACTGGAGGTTGGTGGCACCTTAATTGAGGAGAACAGGTTCGTGGTAATGACTGTAGCGGAATCAGTGGAATGGTATCAAACACATGGTTTCCAGGTGTATGATGCCATTCCATTTGCTCTGTTCTGGCCATTATTATAAGCTGTCCTCCCTTCAGCAGCCTCCTGTGTCTGACTTTCAGAAAAATCTCAAAGCGAAACAATTATGGTCCCACTCAGAACTGCTACCAAAGTAGCCACACATACGCCCTGGCGACATGGGTTTGACTCTCACCTTGGGCCTCTCCTGTCTGTTTTGAACTGTCCTGTCATAAAAATAGTTCCTTTAAAAACAATTGGACACATTGCCCTATGATGAGCTACTTCTGTACTCCTTACCATGCCTGCCAAATATCAGAGCTCAAAATCAACTGCTACCAGCAGAGCCCAAAGAAATACGCATTAGAATGGGTAAAACCCCAGACTATGGCAGGTATTCTATTTCTATGGTGAAACCCACCTTGGAAGAACCAGCTGTTTCCAGTCTTGTCTTCGTAGGCCGCATCGATGTTGTCCGGGATCCCCCTCCAGTGGCGCGTTGCTAGCGCCGGGTACCCCGCCTGCAGTTGGCCATCACGGATACGCCACACGTAGCGGGACTTGAAGAAGAACATCTCCCCTCTGATCATGGACACAGCATCAAAGTTAGTCCTGCAGGGGTCCGGCTGTGGCCAAGTCATGGAGAAAGTGAGAGTGAGCACAGGTTATGTCATGCAAAATCAATATGGCGGAAACTCTTTCAATTTCAACAAATTGAGTCACTGAAACGAGCATTGCATATTTACCTAGTAATATTCCAGTTGCTACCTATTTGCTCCCAACAATGGATGTGTTCACTGATAAGTTGAACTTCTATTCATTTCTTGTCATATTCAGTCCTCACCACAGTGGTTTCAATCTCATTGGTCTCTGTGATGACGGGCGGGGCTTTTCGCAGCGGGCCGTACAGGTATTGGATGCCCTGCTTGTCATCGTCGCTCAGCTCCAGGGGATAGGAGAAGCTGTAGAAGGGGGACATGATGGCTCCATCGACCAGGGAGTGCTGGAGGCCAAGGACGTGGCCAAACTCATGGGCCGCCACCTGCAGGAGATCCGTGCCTGCGGGACCACCATGGGACAAGGGTCAGTGACATTGAGACAGAGGGAATCAACCAAACTTGCCTGAGCAAGATTTAGGCAGTATCTTTAGCAATGTTTGTTCAGCATCTTCACTTATAAACTACTACCTGGAGACCAGTGGCGGTCAGTGCCATTTAAGATGAGGGAGGACGATAATTATTTTTATGAGATGGCCTATTACAGCATTTTGGATGACTCTCATTCTTATTCCATTTACCCAGCTCAATGTAACATCGATAGGTTTAGGCTACTACATGATACTCACATTTCCCCTGTACCCTTTAAGAGGTTGCTACAACCTAGCCTATGAATGGAAGTTTACAGCGTCAAGAGAATTTTGAGCAATCTTGGTGACATACATTGACACATTCAAAATTCAGGTATGTTTATCCCCATTTCGTTCCGTTTAAGATGTGTTTTTCCTCGATAGAATCGGTGGAATGAATACACCCCGGATCACACACAAACAGTTCACTTTCATAGCAGCCACATAAAAACAGCATGATCACTTTGCTCGTTGTATATATAATTATTTCTCGCTACTATCTACGTGTTCTCCTCCTCTCACCTTTTCCCTTCCCTTGAGGACTTCAGTGCACAACACATCAGCTGTCTGTGACCAGGTGAAAAAAACTTTCCAAGCCAAACCTTCATATCATGACCGCTAAACGTGACACAGCCTACATCATTGTCACGTCATAGTCAACATAGCTACTAGAACTAATGCATTAGTAAAGCCGCTACAATCGTAAATTAATAAAACCAAAAGCTTACCTTGACTTGGAAGAGTTCCAGTGTTGGATAGTCAACTACACACCACGTTTTATTCACTGCAGTGCTAGCTAGCAGTAGCTTATCCTTTCAGTACTAGATTTATTCTATTATCTTTTGATTGGGTGGACAACATGTCAGTTCATGCTGCAAGAGCTCTGATAGGTTGGAGGACGTCCTCTGGAAGTTGTCATAATTACTGTGTAAGTCTATGGAAGGGGGTGAGAACCATGAGCCTCCTAGGTTTTGTATTGTCGATGTACCTAGAGGAGGACAGAAGCTGTCCTCCGGCTACACCATGGTGCTACCCTACAGACTGCTACTGAGGCTACTGTACATCTTTATTGCAAAACTATTTGGTGACGTGAACATATCTTTAATGTTTCACTATTTTTATGAAATTCACTCTGGAGGACGACCTCCCATTCCTCTTGCGAGGAGCCTCCACTACTATAGACCGGTAAATGAAATAGGTTATTTCTGCTATTCACTCACCCATGCTGTTTCCCACTGTCCAACTCTCATCATAGTCAAAGTGGATGTCGCCTGCCCGGTGAGTTCTGGGGAAAAAGGCATGGGCCAGAATGCCTCCAGGACCATCGAAAGGCAGGTTGTCACCATGCCAGTACCTACACAACAAACACAGAGGCACAAGGCAGGGTGGTCAGCCATTTTATTTTAGACAAAGTTAGTCACTTTAGGGCATTAGATTCAGCAGCGGGCAAAAAAAAAAAATATTGAGCGGATGGTCGGGGGGCCTGGAACTTAATTACAAATAATTTGTAGACTGCAATTTGACTCTAAGAATCCCAAACAGATCATTTCAAACATTGCTTAGATTTGATTATGATCACGTCTCTCTATTATGCGTGGGAATACTTGGGAACAGATTTCTAAAATTTAAATCACTTGGAGCTGATTTCCTGGTGTTTTTACAGTCTTATGTCCAACAATGAAAATTCTATACTGAACGAAAATATAAATGCAACATGTAAAGGGTTGGTCCCATGTTTCATGAGCTGAAATAAAAGCTCCCAGAAATGTAATCAAAGTAATGTTGTCATTGCAGACAGTAAAAAAATCTGGGTCTATAACAAATATTGGGGCACCATAACCCTCTCGATGTCGAGAACCAAACTAGTACAGTAACTGAACAGCATGTCATTACTGAGGCATCTTTTTGATGTAAGGTACAAGGTCCTAAACTATGCTATTGCTCAGATCCATCGCACTGCTGGGGCATTGAGTTACGGCTCATACCACAGCGATTAAATCCAATTAATGTTGCTAGCCAGCATAGCGATGGAACTAACGACTGGGTCAAATGATGAGAAAGTATGAATTCATTTATAAAAAATACAAAAAAATTTAATATCTACGAACACATGTTATTTCTTCCGGTAAATATGCGCTTTAGTATTTTTTATTTTACAACTGTGGTATAAGCAGGATAAATGCCTCTGTTCTGTACATTACCTCCGCAGCGGGACGAGACAGAACGTCAGTGTTAATCTCTACTTACAAAGGCAAAGGTTTCAAGGGCGGATACAGTATCGTCTGTGAGAAGAAACATTTATATAGGTCTGGTGTGTAGGTGGACGCTCTAAAGATGCAGTCATTTACAACAAGGGAATGTGATGCTGTTGTGCTCGTGCCAACACGACAAATCCATTGAAAGTCTAAGAAATGTGCCCTGAGGCTTTTCATTCAAATAAACCGCAGCAAACAAGTCCTGCTTTGTATCATTCAAGTGCATTCAGGATGAGAGGAGGGGAAGGGGGATTCGCCCATGAGCATGGCTTATTATAGACACGGGTGAGTGACGGGCAGGGTTGGGGTCAATTCAACTCAGTTTAACTGAGTTGGTGAGTTCAGGGTCCAAATTCAGGAATTACATTTCTTTGAAAATAAATGGACATACACAACTGCATCACATTTTTAGATTTGATTGAGTAAATGGAAATTGCCCTCAAGGTTGGTGATTGGACCGAGATCATTTAACACTAGTGTTGGCCTGTGAGAAATGCTACACTTGTACTAGCTGTAACACCACTCCCCTATTTCCACCTCTTTCCCTAACAGATAACAAGCCCTGAACACAGCTGGTTGAATGTCCAACAGCAAAGCTGATTATCTGTACAACCATCAACGCTAATCCCTCAACTTCTCTAGTTAAAAGGTCTTTGTGTTTTTGTCTGATAAGATGAGTTTTTCACATCTCTAAGTCAACAAGATGAACCTGATAAGAAGCACTAGACAGATGAAATAGGATGTCCTGGGTGTTAGCATTAGTATTATTTATAGTTAAGGTTGAGTGCGTCACAGATAAATGCAGACATATTGAGTGAGTCAGGAAAGTGATACAAGACATACCAATTGTTTTGATGATGTGCACCAGCACACTGAGTCATATGACCAGTAATGCTGTTATATTGAAAGTATATTTAAAAACTGTAATAGAAATCAATAGGACATTTTCCAGTGCATGACTGGAATTTCAATAGATTTTCTGAAATAAGTGAGGTGAAATAGAGTTCATCCCAAGCCTGCCTCAGGTTCTCAGAGTGTTCTGCACCACAGGAAATGCAGATGAGCTTTGTGATTTACATAAATTCACTGAAAACCCGCACTAACACACGGTTATATTTACAGTATTGCACTTTTAATGTAGCCTCATTTTGGCAGGCTAATAGTCTAACCATCGACCAAGCCACATTATGGACTAAACTAAACATTGTCATGCCTACTCCCGCTCTCCCTCTCTGCCCTTCATTACGCACACCTGTCACCATCATTACGCGCAGCAGCACTCATTGGACTCACCTGGACTTCACTTTGTTGATTGTCCTGTCTATAACTGTCTACTCCCCCATTTGTTCCCTGTGTCTGCATTAATGTCGTTATGTGTTCATGTCCAGACGCTGTCCTGTTTCATGTCCGTTGTTCCTTAAATGTTCACTCCCTGTACCTGCTTCTCGTCTACCAGCGTCGATTGATTTCGTTACGACAGTACTGGTCAAATTAAGATCCTACACCTGTAGTATGATGATTACCTGGTAAAGTCGATGATGATGTCAGCTCTCCCACTGCTGACCTCAGTGAACTTCAAGGGTGTAACTTCACTCCACACACGCAGAGCCTCCTGCAAGATGTGACGGACTTTCTCATTACTCAACTGCCAGGGGAAGCGCATGATCCTGAGAGACACACACACACACACACACACACACGTGTCAGAAACCACCAGCGTGATCGCCATCTTTGTGTTCTACCCATAATCCTCTTTTGTGGGGGGCAGAGTGAGTGCCACCCTTCTCTAGATGCTTCATGGGCCACGGGGTGACCTTGGTCTAGGATAATCTGGTTGTTGTGAGAAAGAAGCCTCTCTAAAGTGGGTGCATGTCCCGGTCTGATGCCACCCAGCTTGACTGGTGGGTTGGAGCTGTCAAACGTCCCACATCAACAAAAGGATCTGATATATGTTTCTGAATGGGTTGTACGGATTAACTGTCTGCACAATGCCAGAGCACCATGATGGCATGGTTCAATCATACAGATGTAGAATCTTAATTTGAACCAGTTTGCTACAGAAGGTAAATAATCCTGCAGCAACAGGAAATGTGACGCATTATGTGAATTATAATTTATGAACATTTTTGTAGGGGTTGATACATTTTTCATTAGGGCAAATCAAGTCTGACATTTTCAAAAGTCAAATACACCACAAGTTGCATTTTCTGCAGTGCAGGAAAATTCTCAGCAACAAAAGAGTGACCAACTTAAGTTCAGCAACATGAACAAAGACTATGATAGGCACTTGCTTGCATACTGACCCAACTAACCAAACAAACACTTTATGCAGAATCATAAAAAAGGTTATACCTATCCTCAAAAAGTTCTACAGCTGCCATCTTGACTTGCTGCATCACCATCTGTTATGGCAACTGCTTGACATCCGACCTCAAGGCGGATGCAAAGGGTGGTGCGGACTAGAGGTCGACTGATTATGATTTTTCAACACTGATACCGATTATTAGAGGACCAAAAAATGCCGATACATCGGCCAATTTATATATACACACATACACACACACAGTGGGGCAAAAAAGTATTTAGTCAGCCACCAATTGTGCAAGTTCTCTCACTTAAAAAGATGAGAGAGGCCTGTAATTTTCATCATAGGTACACTTCAACTATGACAGACAAAATGAGGAAAAAAAATCCAGAAAATCACATTGTAGGATTTTTTATGAATTTATTTGCAAATTATGGTGGAAAATAAGTATTTGGTCACATACAAACAAGCAAGATTTCTGGCTCTCACAGACCTGTAACTTCTTCTTTAAGAGGCTCCTCTGTCCTCCACTCATTACCTGTATTAATGGCACCTGTTTGAACTTGTTATCAGTATAAAAGACACCTGTCCACAACCTCAAACAGTCACACTCCAAACTCCACTATGGCCAAGACCAAAGAGCTGTCAAAGGACACCAGAAACAAAATTGTAGACCTGCACCAGGTTGGGAAGACTGAATCTGCAATAGGTAAGCAGCTTGGTTTGAAGAAATCAACTGTGGGAGCAATTATTAGGAAATGGAAGACATACAAGACCACTGATAATCTTCCTCGATCTGGGGCTCCACGCAAGATCTCACCCGTGGGGTCAAAATGATCACAAGAACGGTGAGCAAAAATCCCAGAACCACACGGGGGACCTAGTGAATGACCTGCAGAGAGCTGGGACCAAAGTAACAAAGCCTACCATCAGTAACACACTACGCCGCCAGGGACTCAAATCCTGCAGTGCCAGACGTGTCCCCCTGCTTAAGCCAGTGCATGTTCAGGCCCGTCTGAAGTTTGCTAGAGAGCATTTGGATGATCCAGATGAGGATTGGGAGAATGTCATATGGTCAGATGAAACCAAAATAGAACTTTTTGGTAAAAACTCAACTCGTTGTGTTTGGAGGACAAAGAATGCTGAGTTGCATCCAAAGAACACCATACCTACTGTGAAGCATGGGGGTGGAAACATCATGCTTTGGGGCTGTTTTTCTGCAAAGGGACCAGGACGATTGATCCGTGTAAATGAAAGAATGAATGGGGCCATGTATCGTGAGATTGAGTGAAAACCTCCTTCCATCAGCAAGGGCATTGAAGATGAAACGTGGCTGGGTCTTTCAGCATGACAATGATCCCAAACACACCGCCCGGGCAATGAAGGAGTGGCTTTGTAAGAAGCATTTCAAGGTCCTGGAGTGGCCTAGCCAGTCTCCAGATCTCAACCCCATAGAAAATCTTTGGAGGGAGTTGAAAGTCCGTGTTGCCCAGCGACAGCCCCAAAACATCACTGCTCTAGAGGAGATCTGCATGGAGGAATGGGCCAAAATACCAGCAACAGTGTGTGAAAACCTTGTGAAGACTTACAGAAAACGTTTGACCTCTGTCATTGCCAACAAAGGGTATATAACAAAGTATTGAGATACACTTTTGTTATTGACCAAATACTTTATTTTCCACCATAATTTGCAAATAAATAAATAAAAAATCCTACAATGTGATTTTCTGGATTTCTTTTTCTCATTTCGTCTGTCATAGTTGAAGTGTACCTATGATGAAAATTACAGGCCTCTCATCTTTTTAAGTTAGAGAACTTGCACAATTGGTGGCTGACTAAATACTTTTTTGCCCCACTGTGTGTGTGTGTGTGTGTGTGTGTGTGCGTATGTATGTATATATATATAAATTGGCCGATGTATCGGCATTTTTTGGTCCTCTAATAATCGGTATCAGTGTTGAAAAATCATAATCGGTCGACCTCTAGTCCGCACCACCCTTTGCATCATTATAGGCACTATGCCAGCCTAATCTCAGGAGTTGATAGGCTTGAAGTCATAAACAGCGCAATGCTTGAAGCACAGCGAAGAGCTGCTGGCAAACGCAGGAAAGTGCTGTTTGAATGAATGCTGACGAGCCTGCTGCTGCCTACCACCGCTCAGTCAGATTGCTCTATCAAATATCAAATCATAGACTTAATTATAATATAATAAACACACAGAAATACAAGCCTTAGGTCATTATTATGGTAAAATACGGAAACGATCATTTCGAGAAAAAAAAAAACGTTTATTCTTTCAGTGAAATACGGAACCGTTCCGTATTTTATCGAACGGACGGCAACCCTAAGTCTAAATATTGCTGTTACATTGCACAACCTTCAATGTTATGCCATAACTATGTAGAATTCGGGCAAATTAATTCCGGTCTTTGTTAGGAAGAAATGGTCTTCACACAGTTCGCAACGAGCCAGGCGGCCCAAACTGCTGCATATACCCCTGACTCTGCTTGCACAGAACGCAAGAGAAGTGACACAATTTCCCTAGTTAAAATAAATTCATGTTAACAGGCAATATTAACTAAATATGCAGGTTTAAAAAAATTTACTTGTGTGTTGATTTTAAGAAAGGCATTGATGTTTATGGTTAGGTACACATTGGTGTGCTTTTTTTTTTTTTAAGCTTATTTTTCGCGAATGAGCTTAAATAATCACCCGTTTGGCGAAGTAGGCTGTGATTTGATGATAAATTAACAGGCACCGCATTGATTATATGCAACGCAGGACAAGCTAGATAAACTAGTAATATCAACAACCATGTGTAGTTAACTAGTGATTATGTGAAGATTGATAGTTTGTATAAGATAAGTTTAATGCTAGGTAGCAACTTACCTTGGCTCCATGCACTCGCGTAACAGGTGGTCAGCCTGCCACGCAGTCTCCCCGTGGAGTCCAATGTAATCGGACATAATCGGAGTCCAAAAATGCCAATTACCGATTGATATGAAAACTTTCAATCAGCCCTAATTAATCGCCCATGCAGATTAATCGGTCAACCTCTAGTGCGGGCAGCCCAGTACATCACTGGGGCCGAGCTCCATGCCATCCAGGACCTCTATACCAGGCGGTGTCAGTGGAAGCCCAGAAAATTGTCAAAGACCCCAGCCACCCAAGCCATAGACCCGTTCATTCTGCTTCCGCACGGTAAGCGGTACCGGAGTGCCAAGTCTGAGACCAAAAGGCTCCTGAACAGCTTCTACCCCCAAAGCCATAAGACTGTAATGTTTGTGGTAGTTGTGGGAAAAGAGTCAAAGCGCAGGAGGTAATTCACGTGTGTATTTCATAAAACTCACCAGTCCACAAACAATAACTCTGGTGAAATACAAATACCCACACGAGCTACAAAGTAAACGGGAGCAAAAATCCAGCAACCCGGCAACTACACAAATAAAGCCTCAGTACACAGACTGGGAAACACACGAGAACGAACGGTACAACCAAACAATCGCGCACAATGGGAAGAGGGGAAGGAAGGAATATAAACAGTTGCGTGATTGAGTGAAATTAACAACAGGTGTGTACAATAGACAAAACCAACAGAACACATGAAAAGGGGGGAACGATGATGGTCAGAAACCGGTGACGTCGACCGCCGAACACCGCCCGAACAAGAAGAGGGACCGACTTCGGCGGAAGTCGTGACAAAGACAGCTGAACAGTTCATCAAAATTGCTACCAGGACTATTTGCACTGACCTTCTTGCACTGACTCTACCCACACACTCACTGGACTCTACCCACACACTCACTGGACTCTACCCACACACTCACTGGACTCTACCCACACACTCACTGGACTCTACCCACACACTCACTGGACTCTACCCACACACTCACTGGACTCTACCCACACTCTCACTGGACTCTACCCACACACTCACTGGACTCTACCCACATACTCACTGGACTCTACCCACACACTCACTGGACTCTACCCACACACTCACTGGACTCTACCCACACACTCACTGGACTCTACCCACACACTCACTGGACTCTACCCACACACTCACTGGACTCTACCCACACACTCACTGGACTCTACCCACACACTCACTGGACTCTATCCACACACTCACTGGACTCTACCCACACTCTCACTGGACTCTACCCACACACTCACTGGACTCTACCCACACACTCACTGGACTCTACCCACACACTCACTGGACTCTATCCACACTCTCACTGGACTCTACCCACACACTCACTGGACTCTATCCACACACTCACTGGACTCTATCCACACACTCACTGGACTCTATCCACACACTCACTGGACTCTATCCACACACTCACGCATACTTAAGAATTATAAAAAAATTAAATAAAAAAACGTACACTCCAACACAAACACACACACACATGCTCACACACACACATGCATATTGACGCCACACACACATTTTTACACTCTTCACATACGTACAATGATGCTACTCTGTTTATTATCTATCCTGAATGCCTTGTCACTTTTACTCCTACCTACACTTTTACTCCTATATACACATATACCTTGTACATAGCCTCGTTATTGTTATATATTGTGTTCCTATTTTAAATTTTTATTTGCACATTTTTGTACTTTTTAACTCTGCATTGTTGGGAAAGGGCTCGTAAGTAAGCATTTCACGGTAAAGGCTACACCTGTTGTATTTGGTTGTATACTTTAATTATTCGAGGCATAGGTAATGTGCAGTACATAGAAACATAACTTTCACTTGTTCACAGTTGTTGTGGATTACCATGCAGCAAGGCTGAATGCTGAGTTGACAGAGGTTGTGTGTGCGTCCGCCCAACCAGTAGGACCTGCATTATTATGACAGGCGTTGACAGACAGAAAGGGCAGCGCTTGTTATTACCAGGCGACACCCCATGGAGGACATTTAAACAACCGTGACATGTTCAGTCTCAATGTCCGTCTCATGTTTCATATTATGGGTTTCTCAGTGGGCGCCAGTACAATCCTTCCCCCCCTGCCCTGCAGACATTTCCCCTGGTGCCTCCCTGGATACCAGCCATGGCGGCTATCACTTTTATTCTTCATTTTAGATTTCATAATGAATGGGCGGGGGTTGTAGAAATGGATTGCGCCTCATTGTGTGGAGGCCCTACATTCATGCCCAGACAGGAGAGGCCAGCCTTGTGCTGTTGCTGTATAACCCTACTCTACTTCAACAACCTCCCTAACCCTGCCACTGTGATGCATGCCGGGGCCCGATTCCAACCACAGCCCCCGACGCCTGCAGCAGACACCCATTAAACCTGTGCCCTGGGAGTTCAGTTCCAGAATGTGGAACAGTCACTGTGTTGCTAATGCTACGGCCCGTTATTATTAGTCATCACAGAGGAGACAGCAAAACGCTGGCCTGGTAATGACCCCCCTCAACATAGCCACTCTGGGAAAAGAGGAGTGGAACCAGAGCGGGGACAACAGCGCTGATTGCTGGCTCGTGGGCCAAAAGAGGCAGGTCCAGCTCTGTGCTGTTGTGTGTCTCCTGAGGTAAAAATGTGATGAGCCAGCAGAGTACAGTACACACCCCTACAGTGCTGTACAATTGTACAATTATTTGTTCCTTTCTTGAAAAGCTGTGTGTGCAGACATTATTTTGTGTGAGAGAGTGCAGGGCACGGGGGGTTCAGTGCCTGTTGACAATCAGCAAAATGACAATGAAGCTATACTTAGGGACACTGAATAAGTGGCTACCTCAAAGGGATCATGAGTAATGATGACTTATGATGCAATATATTGGTGTTTGTATGGGAAAGGGTGGTTGATCATACACAGCATTTTTACGCTTGATCAATACATTTCTCACATGAAAACATAATCTCACTATTCATACAACATAATATAACAATTCTACACAATTAAAGGAAAAATCCACTCAAAAACTATATTTTTGTATTCTTTTCATTAGTCCACTGTTAAAGACATGCTCCGGTACTGGCGACTAAAAAGTATTTTTTAAACATCCTGCTTTGGGATGGATGTGTCAATGTGTGGTTCATACATACATAATCTATGAGCAGAATTATTGCTTTACCTCAAAAAGCCACAAAATCCTTAGTTTGAAAGCAACTGTTTTCTTGAAGCTGTGCCACGCCATGTTCCCTACATTTTACCTCCACATGGGCCAGCACCCTTGCAATTCGAGTTTTAGCCAATGAGCTTCAGCCCCTCACATTTGAGGGACAGCTAGCAAGAGGCCTACCCAGCGTTATCCAGTGAAATTGCAGGATGGGCCCAACGGCACAGTGGACACAGCAGAGAGAGAGAGAGAGGGAGAGAGCGATGACGCGGTGCACATATCTGCACATATGTGACGTAGGCAATTGCAATTTTCAGGGACCACTTTTGGCTCATGAGCGCTACTTTCAGAACTGCTGGCTAAAAAGTATACAAAAGTACTGGAGAATCTCTTTAATACAGTCCCAAAATGTTTAGCATGTCAGCAGTCAAGTTTTCAAGATATTGGACTTTCAAGAAGCAAAGTGTCACTTCCCACATGCATCATCATGATGTGGCAAGTGACACTGCTTCTTGAAAATCCTATATCTTGAAATGTTTTAGGACTGTATTAACAGTGGACTAATGAAAAAAATACGAGTGACACCTACTGTCGTGCTGAAAAGGAAATTGCTTTCCGTAACAAAGACTCAGTGTTGCTCTACTGATAACACTCCCCTGGAAGTAACTATTAGCTTGACCTTTCCCCTCTCCAGCCCCCTTCCTGCTGTATGTGTATGTGGAGACACCAGGAAGCATGTGGGCTGTTCTGCTGTAACATGCTTGAGTGCTCTGACACTGTCTTGTAAATGGCTGTGTTTTTTCAGGTTGCAACCCCCCCGACTCCAAATGACAGAGGGGGTGGGTGGCAAATGTCCGGTGTGGCCCATCTTCTGACTTTAATGGAAGAGGCGAGGCAGTCCAAACACAGGGAGGAGTGCAGACGACCCCGAGGGCACGAGGTCACGGTGTCAATCAAAAGGTGCTTCAAAGGCAAAGAAATCCCAAAGTAAATTGAAGTAGTGTCTCCTAGTTTTCTGCCATGTCTGGTTTGAAATTGTATCAAAAACATAAACTCAGCCAAACACTGAATACACATCTACATAGACTGGGCAGCCTATCCTTTACAACAAAGTAAATTATCATTCACTGAAATGAGTCTCTTTAGATGTTTTGGCTTTCAGTGTAAAGGCTCCTCTCTCCTCTCAGTAGCTAACCTAGGTGGCCTAACCCAAATGATTTTGAGCATATAAAATAAGCTGAGGTGCTGGGTTGGGGACCAGCGTGATACATATGATGTACACATTACCCGCCTTTCTTTCGGAACAATTTAGTGGCCTTTGTCAGCCAGTAGCAGCCTTTGTCAGCCAGTAGCGGCCTTTGTCAGCCAGTAGTGGCTTTTGTCAGCCAGTTGTGGCCTTTGTCAGCCAGTAGCGGCCTTTGTCAGCCAGTAGCGGCCTTTGTCAGCCAGTAGCGGCCTTTGTCAGCCAGTAGCAGCCTTTGTCAGCCAGTAGCGGCCTTTGTCAGCCAGTAGCGGCCTTTGTCAGCCAGTAGTGGCTTTTGTCAGCCAGTTGTGGCCTTTGTCAGCCAGTAGCGGCCTTTGTCAGCCAGTAGTGGCCTTTGTCAGCCAGTAGTGGCCTTTGTCAGCCAGTAGTGGCCTTTGTCAGCCATTAACGGCCTTTGTCAGCCAGTAGTGGCCTTTGTCAGCCAGTAGTGGCCTTTGTTCAGCCAGTAGTGGCCTTTGTCAGCCAGTAGTGGCCTTTGTCAGCCAGTAACGGCCTTTGTCAGCCAGTGTACTGTAGAAGTGAAAAAGTCTACCTTGTCAGGGGTTGCCTTTGTGTCTCTGTCCCTGCTGGCTAAACTACAGACATCAGTGATAACCTCTTGAATTTGCGCACCATGTATAAAAATTCCAGAGCAAGCTCAGGAAAAGCAGACCCCAGTGATAAAGCAATGCATGGATATGTCTAGAGCAGGTATTCCCAAACTGTGGTACACGCGTACCCCATTGGGGGTACGCCAAATAAAAATGTGATTTACATAAAAAATACAAATAAAAAAATGTATAGTCCCGTACCCCTTCAAACATTCAACCTCCAGCTCTAGCACCAGGGTCAGCGCACTCTCAAATGTTGTTTTTGCCATCATTGTAAGCCTGCCACACACACACTTTACGATACATTTATTAAACATAAGAATGAGTGTGTGTTTTTGTCACAACCCGGCTCGTGGGAAGTGACAAAGAGCTCTAATAGAACCAGGGCACAAAATATAATAATCAATAATTCTGCTCTTTATTTAGCCATCTTACATATAAACTTTATTTGTTCATCAAAAACTCCACTAAGTCTCCCTGTCATGGCTTTTGCGCCATCAGTATAGATTCCAACACATCTTGACCAGCAAAGTCCATTTGATGTCACAAAGCTGTCCAGTGCTTTAAAATATAATCTCATGTTGCCCTGGTTTCCAGTAGTTTATTGGGGGTCAATTAAGGAAGAGGTTGTCTTCCTTAATTGACCCCCAATAAACTTAACGGACATATACCAGGAGCTGTGGCAGGCTCACCACGTCTGTTGACTCATCCAGCTGTAACGCATAGAATTCACTGGCTTGTATGCAAAGCAATAATTGTTTCAAAACATCTCCTGCCATGTCACTGATGCGCAGTGAAACAGTGTTGTTTGATGAAGGCATTGTCTGTATAGTTTCTTTGGCCTTTTCCCCCAGCATTGTCCCAGCCATATCCGCAGCAGCAGGAAGAATTAAGTCCTCCACAATAGTATGGGGCTTGCCTGTCCTAGCCACTCGGTAGCTCACCATATAAGACGCTTCTAGACCCTCTTTATTCTCGCTCAAAAAACTAATGTGGCTTATTTTTTTTAATTGTCATGTTTCGCTTCTAAATGTCTGCACAAGAGTGAAGGTTTCCCACGAGAGAGTAACGGTTAATGTGAGTGGATGTTAATTATTTGACTAGGCTACCTGTATTTGACATTGTGTTGTTATTTCGCTGAACATTAGATGGTTTAATTACATTTTTGGCAGTGAAACGAGGCTGCTCAGGCGGGAAAAAAACCTCACCCAAATGTATAGCCCTGTTGGAAAATATAAATGTACTGTTGAAAATGTGAAGAAATTGTATTTTTTATGTGAATCACATTTTTATTTGGTGTACCCCTGGGGGTACGCCTACCCCAGTTTGGGAATACCTGGTCTAGATCGACCAAAGAAGAATAACCTTACTTGTAGGTGAGGTCAGTTTTGTCCCAGCGCCCCCCAAAGACAACGAACCGCTTCCGCCGCTGCTTTCCTCCAAAGGTGCCCCCCTTCTGCATGTGGTAGTCCGAGATGCCACTTTGCTTTTGAGTAGGATAGTCTGGAACACCACATCGAGGCCGATTCCAGACCGACTCTGTGCCATTCCATGGCAACACAGTCTCTGGATAGACACCTCCCGACGGATGCAATGGTTCCTTCAGAGTGTCCTGAGTATGGTCAAACCTTGTCCTCTTCTTCAGGCCATATGGGTGAGTCTTCTGAGGCCATCCCTGTGAAAAGAGGTATGTGCAACTAAGTACCGTTAAAAGAATGTAAATTAAGCTATTGTTTTGACGCATACAAATCGCATACATCTAGACTACAAACAAAATGACATTAAACTAAATCAAATGGAAAATGGAATTCATGTTTTTAGATAGCTGCATGCCAAGACATTGTCATCACAGGAAATGGCAGCATGGTACATTACTGTAATGTTCTAATAGAGAACCTCAGAAGGAGCTGGGCTTCCGGGACCCAAATAAATCTCCAAAGCATTATTAGTCAATTTCCTCCAGAGAATTTAGAGGGAATTGATCTGTCAATTGAATGGGTGGAGAGTTGATTGGGTGGAGGACAGGGAGGTGTCGGAGGAAGTGGGGACGGCTGAACCCTCTCACCACTTTATCCTTGCTCTATCTTTGGCTACGCTTTATTACAGTTTACTGGTTTCCTAAAAGCAGCTGTGAAGGCTTGGAAACTTTTCATTCTCTGTCTTTTTTCTATGGGGGGAGGGGATGACAGTTGTAGAGGTGAAATAGGGTGAATTGTAGTTTCTTTCTTGTTTTAACGGTCTTAAAAATGCTTCCGCGTCCGACAGCCCAAGGGTACCTTTTAAAAGCTGTAATTTGTGAACAAGCTATTTTTAAATGACCATTAAAAGTCTAACATGAGAGGCTTTGATGCAGTGGTGCATTTTCACAAAGGCTTGTAAGACTTGGATGTTGTGATCAGGAACTAGTACACTCTAACTTCCTTGCTAAAACTCATCATTCCAAACCTAGCAGATGGACATTAAGAGAGGAATCCTATTTATGTCTAACATAATAAGTAACCAGGTACACTTCTGCTTTTCAGCCATTGAATGAGGAAGCCTTCCCTCCTATCTCTCTTCAAGTTATTCTGTAAATTCTGTAACCATTCGATTTAATCTGATGTCTATCTTTAGAATTCTTTTTTTTAGCACAATGGCACTAAACTTGATGTATGGAAGAAACCCAAATTTGGTTAGTAAGTAGCTTATGCAGCCGATAGTGGGCGCTAAATTTACGCTATCGTCTAGGATTTATGTGCCCAACTGGTAATACACTCGTGTCTCATGTAGGCCGGCTCGTAGATAAAGCATCCACCATTCAGGCGGCAAAGGCATAATTTCCCTCCTTATCTAGCTTTAATGGCAGGCAGTTGGGGGAAAAATACAGTTTTCCACCACCACAAGTTTTCCACCACTTAGGATGTTGCACACTGTGTTCAGCCAAGGTGATGACTATAAACACTTATACTAACATCACCAATCTGAGGTAAAAAGGATGTGTCATTTATGGGGTGAAAATGCAAACTTGTGTAAGGTAGTAACAAACTGTCCACATTAAGGAAATTTGCGCAATATAAAATAATTTAATATGGCTAAATAATTCAACATGTTAATTTGAGATAACAGTTTGTGAGAGGGCAACATATACTATTGCAACAATGACATATATTTCTCACTCATTTAATCATTTAGAGAGTAAAAAAATACTCTCAAACTAAATTTAACCAGGCGCTCTAGACTAGAGCCTCCATAGTATCGGTATAGCAGCCTGAACATTTGACACTCCTACTCTAATATCAAAGTGCAGATACTGTGTTGAAGAATGCTGCAAGAGAAAGCAACATAAAAAATATTCAAGGGCAGGTATTCACTTTTCATCCAATATTAAAAAAATAAACAACATAATACCTATTTAATAGACTGCCTATATATTTTTTGCTTTGCCCCTCAACGTGACAAGACAGTTAGTTCAGATCTTTTGGGGTTCAGCTGATGCAATGAACTGTAGCCAAAAAAGTCTCTATGCAGAACACAGGTTGACGTTTATTGTCATGAGTCTTGTCCTGGTGGCAGAACTGAGTGATTTCCCCTTCAATAGGCCAGGTGTAAAGTCAAAATTGGCTATATTATAAAAATGTATGAAAACAAAAATTTGCTTTTTGGTCTTAATTTAAGGGTTGGGTTAGGCATTAGGGTTAGCAGTGTGGTTAAGGTTAGGTTTAAAATCATATTTTATGATATTGTGGCTGTGCCAGCTAGTGACCACTCTGAGCTGCCTCCAGAACAAGATTCATGATGAAAAAATGCTAACTATGGTGAGAATAACCACTCACCAGCAGAGCCAAAATAGCGTCTTTCTGAGACCTGGCCAAATCTAATGAGAAGAAAACAGCCCACCAGCATGTTGACAGATATTCAGTGTGCTCATAACAACCACACACAGATGAATGAATTACTCATAACTCAGGACCATCTAGAGCTTTGAAATATTTTTGGTCCCCAATGGGAGTTACGAGTTCCATGCTTATTAGAAACAGGTGACATTGGACCAGATGTCATCCTTATGTGAGGGAGAGATGCATGGGTTTGATTTTCTTAGTCGGGTGTGAGTTTCAAAGAAAGGTCCAATATGTCATTGCTCAGATTTGCAGACAATAGGCTACATTTACAGCCCTCAACTGACTAGAGAACAACATAGTACTTGTGCAGGAGAGAAAGCCAAACTCAAATTGTTTTCCATGCACATCTGTCACAATGGGACAGCTCCAGGTCTGCCCCATACAAACTGAGGACTGCCCCATTCTATGTGAAGCATTGTATGCCGCTGGCACCGCTGGCAGATTTACACCAGATGTATTTATCCTGATAGCAATGTTTTGGTCTGTGATAGCCTGAGATATGATACATATTTGGAGACATCACCCAACTATAGCCTATTGACTTTAATCCTTACTTTACTTTCCTTCACTAAACATTAAGAATACCACATTTGTAGCCAGATCCCAACTTTGAGCCACAGCCAAGAAGGCTTTTGCTGCGACCAACCAATAGGTCCCAACCCTCCATTTGGAAAACACTGCCTTAGTTTATTCTGAACCTCTAAAGGAAAATATTTCACATATTCAGGGAGATATACTTTTACACAAACATTTTAGATTTGAATGAAGGTATTTTTGTGATTATATACTAAACCCAATTAATTGATTTGTAGCATGTGGTAACTTTTTGTTCTAGTAGGATGGTGGTCACTGATCTGTTCTTGCATCATCATGTCTAGACTCAACACTTGACAAAACTCTAGATGGCTCCACATTTTTCCCCATTCTTGATTTGTATGCACATGTATTTCTTACATGAATTGAGTTAAGATGGAATGAAGCCCAGCCCTGGGCAACACCACATCATACTGCACACAGATTGGTTGATGAGCTCAGCTGAACTGGCATCAACAGTAGTCCAATAGAACTGACTAAGTGACTGGTTTTAGTCAAGCATGTGGTGGTGGATGTTGGGTTGCATTTCAACAACGGGCTTAAAGATCCAATGAGGTCGAACAACACAGAACCGCAGTCTGTCAGATGGAAACTGGGGAAAAACCCAGGAAAAGAGAGCTGACATGTCCGTACAGGACAGTTCTGGATAGCTGTGTCTTGCTCACCTTGGCAAACCCCAGCTAACGGTGAAACACAACAACAAAATGTGCCCGCCTACAGACCATGGCTCTCGGGGGTAATCTCCCTGGTGGCGTCTGTTGCTATAAAAAGGGGCTTTTGTCTATGTCATTCATTCACTAAAAACCGCCACCTTACCCACCCCAATCCCTCCCTCATACCCTGAACACACAGCTGTAGTGAGGGAAGCAGGTGTTAGAAAATTCCCTCTCACCCTGATCATAGACAACATCTGGATGTCTGTCTGGTGTATAACAAAGGAGTTTGTCATGAAAGTGACTTATGATGCTGTTACCATACCAATCTGAAAACAATTGGTCTTCAATTGAAATTAGAGCCCGACCGATATTTTTTTGGGTTCCGATACATATTATCGGTATTCTGTTATACTACCGATATTCTGTTATACAACAACAATGAACAAAAAAACGTTACAACAAACAAAAAAAACATTATTATCATGAGAATGGTTGCAAGTGTTCAGGTAAGCATCCCATTTATTGAATATCGGCTATTGCTGGAATTATCAGACGATATATCAGTATATTTCTAATTGAAATTTAAGGATTGCTTTACTGTAGATTAGAAACAATGGGTGAAAGTAAGGCGGTACGGTCCGGTACGGCGTCCCGGCAAAATAAATCGTGGGGGTACGCCGTACCGGTCAGAGGCATGAAAGATTTGCGAATGGACTTGAAAACGGGTGGTACAGCCTACTATCCAAAATGTAACGTGGTTTCGAGAAAAACAGACATTTTCCCAAGGCAGCGATGAGTGGCCGACACTGAAACTCGCAAGGACAGCAGTGGATGCATAAATGCTAACCTAACGACAATCGCCAAATGTCATGACACTTTGTGGTGTTTTGAATAACAGATGTCTCTTTCCATTCACCACTGTTTGGAGGCTGGTAATATGTTGTAGTGGATGAACGTGTGCAGGTAGCTTAGTAAAGGAGCCCTTTGATGTGATTGTTTGATAATCAGATCATCATGACTGCCTGTGTTTATGCCACAATACATTTTAAAAGTAAAATGACAAATCTTTACAACTAGGCCCACAGAGATACTATTGAATTAATAGCGATTCTATATGTAATTCTATGATTAGGCCCATAAAAATGTTTGGCGAAGCGTGTGCACATTTAGGAGGTCGGTTACCGGGATATTTTTTTTCTACTTTCACCCCTGATTAGAAGGTAGCCTTTCTTCCTTAGAAGAAAGTTAAGGGAAAACTGCTTCAACAGTCCAACCAAGACAGTTACAGGCTACTGCTGAGGTACTCAGACTTTTCAATGCACCCTTTGTTGTGGCTTCCATCCAAATCCATGCCTGAAACAGGAAAAAGGCTCAACATTTACTTTCCTCCCACATACTGAGCACATACTGCACACAGTATATATATATAGTGCCTTCGGAAAGTATTCAGACCCCTTGACTTTTTCCACATTTTGTTACGTTACAGCCTTATTCAAAAATGGATAAGAAATCAAAAAAATCCTCAGCAATCTACACAAAATACCCCATAATGACAAAGTGGATACAGGTTTTTAGAAATTTGTGCTAATTTATTAAAATAAAAAAAACACAGACATACCTTATTTACATAAGAATTCAGACCCTTTGCTATGAGACTTGAAATTGAGCTCAGGTGCATCCTGTTTCCATTGATCATGCTTGAGATGTTTCTACAACTTGATTGGAGTCCACCTGTGGTAAATTCAATTGATTTGGAAGCGCACACACCTGTCTATATAAAGGTCCCACAGTTGACAGTGCATGTCAGAGAAAACAACAACCCATGAGGTCAAAGGAGTTGTCCGTAGAGCTCAGAGACAGGATTGTGGCGAGGCACAGATCTGGGGAAGGGTACCAAAAAATGTCTGCAGCATTGAAGGTCCCCAAGAACACAGTGGCCTCCATCATTCTTAAATGGAAGAAGTTTGGAACCACAAAGACTGGCCGCCCGGCCAAACTGAGCAATCGGGGGAGAAGGGCCTTGGTCAGGGAGGTGACCAAGAACCCGATGGTCACTCTGACAGAGCTCTAGTGTTCCTCTGTGGAGATGGGAGAAGGACAACCATCTATGCAGCACTCCACCAATCAGGCCTTTATGGTAGAGTGGCCAGAAGGAAGCCACTCCTCAATAAAAGGCACATGACAGCCCACTTTGAGTTTGCCAAAAGGCACCTAAAGACTCTCAGACCATGAGAAACAAGATCCTCTGGTCTGATGAGACCAATATTGAACTCTTTGGCCTGAATGCTAAGCGGCACGTTTCGAGGAAACCTGCACCATCCCTACGGTGAAACATGGTGGTGGCATCATGCTGTGGGGGTGTTTTTCAGCGGCATGGACTGGGAGACAAGTCAGGATCGAGGGAAAGATGAACGGAGCAAAGAGAGATCCTTGATGAAAACCTGGCTCCAGAGCGCTCAGGACCTCAGACTTGGGTGTGGGTTCACCTTCCAACAGGACAAAAACCCTAAGCACACAGCCAAGACAATTCAGGAGTGGCTTCAGGACAAGTCTCTGAATGTCCTTGAGTGGCCCAGACAGAGCCTGGACTTGAACCCGATCAAACATCTCTGGAGAGACATGCAAATAGATGTGCAGCAACGCTCCCCATCCAAAACTGACAGAGCTTGAGAGGATCTGCAGAGAAGAATGGGAGAAACTCTCCAAATACCGGTGTGACAAGCTTATAGCGTCATACCCAAGAAGACTCGAGACTGTAATCGCTGCCAAAGGTGCTTCAAAAAAGTACTGAGTAAAGGGTCTGAATACTTATGTAAATGTAATATTTCAGTTTTTAAATAAATTCACTAACATTTCTAAAACCTGTTTTTGCTTTGTCATTATGAGGTATTGTGTGTAGATTGATGAGGGATTTTTTTTTAATAAGGCTGTAACGTAACAAAATGTGGAAAAAGTCAAGGTGTCTGAATACTTTTCCGAATGCACTGTATGAGGTTTCAAGTAATATGTGATAAGCACTATCCCCACTAACTCAGACATCCTTTGGTAGATAACAAGTAGGCCATAAAGATAAAGAATGTGCACGCTGGAGGAAATCCATTGAGGATAAATATTTATACACAACGAGCCCCAGAGATCTGCATTCTGAGAGGTTGTTCACACAAACTAAGTGATTACACTGAGTGAAGAAACAGTTTATCAGGAAGAGGATAAGGATTTAAGATGATGGGAAATGAGAGAAAGAATGAGGCATTGACAGTGGTGTATCTAAGTTGCTTTGTTAGCGAAGAAAGAATTGGTTGCAACTCCAAAGAAAAAGAAAGAAAAGTATTTCGATGGCAGTTCTCACTTGGGGTGAAGAGATTCCTCAAATCGTTAAATCAATGTTTCCCAGTTAGACATTGAGTTCTGGCTCACTAGAGTCTATGTCTCAAAGGAAACAATGAAAGAATTTAAAACAAAAAGTTTTCAAAATTTATTCTGTAGTGTAGATTAATCTCATGAGTGAACGTTCCAACAACTTTAGGGAATATTTTAAGAGCTCTCTGGTAAACTCACAGTTCTGTCTATGTTGCCACACTACGTCAGACTACTCCAACAGACCCATTTTGGAACCTTGACTTAAGTACTTATCAAGCTTCCAATGGCTTGAATTGTAAAATACATGTAAGTATCTCATGAAGTGTCTCAAGCTTTACGGTTCAGTCTGTTGAAATATGGAGATCTCTTATCTCTAAAAAAGCACCTCTTGAGCTTAAATTACAGTATCTACACAAGCATCTACATGTTCAGATACCACTAGATAATGCTTAGTAGCATTTCTTTCAAAGCGGAGCTGCCAGCGTTGCTTTCAACCATATTTCTTTCTCAATTTACAGGTTTTTAAGGAGCGTCGGCAGGCTCCCCTTTAGACATATGTCTGTGACTGCCCTCTGACCGTTAAATCTATGCTTTGCCATGGTAACCTTTGTCTGTTTATCATTCAGTCAAAATCAGCAAAGTTATTTGAAAAGAAAGTGCCTACTCTGTTTGTAGACTATAACATACACTACATGACCAAAGGTTTGTGGACACCTGTTTGTCAAACATAACATTCCAAAATCATGGGCATTAATATGGAGTTGGTCCCCCCTTTGCTGTTATAACAGCCTCCACTCTTCTGGGAAGGCTTCCCACTAGATGTTGGAATATTGCTGCGGGGAATAGCTTCCATTCAGCCACAAGAGCATTAGTGAGGTCAGGCCCTGATGTTGGGCGATTAGGCCTGGCTCGCAGTCGGCGTTCCAATTCATCCCAAAGGTGTTCGATGGGGTTGAGGTCAGGGCTCTGTACAGGCCAGTCATGTTCTTTTACACTAATCTCAACAAACCATTTATGTATGCTGAAACAGGATAGGGCCTTCCCAAACGGTTGCCACAAAGTTGGTAGCACAGAATTGTCTAGAATTTAATTGTATGCTGTAGCGTTAAGATTTCCCCTCACTGGAACTAAGAGGCCTAGCCCAGACCATTATTCCTCCCCCACCAAACTTTACAGTTGGCACTATGCATTCGGGCAGGTAGCATTCTCCTGGCATCCGACAAACCCAGATTTGTCTGTCGGACTGCCAGATGGTGAAGCATGATTCATCACTCCAGAGAACCCGTTTCCACTGCTCCAAAGTCCAAGGGTGGTGAGCTTTACACCACTCCAGCCGACGCTTGGCAATGCGCATGGTGATCTTAGGCTTGTGTGTGGCTGGAAACACATTTCATGAAGCTCCCAACGAACAATTATTGTGGTAGGTTCTCCCGAGTGGCGCAGTGTTCTAAGGCATTGCATCACAGTGCTTGAGGTTTCACTACAGACCCGGGTTTGATCCCAGGCTGTGTCACAACCGCATGGCTCGACCTTCACCTCGCCTGAGCCCATTGGGAGTTTCAGTGATGAGACAAGATCGAAAGGGGGTAAAATACTCAAATATATACAGTACCAGTCAAAAGTTTGGACACACCTACTCATTCAATGTTTTTTCACAATTTTCTACATTGTAGAATAATAGTGAAGACATCAAAACTATGAAATAACACATATGGAATCATGTAGTAACCAAAAAAGTGTTAAACAAATCAAAATATATTTATATTTTAGATACTTCAAAGTAGCCACTCTTTGCCGTTATGACAGCTTTGCACACTCTTGGCATTCTCTCAACCAGCTTCACTTGGAATGGTCTTCCAACAGTCTTTAAGGAGTTCCCACATACGCTGAGCACTTGTTGGCTGCTTTTCCTTCACTCTGCGGTCCAACTCATCCCAAACCATCTCAATTGGGCTAAGGTCAGGTGATTGTGGAGTCCAGGTCATCTGATGCAGCACTCCATCACTCTCCTTCTTGGTCAAATGGCCCTTACACAACCTGGAAAAACAAATGATAGTCCCACTAAGCTAAAACCAGATGGGATGGCGTATTGCTGCAGAATGCTGTGGTAGCCATGCTGATTAAGTGTCTTGAGTTCTAAATAAATCCCTGACAGTGTCACCAGCAAAGCACCCCCACACCATCACACCTCCTCCTCCATGCTTCACGGTGGGAACCACACATGCAGAGATTATCCGTTCATGTACTCTACGTCTCACAAAGACACGGCGGTTGGAACCAAAAATCCAAAATTTGGACTCATCAGACCAAAGGACAGATTTCTACCGGTCTAATGTCCATTTCTCATGTTTCTTGGCCCAAGCAAGTCTCTTCTTATTATTGGTGTCATTTAGTAGTCGTTTCTTTGCAGCAATTTGACCATGAAGGCCTGATTTACAAACTGACTTGTTGGAAAGGCACCATTCTACTGCCAATGTTTTTCTATGGAGATTGCATGGCTGTGTGCTTGATTTTATACACCTGGCAGCAACGGGTGTGGCTTAAATAGCCAAATCCACTAGGGATGTCAACATACTTTTGTATATATAGTGTATGTGCATGATATGCAAGGAAAACTTTAACGCAAATCTCGCTTTGTATTTGGTGGTCATATTTGCATGAAAACAACTTAACTGTATCCCTACCGACTATACTATTAACAGTCACTTTGATTCCAAACAACTGCACTCTCAGCATTATGCTTTTGGGGGTGCCTTTTTTGGCAGCACAAAGGGAAGTTGTGATAGAGAAGAACGCACAATGGAAGACCCGACGGAGGTGAACCGTCTCTCTCAGCGCAGCAGCTATCTTGTTCTATTCCCTTTTCCCTGTGTCAGCAGACAGAGGGGTTTGTTATCCTGCACCAGATGCCAGATGACTTGCCTCAGCCTGCATAATCTCCCTCTCTCGCGCTTTGTCAACAGCAGGGAACAAATTGACTGCATGCACCACTGACACACACTATCTAGGGCGGCAGGTAGCCTAGTGGTTAGAGCATTAGGCAAGTAACCAAAAGGTCACTGGTTAGAATACCTGAGCTGTCAATGTGAAGAATTTGTTGATGTGTCCTTGAGCAAGTCACTTAAACCTAATTTGCTCCAGGGGCACCGTACTACTATGGCTGATTGTGTAAAACAGCACCTATCCGGTGTATGGATACTTTTACTTGAGTTCAGACCCTAGTACATAAGTATTTTTCACCTGAATGGTCTGAAGCATTCCAAACCCCTCCCACACCCTTTCAATATAAACAACTCAGAGTCCTTATGTTAGCTCTCTCTCAGCAAAGAGCCATTTGATGCTGTCGCCAACTGTGCACAAAGCCCTGAAATGTGTATCCAAGAGGCAAGCGTTGTGTGTAGGGCTTCTCCTTTGTCATGTCTGTCCACCAATTGGAAAGATTGAGGGCTGTCAAGGTCTTACAAATCATAGGGAAAGTAGGTTGCATCCTAAAGTATTCATACAATTGTCACGTATACTCCCTCTCCGGCCTCTAGGTCATCAGGCTGCTGATTATCCCGCACACCTGTCACCATCGTCTCACGCACCTGCGCCTCATGACACTCACCTGGACTCCATCACCTCCTTGATTACCTTCCCTAAATCTGTCACTCCCCTTGGTTCTTTCCTCAGGTGTTATTGACTCTGTTTTCATGTCGGTGCATTTATTTGTGTTTATTTTATTTATTAAAACACTCACTCCCTGAACTTTCTCCCCGACTCTCAGCTCACTTGTTACAACAATGGCATACAATCTCTGTCAACATTCCACTCTGGTCACCCTCAGCCTCCCACACACACATAGACACACACACCTTTTAGGAGAAAATTACAAGTTCTCCTGAATATCTAAATCGAACGGTAATGGGGCGGCAATTAGGCTAACAGTTAAGAGCGTTGGCCAGTAATTAAAGTCACTGGTTTGAATCCCTGAACCAACTAGGTGAAAAATCGATGTGCCCTTGAGCAAGGCACTTAATCCTAATTGCTCCTGTAAATTGCAGTGGATAACAGCGTTTGCTAAATAGCTTAAATGCAAACTAAACCTTCTAAGTTGAAACCCATGTTTCAAGAGCGCATGGGCTTAACATATTAGGGTATTTCAGCACCAGTTGATTGACATGCAGCCAAATAATAAAAAATAATAAAAAATATTGATCATGCATACAGTGCCTTCAGAAAGTATTCACACCCCTTGACTTTTTCCAAAACATTTTGTGTTACAGCCTAAATTTTAAATGTATTACATTTAGATTTTTTTTGTCACTGGCCTACACACAATATCCCATAATGTAAAAGTGGAATGATGTTTTTCAAACATTTTACAAATGAATAAAAAATGAAAAGCTGAAATGTCTTGAGCCAGGGCTCCCGAGTGGTGCAGCTGTCTAAGGCACTGCATCTCAGTGTTAGAGGCTGGTTCAATCCTGGGCTGTATCACAACCAGATGTGATTGGGACTCCCATAGGGCAGCGCACAATTGGCCCAGCGTCGTTAAGGTTTGGCCGTCATTGTAAATAAAAGTTGGTCTTAACTGACTTGCCTAGTTAAATAAAGATTTTTAAAAAATGTAAAAGTATTCCACCCCTTTGTTATGGCAAGCCTAAATAAGTTCACAAGTCACATAAGAAGTTGCATGGACTCTGTGTGCAGTAATAGTGTTTAACATGATTTTTGAATGACTGCCTCATCTCTGTACCCCATACATACAATTATCTGTAAGGTCCCTCAATTGAGCAGTGAATTTCCAACAAAGATTCAATCACAAAGACCAGGGAGGTTTTCCAATGCCTCGCAAAGGGCAAGTATTGGTAGATGGGTAAAAAATGAATAACACAAACATTGAATATCCCTTTGAGCATGGTGAAGTTATTCATTACACTTTGGATGGTGTATACAGGTGTCCTTCCTAACTCTGTTTGGCGGAGAGGAAGGAAACCGCTCGGGATTTCACCAATGGTGACTTTATGTAACGTGTGCTGGGAGTCGGGAAGCAAGTTCAGGGAGTGAGTGTTTTAATAAATAAACGTAACATAATACAGAACAAGAAAACACGAACAACGCACAGACATAACACAGAAACAATGACGCCTGGGGAAGGAACCAAAGGGAGTGACATATAGGGCAGGTAATCAAGGGGTGATGAAGTCCAGGTGAGTGTCATAATGCGCTGATGCGCGTAAAGATGGTGACAGGTGTGCGCCATAACGAGCAGCCTGGTGACCTAGAGGCCGCACACGTGACACTTTAAAACAGTTACAGAGTTTAATGGCTGTGATAGGAGAAAACTGAGGATAGATCAACAACATTGTAGTTACTCAACAATACTAACCTAATTGACAAAGTGAAAAGAAGGAAGCCTGTATAGAATAATAATATTCCAAAACATGCATCCTATTTGCAACAAGGCACTAAACTAATACTGGAAAAATGTGGCAAAGCAATTCCCTTTTTGTCCTGAATACAAAATGTTATGTTTGGGTCAAATCCAATACAACGCATTAATGAGTACCACTCTCCATATTTTCAAGCATAGTGGTGGCTGCATCATGTTATGGGTATGCTTGTAATCGTTAAGGACTGGGGGTTTTTCAGGATAAAACATTTACAGAATGGAGCTAAGCACAGGCAAAATCCTAGAGGAAAACCTAGTTCAGTCTGCTTTCCACCAGACACTGGGAGATTAATTCAACTTTCAGCAGGACAATAACCTACAACACAAGGCCAAGACAGTGAATGTTCCTGAGTGGCCAAGTTACAGTTTTGACTTAAATCTACTTCAAAACCTATGGCAAGCAGTGGCGACCCGTCATTGGAGCCCCACACTTATATTAAAATATATATATTTTTTAAATTGGGGGGTGGCCTTCCCTGTTTTGCTTGTTATTTTAGCATTAATATGTGTCACATATCAGTTCGCAAACAATGTAAAAAAAAAAAAATATATTGAGTTAATATAGCTGCATAGAAACATGGTCTCTTGTTTGCTTTCTTGAGTAAGGCAGCTCCAAAATGCAGGTGTTTCAGCCTAGCTCAGTGATTTCTGTGGTGGTGGGGCTGGCCAGCAGAAAATACAGTGTTGCGCCTGATTGGCTCAGCTTTCTGTCACGATTGGCTCAGTCTTCTGTCACTCATAGAACAGTAAGTCATTCCCAATTCTAAGGTTAGAGCTCGAAAATGTTAGCCCCTTGGGTTCTTCCATAGAGTTATATTAGAAGTGCCCATCCAAGAAGGCTCAGGGTCATTGGCCACAGAATGATTGATTGGACTGATCATGTCAACATCCTACTTTCAAAATCTTAGCTAGCAAGTTAGCAGTCCTCACCACGACTCAAGTCGACAATCAAATCCTTTTCAATCCTTGTCATATGAAGAGAAATTTGAGATAAAACGTCTTGGTGCTCATCGGCCATTGGACATAAACATTACACAAAAAGTTGGAAATCGCAAATCCAACAATGAGTGGAATCAGTGGCTATCTGTGAGTTCAAGACAACTGGGAACTCGGGAAAAACGAGCTACGACTGGGAAAATACGTTTGAACAGTCACTCAACTCAGAATTGTAAATCCGGCATCTTTCTCTTTGATTACAAAATGTGCCCAAGATGGACCGCCGCGCCACTTTCCTGTTCAAGCACATCACAACAACGTGTGTCCAAAAATGGATATGCTGCTTCATAAATTATGTAGGATGCCAGAGAGATATGTATACTGTAGTTAAGAAAGTAATACTAAGTGTATGTTGTGTAGTAAACTGTTAGTAGCCCATGTGCCTCACCCTTCTAATTTGGTCTATTTTCACCAACGCGGTATTGTAAACATATCGTTCGTGGCCGATGTGTGCTTGTTTGCCTATAACCTGTTTCAGAGAAATGTAATCATCGAATATTGTAAGAGCTTTCATTGTCTGTTTATGTGTAAGAACGACCCATATTCTGAATTCGGTCGCTGTACGTTTTAAAAGTGCTGAACAAATAGTTATATTGACTAACTGTTACGTCCGTCGTCTATCGCTCATTTATGTCATAATCGAAATTATGGGTTGCCTCTTATCCACTTGTCGTCCCCTTATGCCATAGTTTTTACATCTCAATTGTCATTAGAAACCACATTAAGCAAGTCAGCCATATCAGCTATGTTTTTTTTACAGGCAGTAAATGAGGCTGAATGAACTGTAGCAGTGGTAAGGTGTTGGGACTGCTGTTGGGACTCTGCTGTTGGGACAGCTTTATGTAGGCCCTAACAGTTTGTGGGCACCGTTTGTCACCGTTATAGTGCAACTAATGTATTGTTTAGTGTTGTGTTATGGCTTTGCTGGCCGGCATCGCCACTGATGGCAAGACCTGAAAATGGTTGCCTAGCAATGATCAACAACCAATTTGACAGAGCTTGAATAATTTTGAAAAGAATAATGTGCAAATGTTGCACAATCCAGATGTGGAAAGCTCTTAGAAACTTAAAAACTCACAGCTGTAATCGCTGCCAAAGCTGCTTCTACAAAGTATTGACTCAGGGGTGTGAATACTTATGTCAATTAGATATTTCTGTATTTCATTCTCAATAAATGTGCAAACATTTCTAAAACATGTTTTTACTTTTTCATTTCGAATTCAGGCTGTAACACAACAAAATGTGGAATACGTAAAGGGGTATGAATACTGTCTGCAGGTGCAACAAAGTTACTGATTTAGTACAAACACTCTTCCACAAGTAAACGGTGCTCACTGTGGCCACATACATACTTTCAACGTCGAGTTTTGATTTACATTTGGTTGAGTTCTCAACTATCATGAAGTTCATACAAATCAGTTTTCCACATCAACGTCATCACATAGCATTTTTGTTGTTGAAATTACATGGAAACAACGTTGATTCAACCAGTTTTTGCCCAATGGGTAGGTTACTCTCTCTTTCTTCCAATCTCTCTCTCTCTTTCTCTCTCAAAAGAATAACACACGCACACAAACACAGTGAGTCTGGACCCACATACTCCATAACTTCGACTCATAAAACGAGCTTGCTCTGCAAAATGTAAAATAATTCCCCATCATCTGCATTTATATCGTCACTCACCGCCGCGGCTTTGTACCTGTTGCTGGCTCTCCCCTCCGGTACTGGCAGAGAATGAATGCAGAGCAAGAGGTGCAACGCAAAGACGCTACAGAAAAACCAAAGAGACGGCATCATCTTTTGATTCGGAGCGGACTCGCAGTTTGACCGCGCTTGAGCACACCTTGGGTATAGAGAGGACGGAGAATGTGAGCGGGATGAAGTGGAGTCAGTGAATGACGGAGAAGTGTCTCGCAGGGGGATTTTATACTCGCTTATTTCTTTGTTCTCTTTCTTCAAATTACACTTTTTTATGGGCCTCAGTGGCAAGCCAAGTACACAGGCGCTCACGTGATTTAACCCGTTTCCCGCTGCATCAATGCCCATGTGCAAGAAGCCTTGCCTTGTAAATCTTTTCAGAACTATGACCTGAAAGATCTTAGGGTTAGGGGTATAGGCATAAAATCAGCTAATGTGGTCTTTAGGCGCAGAGTAAACTATTAGGGTTTGATAGGTTGGTCACATATGTAATTCATAACATGTTTATTACTGTTCATTTATAGGCTACTTTGATTGAGATTTGTTTTAATAACTCAAGATGGTTACATGCAAAGTGACTTTTGTGGTAGCCTATTAAGTATTTTCTAAGATTAATGTTGATGCAGACTATCTTTGCCCAACCATGGGTGCAGGTATTGACACTTTTCAGGAAACTTTTTGGAACTGGAAACATTAGTGAATGGTTCAATAAGGGTTATCCACAAATCTGCCCTTGAACAAAATGCACCCCCAAAAAACACCAAATAGCATTCCACTGAACCATCCACCAAGATTCCCACCAAGGTATTGTGCCATTTTTGGGTTACCCGATCTTAACTTTACTATCTTAAATAACAAATGGACAGAGAGGGAAATACAGTTAATGCCAACAGGCGTTTTAATGTTACACTGCACAGGGTAACGGGGAGGTGCACAAAAGAACAAACCCAGCCGGAACTAGTTAGCCATAAATCACAGTACCGCGGGAGGTATCTCCCCAGAGAGATAATCACAAGAGATAGTTATATCCCCACAAACCTATTTTGACCCCCCCACACACACTCTTCTATTACCATGACAACCCCATAAACAATTTTCAGGACTGATACTGCCAGCTTGCCCACCCTACCCGCTGAGGGTCACTACAGTATCATGAAAAGTTTAGATAACATTTTTAAAGGTACCAGCATCAAGTTTTCCAGTGACAGTCAGACTTATGTCAATCCAATCTGCCCCATTATACAATGAGGTTTAGCTTTACAATCGAGAATTTGGTATTAACCTCTATAAATCAAATTATATCAATTTCCCTCTTCAGAACCCCAGCTAAATCACTAATCAGACTCTTTTTTTGTATATCATTTTAACAAAGGATCTTGTGTAATTATGCAGCATGCGCCTGGATGCAGACTAAAAGTGGAGGGGGTGAGTGGGACTGAATTTACAGCTCGCGGCATGCCAAGATACACACTTCTAATTGATCTCATATTGCTCTTGGAAGTGGGTATCACTAAACTGTTCAAGACGATGTTCAATATCCAATAGAATCCTTGTGCTGAGAGGATATCTTTACTGGAAACAAAGGCTAATTGAAACTGAACTGTATTGTAACTGCCACATTCCCTCCGTTCTGTAAGAAAGAGGCTAAATACAGTCCTCCTAACGTCCCCAGGGGCCCAAGCCCTGTCCAATGGAGGTGGGCTAGCAAGCAACACCACTGGGGAACAATAAGACTACAAAAAGACTATACATTGTTTACAATGTTCTTCTGCTCATGTCAAGACTAGGTCAGCTGTGTCCTCTTCTTCTCTTGGTCTTGATGGACTCCGGCTCGCCAAGGGTCTTTAGTGATTAACCCTAACCCCCCCACCTCCCTTTCTGTCTGGTGAACCCTGACCACAGACCAGTCACACCACAAACCAGACATGGGCCTCCCTGTCGAGCTCATCAATCAATCTCCCCCTGTGATTGTATGAACTTGAGATGTCCGCTAATGGAGAAGACAACTCTTTTCTTCTCTAACAAACAGGCCACTGGGTTAAGAGTTTATTCCCTGATCTTTATGGTCGAGGCCGCAATCGCTGCAATATGTCATGTCCCTAAGGAGGCTGAAGAAAATTGGCTTGGCCTCTGAGCCCCTCACAAACATCTTTAGATGCACCATTGAGAGCATCCTGTCGGGCTGTATCACTGCCTGGTATGGCAATTGCACCGTCCGCAGAGCTCTCCAGAGGGTGGCTCGGTCAGCACAGTTCCTGCCCTCCAGGATTTTTTACAGTTATTTAACCTTTATTTAACTAGGCAAGTCAGTTATGAACAAATTCTTATTTAAAATGACGGCCTATCCAGGCCAAACCCAGACGATTGCGCGCCGCCCTATAGTACTCCCAATCACAGCCGGATGTGATGCAGCCTGGATTCGAACCAGGTAGTGACGCCTCTTGCACTGAGATGCAGTGCCTTAGACCGCTGCACCACTCAGGAGCCCACAGGAATCTACAGCACCTGGTGTCACAGGAAGGCCAAGAAGATCATCAAGGACCTCAGCCACCCGAGCCAACGCCTGTTCACCCCGCTACCATCTAGAAGGCGGAGACAGTACAGGTGCATCAAAGCTGGGGGGTCGCTTGTGGGGGTCGTAGATCAAAACGGAGAACACCATTGTGTTCGTGAGAATCTCCCCTTTCCACAGTGGGGTAATATTAGTTTGTTCGGACACTACAGACGTTTTCATGAGAAGACCAATTTTCGGGATGTCTCATGGTCTGACTAACACCGCTATAGCTCTGCCACCTTTCACCACAGATGAGGATGTGTGACATAGGCGGATGCGGTGGATTGAGACGATATCTCAGATATCTCTATCTTAAACTGATATCTCTATCTTAAACTGACGGATGTTGATGGGGATTTTTTATTATGTTATTTAGATTGACACACCGGTGCATCACTAAACTTTTTTTTAAACAGTCACCACTATCCGGCCTCCAGTACCCTGCCCTGAACCTTTGTCACTGTTACTACCCGGCTACCACCCGGTACTCTACCCTACACTTTAGAAACTGCTGCCTTATGTACCAAGTCATTGAACACTGGTCACTTTAACCATGTTTACATACTGTTTCAGCCATTTCATATGTATATACTGTATTCTAGTCAAACCTCATCCTATATAACTACTGCTGTACACACCTTTTCTACTCATATACTGTCCATAATGTCTATACACACCATCATATACTTATACATTATATTCCGGACTCTGGCATTGCTCGATCTGATATTTCTTTCTTTCTTTTACTTATTATGTGTGTATTGTGTTTTTATTTGTATTTATTGTTGATTGCTAGGTATTAATTACTGCACTGTTGGAGCTAGAAACAAAAGCATTTCGCTGCACCTGCGATAACATCTGCAAATCTGTGTACTCGACCAATAAACTTTGATTTGATTTGTTAAAACCTTGAAGTGGATCCACACTTTAGAGTGGTGTGGCGGCAAGGGGGCTAAAGGCTAGAAGGGCGGTATAGTGAACCTTGTTCAGAAGAATAGGTCACTGTGCTCCTCCTTGTCTGTCTCCCCAGAAGCCTTTTCCTTCCACCATCACCTCACTACTGATATGTTATCATTGCAAGCCAGCACCAAGGCTCTTACAATTCCCCCTCACCCCTCTGGAGATGGATGCCCTAGTAACTGAGACCCAGTTGAAATCGCACCCCTGAGTCACACTGGCCTGTGGTTAATTAATGGTTTTCCTGCCCTTTATTGTCAGGTGCAGATTTGGGTTGATCAGTCTTAACCCCCCCACACACACACACACACACACACAACTCTCTCCCCTGACCCCAATCCCCTGAATCGGGCTGCTGGACCTGGGAATGTATTGGGTATGCTAGCCACAACAAAGCCAGACGGACAGGCAAGCTGCCCCGCAACACCCCTCACCCATAAGGACCCACTTATGGTCAATTATGGGTCCAAATGGACGGTAGAGCAAAGAGGCATGCTGTCCGGCTTAATCGCTGGCAGATTTTCCTAAAAAGACATAAAAACTCCCCTTTCATTTTTTTCAGAGAACAACACTAACGTCATCTCAAATTACCTGTTGACTCAATAACCAGTTTAAAAGGAGAAAAAACAAATGTGTTTTATATTTTCTTGGGGAACCAGGTGCGTGTCCAGCAGGGGTGGAGTGGGTTGGTAAATACTGGACCCCGAAACTCTTTGGATGTTTGGACAGGTAACCTCACAGTAGATTGTGGTAAATTTGTTTCAATGTTCCTCTTCCTCTGTCAAAACTGTGTAAACCTTTAGTTGGGAGTTTGTTTTGTTTTGTCCCATAGAAACTTTACCTACGAAAAGGCTCAGTTCATCCTTTTGGAAGAAGCCTTAAAGAGAGCAGAGGAGGAAAGCCATCCTCTTTTGACTGATGCAGTCACAGAAAATGGTTCAAAGTTCAAGCAGAGCCATAGATAAATAGTGAGGTCATTGTAGTTCCATCAAAAATCACCATGATACACAATCATATTGTTATGTACATTAGATTCCGTGCTCCGCCATGCTGCTCAACTGCCACCTACTTATTTTTAAATAAATTGTGTGATTCACCCGCATCTGGCTTTGGCTGCACTTGACTCGAATAATAGCCAGCCGGTCATTAGAGCAATGTTCAAGCACCGATTAAGCCCAATCAAGACCTCACAAAGCAATGCCTCGTCCAGCCCTATGTCCACTTCAGTGTTCATTGATCATCAACAGTGGATTGTACATCCCTCTGCTTGCTTTCCTTCACACCTGGATGTCATTTTACTGCCAATTAACTGTGTTTGTCTTTCCCAAAGAGGATTGGCAAAACAAAGACAGCACAAAAAGGTTGCCAAAAGTTGTAAAGGTTTCCTATTCATGTCATATCGTTGAATCTCATTTGGCGTGATATTGCAAAACAGACCTGTATTATCGCTGATACAGATGTTCCTATTGTCTTCCTCCTGCTGTAGCTATCCTGTTGCACCACACGCAGATACAGACACACACACACACACACACACACCAGATCACATAGGTAGGTAGGCAAAGAGCCTGTAGGGACGGGTTTCCCCTGAATGACTTAATAGTGACAAATAGTGAAAAACTAGTAATAGCTGCCATCCATTTCCAAAGGCACAGTTTACTGAGATAATGGTCCCCCACAGACCAGGCTGTGGCTCAAGTTTCCTAATGCCTGGGTTAAGTTACAAGGTCATAAAACCAGAGGTTTCCTTCTAAATGGTTTCTTCAGCCCAGTTTCATGAATAAGGGTGATGTTTTGTTTCAAACAGAGCACATATCGTTATAATTTAAATATGTGGTTATTATTACAGTAATAATCCTTTGGATGAGAGTATACTTGATGAGTGGTTTTCTGAAATGCAAACCAATTTTCAGTTATCTGAGTTATTTTCATTCAGATCATGTAAGTAGCAGATGCCACAAAGTGCTATACAGAAACCCAGCCTAAAACCCCAAACAGCAAACAATGCAGATGTAGAAGCACGGGGGCTAGGAAAAACTCCCTAGAAAGGCAGGAAGCTATGAAAAAACCTAGAGAGGAACCAGGCTCTGAGGGGTGGCCAGGTGGAGATTATAAGAGTTCATGGCCATTTAAGGCCAGCTTGTTAGTCAAGATGTTCAAACGTTCATCGATGACCAGCAGGGTCAAATAATAATCACAGTGGTTGTAGGGGGTACAACAGGTCAGTACCTCAGGAGTAAATGTCAGTTGGCTTTCATAGCCGAGCATTCAGAGGTCGAGACAGCAGGTGCGGTAGAGAGGAGGAGAAGGTAGAAAACAGCAGGTCCGGGACAAGGTAGCACGTCTGACGAACAGGTCAGGGTTCCCTAGCCGCAGGCAGAACAGTTGAAACTGGAGCAGCAACACGACCAGGTGGACAGGGGATAGCCAGGAGTAATTAGGCCAGGTAGTCCTGAGGCATTAGGCCAGGTAGTCCTACACACGTGTAGGTAAACATTTTTGTAATTCTACCTACATAATTACAGAGAGACAGAGAGAGGAAGACAGGAGGGGAAACAACTGTTAGAACGATAGTGGGACCAATTGCACCAAATCCCATAAAACATTAGGCTTTTGCTTTTAAAATGATTGATCTGATACCCAAAGCTGAGGATTTGAGGGTCTTTTCCATCTGGTCTCTTTTTGGACATCTTTCTGTTTGGCTACCCCAGAGGGAATGTTCAGAAAAAGTGCCAACGCATGCAATAGCAGTTCAAGTCATATCCTACAGAGACATAAAAGCTTATAAAATCGGTCCCATGGTGCTGTGGAATCCTTTTTCTTTTACACAGTTGAAATGAAACAAGTGTGGTATAATTCCCATACCCTGTCTCAGAAACAACTTTTTTTTATATTTGTTATTATGTTGCACTATTTATTCAACCTTTATTAGTCTCTGGAATATTTTTTTTTCAAGAGACGTATTGTTTACTATGGATTCGTGTGGTACTCTTGTAAATTGCACCTGTGATCTTAGACGTTACCCTCAGGTAGCCTTGTAGGCAAAAGTTGATCTATTCAGTGTTAACAGTCATCAAATGAGACATTTCATGAACTGACTTTAGTGGCTATGAGTCAAATATGGTATTGCAGACACTTCACAACTAACCTGCAGATCTGTTTGTGATAGGAACGGGCCTCGGGTCTAATGCCAAAGCTTTCCATTTGCATTTGATTCATTTGACGGTTTATGTATTTCAATGGGGTCAATATTCTCAAATGAAGTCATAAAAAGCTGAGATAATGGAGGCAAGGGTATGATAAAGTAATTATGTTTCAAAGACATGAAATTCCCTTATTCAACCCCCTCTGGTCCTTTTCCCTTATACTGTCTTAATTCAGCATAGCACCTTTAAACTATTTATCACCCTTTATTCAACCTTTGTCCAAGGGAAGCCTGTGTCATCTTAACTTTGGTGCAACAAAAGGGGATTCAGTTACAGAACAGACTGTTGATCTGAAGGGGTTTGTGGGTCATGCGGGCCTCGGAGCCTGTTGCTTGACATGAGGATTAGCCTAGGTTGGTGGAATTCTATTATTTTATCTGAAGATTGAGCCTGTAACTGTCTGCCAAAGAAATGAGCAGAAAACACAAACATAAGACTTTGCAAAGAAATAACTTCAGATCTATAAATTGTTCCTGTTCTGAAGTCATTATAAATTGAGGTAAACAGGTCAAGAGAAAAGGTGGAGGATTACAATGAAAACTGTGTTGAAGGACATTGGGTAAAGTGCTACCAAAACAGCTACCTGAAGCCGTCATTTCACATAAAGCTTTTTAATCCATCAGGAGCCTGTGAAGAAATAACAAGGCTGAAACTTCCACATCCAACCGGGAGCAGGAACCTCTAGGTTATTGTGTTAATGTGATGCTGCTTATAAAACGTCAACAAAGGACTCATGCATTTTTCCCATTCTTTTGTTGGTGTTTCTGTTTTGCAGTAAGTGTGTGTGTATGTCCACCAGGTATCCACCCATAAGTGTTGTGCTTTACACAGGAGGTTGGTGGCACCTTAATTGGGAAGGATGGGCTCATGGTAATGGCTGGAGTGGAATCAGTGGAATGGTATCAACTACATAAAAAAAACACATGGTTTCCATTTACTCCGTTCCAGACATTATTATGAGCCGTCCTCCCCTAAGCAGCCTCCACTGTCGCGTTGAGATGAGTAGGGAGAAATCAGGACACCTTTCATTGAGGTGTTGCTTTGAGAGCGAGTCGGTTCTTGCTGCCTTGCAAAGAGACAGTGGTTTTTTTCTTTGTGCCAATGTCAGCCCTTTTTAATGACATGGGGTCTCCAAGCTCTCTCAAATTCAAGCCAGACCATAAATCCAAATCAAATCAAATCAAATTTTATTTGTCACATACACATGGTTAGCAGATGTTAATGCGAGTGTAGCGAAATGCTTGTGCTTCTAGTTCCGACCATGCAGTAGTATCTAACAAGTAATCTAACAAATTCACAACAACTACCTTATACACACAAGAGTAAAGGAATGAATACGAGTATGTACATATAAATACATGGATGAGCGATGGCTGACCGGCATAGGCAAGATGCAGTAGATGGTATGGAGTACAGTATATACACATATATATGAGATGAGTAATGTAGGATATGTAAACATTATATAAATGGCATTGTTTAAAGTGGCTAGTGATACATTATTTCATCCAATTATAATTATTAAAGTGGCTAGAGATTTGGGTCGATGACCGAACGGCATAGGCAAGATACAGTAGATGGTTTAGAGTACAGTGTATACATTTGATATGAGCATGTCGGATACGTAAACATTATATACAAAATTGTTTAAAGTGGCTAGTGATACATTTGTTACATCCAATTCCTATGTATAAAGTGGCTAGAGATTTAAGTCAGTATGTTGGCAGCAGCCACTCAATGTTAGTGATGGCTGTTTAACAGTCTGATGGCCTTGAGGTAGAAGCTGTTTTTCAGTCTCTCGGTCCCAGCTTTGATGCACCTGTACTGACCTCGCCTTCTGGATGATAGCGGGTGAACAGGCAGTGGCTCGGGTGGTTGTTGTCCTTGATGATCTTTGGCCTTTCTGTGACATCGGGTGGTGTAGGTGTCCTGGAGTGCAGGTAGTTTAACCCGGTGATGCGTTGTGCAGTCCTCACTACCCTCTGGAGAGCCTTACGGTTGTGGGCGGAGCAGTTGCCGTACCAGGCGGTGATACAGCCCGACAGGATGCTCTCGATTGTGCATCTGTAAAAGTTTGTGAGTGATTTTGGTGACAAGCCAAATTTCTTCAGCCTCCTGAGGTTGAAGAGGCGCTGTTGCGCCTTCTTTACCACGCTGTCTGTGTGGGTGGACCAATTCAGTTTGTCCGTGATGTGTACGCCGAGGAACTTAAAACTTTCCACCTTCTCCACTACTGTCCCCTCGATGTGGATAGGGGTGCTCCCTCTCCTGTTTCCTGAAGTCCACGATCATCTCCTTTGTTTTGTTGACATTGAGTGAGAGGTTATTTTCCTGACACCACACTCCGAGGGCCCTCACCTCCTCTCTGTAGGCCGTCTCGTCGTTGTTGGTAATCAAGCCTACCACTGTAGTGTCGTCAGCAAACTTGATGATTGAGTTGGATGCGTGCTTGGCTACGCAGTCATGGGTAAACAGGGAGTACAGGAGAGGGCTGAGAACGCACCCTTGTGGGGCCCCAGTGTTGAGGATCAGCGGGGTGGAGATGTTGTTTCCTACCCTCACCACCTGGGACCGGCCCGTCAGGAAGTCCAGGACCCAGTTGCACAGGGCTGGGTCGAGACCCAGGGTCTCGAGCTTAATGACGAGCTTGGAGGGAACTATGGTGTTAAATGCTGAGCTGTAGTCGATGAACAGCATTCTTACATAAGTATTCCTCTTGTCCAGATGGGTTAGGGCAGTATGCAGTGTGATTGCGATTAAGGCTGCGTCTGTGGACCTATTGGGACGGTAAGCAAATTGGAGTGGGTCCAGGGTGTCTGGCAGGATGGAGGTGATATGATCCTTGACTAATCTCTCAAAGCACTTCATGATGACGGAAGTGAGTGCTACGGGGCGATAGTCATTTAGCTCAGTCACCTTAGCTTTCTTGGGAACAGGAACAATGGTGGCCCTCTTGAAGCATGTGGGAACAGCAGACTGGGATAGGGACTGATTGAATATGTCCGTAAACACACCAGCCAGCTGGTCTGCGCATGCTCTGAGGACACGGCCAGGGATGCCATCTGGGCCGGCAGCCTTGCGAGGGTTAACACATTTAAATGTTTTTCTCACATTGGCTGCGGTGAAGGTGAGCCCGCAGGTTTTGGTAGCGGGCCGTGTCGGTGGCACTGTATTGTCCTCAAAGCGAGCAAAGAAGTTGTTTAGTTTGTCTGGGAGCAGGACGTCATGGTCCGCGACGGGGCTGGTTTTCTTTTTGTAGTCCGTGATTGACTGTAGACCCTGCCACATTCCTCTTGTGTCTGAGCCATTGAATTGTGACTCTACTTTGTCTCTATATTGACGCTTAGCTTGTTTGATTGCCTTGCGGAGGGAGTAGCTGCACTGTTTGTATTCAGTCATGTTTCCGGTAGCCTTTACCTGGTTAAAGCAGTGGTTCGCGCTTTCAGTTTTGCGCTAATGCTGCCATCAATCCATGGTTTCTGGTTGGGGAAGGTTTTGATATTTGCTATGGGTACAACATCACCAATGCATTTGCTAATAAACTCGCTCACCGAATCAGCGTATACATCAATGTTGTTGTCAGATGCTATCCGGAACATATCCCAGTCCACGTGCTCGAAGCAATCTTGAAGCATGGAATCAGATTGGTCGGACCAGCGTTGAACAGACCTGAGAACGGGCGTTTCCTGTTTTAGTTTCTGTTTGTAGGCTGGGAGCAACAAAATGGAGTCATGGTCAGACTTGCCGAAAGGAGGGCGGAGAATAGCCTTGTATGCATCACGGAAGTTGGAATAACAGTGGTCCAGGATTTTACCAGCCCGGGTGGCACATTCGATATGCTGGTAAAATTTCCGGGAGCCTTGTTCTTAAATTAGCCTTATTAAAATCCCCAGCCACAATAAATGCAGCCTCAGGATATGTGGTTTCCAGTTTACATAGAGTCCGATGAGTTTCTTTCAGTGCCGTCGATGTATTAGCTTGAGGGGATGTACACGGCTGTGATTATAATCGAGGAGAATTCTCTTGGTAGATAATGCGGTCTGCATTTGATTGTAAGGAATTCTATGTCAGGTGAACAAAAGGACTTGAGTTCCTGTATGTTGTTATGATCACACCACGCCTCGTTAATCATAAGACACACACCCCGCCCTTCTTCTTACCAGAGAGATGTTTGTTTCTGTCGGCGCGATGCGTGGAGAAACCAGGTGGCTGTACCGACTCTGATAACGTGTCCTGAGTGAGCCATGTTTCCGTGAAGCAAAGAACGTTGCAGTCTCGAATGTCTCTCTGAAAGGCAACCCTTGATCTGATTTCGTCTACTTTGTTGTCAAGAGACTGTACATTGGCGATTAAAATACTCGGGAGAGGTGCACGATGCGCCCGTCGACGTAGCTTGACCAAAAGACCGGCGCGTTTCCCTCTTCTCCGGCGCCGCCGTTGTTTTGAGTAGCCACGTGCTATCCAGTCTGTTGTTGTGTTTGGGTTAATGAAAGGAGAATCCTCTTTGGGAAAGTCGTATTCCTGGTCGTAATGTTGGTAAGTTGACGTTGCTCTTATATCCAATAGTTCCTCCCGGTTGTATGTAATAAAACTTAATATTTTCCGGGGTAACAATGTAAGAAGTAATACATAAAAAAACAAAATACTGCATGGTTTCCTGAGAACGTGAAGCGAGGCTGCCATCTCTGTCGGCGCCGGAAGTCGTCAGAGAGTGGTCCCGCCACAGACGCCGCTCCAACCAGCCCCCAGAGGCTCAGTAAAACAAGGAATGGGCTCCAACATGAAAGTTCGCCCCCGAGGATCTAATCAGCCCCCTGGCCCCTCTCCCCTTCCCCAGTCAGCCTGTGTGCCGCTGACCACAAGAAAGGACCTGGGGGCTGAGACGAGGGGAGGGAATGTGTGGCCGGATTACAGACTGGGGGTGCAGCTGGCTCGCTCAGCTGGAGAAGTAGCGGTCCATGGCAAAAAATAGGATTGTGAATTTGGCATGATTATTTTATTGCACTGTGATCATGAAAAGATGTTGGCCAGGCATGCAGCCCCACTGGCACATACAGTACAGTACACATACAGTACAGTACACATACAGTACAGTACACATACTTTTCCAGGAGGGATGTCACAGTATGGCCCTAAGCACCTTCTGTTGTTTAGTGCTTCAGTGAATACAATGCAGTTCCTGCCTACCGAGGAGGGAGTGAGGAATACAATATGCTTAGTGAAGTATTTTATGGTCCACTGAAGCTCATCAATCAAGTGCTACAGTAGGCTAACTGTTGTCTCCATCCCTCAATGTTTTGGTATTTCCCCATTTGCCCTTCATGGGGGAGTCTTTGAGGTTTACTCATATGGAGAGTCAACACATCAAAAGTCCCTCAGTTATTTATAACCAGAATTGCTCTCGCTCTTTTGTACCAGGTGGTCTCGTGGCCAGGAGTTGGTCACCACCGGCTGGTCTAACTGAAAGAGATGGCTTATGGGCCTTTTGGCTAGTTTATTAGCTTGTAAGCCTTTGTGAGTCATTCTCTGTGGGGAGGCACTATGGTCATGTGGACGGAATGGAATTATTCTCCAATGATAACATATCACTTGTGAAACTCAGCACCTGTGATATAGTTGCTGGTTTAAGCAAATTTATCAACATCAGCATTTGATATCACACACAAGGGGATGTTTTAGGTCACACTCCATATAGCATCACTGGGTCTTGGTTCAACACACTTGTGATCTTGCCGTTTGGTTAAAGCTGCAGTCTGGGATTTGCGATGTATACCAAAACAAGTGCGATGTGGGGACTCCAGTTTGTTGTTTTTCTAAACGCAGACTGTATATTTAATGCTGTAGCCCAGCTGCAAGTCATTGAGATGAGTAAGCACGTCAACCTGATAAGAGATGTAACAGTCTCACATAAATGCCCTGGATCACCAATCCCATCCCAAACCTCAGCAAATTAAAAGTGGGTGAATCATACTAATTTCCTCCTCGATTAAACACCCCAAGCAATGCCACACACTGAGAAGAAATTAACTAGTCCAGTTATAGGCTACATAACCACAGAGTAACTTTGGACACTAGTTCTAAATGAAGACCTTGTGCTATGTACAGAAGTAGGATCTTCATTTGATCACCCTATTGCAGGAGAACATGCTTGTAATGCAGGAAATGTAAAATGTTTAGTGTATTTGAGGTTTAAAAAGGCCTCTGAAGTTTCTAATTTCCACTTTGAAATTTCAGACTTGATTTTCCCTCATGAGAAAAGGTATCAACCCCTACAAAAATGTCCATTCATTATAATCCACATAATAATTCAAATGTTCTGATCCTGATGCATTATTTTCTTTCTGTAGTAAACTGGCACAAATGAAGATCTTATGTCTGTACAGTATGGGATTTGGGATGCATACCAAAACAAGTGCATGGTGGGGACCCCATTTTGTTGTTTTTCTAATCACAGACTATAGCTTTAATGCTGTAGCCCAACTGCAAGTCATTGAGATGAATAAGCACGTCTACCTGATAAGAGATGTAACAGCCTCAAATAAATTCCCTGAATCACCAATCCCATTAGCCTTGCAAAGCCGACTGATCCCGTGAGCTTACATTAAACGCTGCCCGGATATATCTGTGCTGCTAGTTCTAAATTAATGCATAAATAGACAGGCCATGTCTTCAGCCCTTGTTCTCACAGACCTTGTGCTGTGTATTGACTTGGAATTGAAGAAAAGTGCCTGGCTTACTATCAGTATCAATATTAAATCTCTAAGAGCCTTGGGGGTATTGTGTAACTGTAGTGGTGCTCCTCATCGAAATCACAAACAGGACACAAGTGGCAAATTAATAGGGCAAAAGGATAAAGAGGTCAAAGGCTACAGACAGGTGCAATCCCAATGGAATTGGGCCCCTGTAAATACATCAACCACAGCACAAAGAAAATAAACAGAGACACATACACAGAGACACCAATTACCCACAATCATTATAGATGAGAGGCAAACATGCTGGTTTGCTCTGTACCAAAAACACATCAAACAATGCTTGTGTCTGCTTGTGCGTTTTTCCTGCAGCCCACAGGTTCAATTTGCTTACAATACCCGACTGATGTTTAATTAATGTGTCTCCTATGGCGACGACTCTCTCCAGGCATCCACCACCACCTTAGAGGCTTAAATTGCAAGAATGTATGGAAAAATATTTACAAGCCATCCATGCTTAAGATTAAGCCTTAATGGAACGCTTTGTTTTCATCACTCTTTGTGTTTATACTGAACCATACTTTCTACCTTCTCCTAATACAATATGTCCTTATTGTAGTTATTTTTCTCTGTCTGGCCAAGATTGCAGTACAGCCCACTATAAACATCGAATTCATTATGGGTTTCTATAAACAAAACAAGTGCTTAATTGAGATGGATTAAACTATTTTGACTCATCACATATGCTGCTGCTACTGTTTATCATACAGTATATCCTTCTGCCTAGTCACTTAACCCCTACCTATATGCACATATCTAACTCAATTACTTCTTACCCCTGCACGTCTAATCGGTACTGGTACCCTGTCTACATAGCGAAGTTATCGTTTCTCTTTGTCTATTTATTCCTCGTGTTATTCTTTTTCATTTTTTTTTCTCTGCATTGTTGGGAAGGGCCGGAAGTAAGCATGTCACTGTCAGTCTACACCTGTTGTTCACGAATCATGTGACAAATACAATTTCATATGCTTCAATAAGGGTTTTACAGAACACACATATTACAAATAAATGAATATTAACAACTTGGGAGTTGTTATTATATTACAGAACCTTGAAATGGCATATTGTTTCGTTTAATCACCGTTTGATAAATTGCTGAGGGTTGACTTATTTTCCGCTAGACTTTCAGCGTCATCAAGTGGCCATCAAAGGCAATACATCAGCGAATGACCGATTGAAGATGTTCCTATTTGACTACAGTAAAGTGAGTACGGTTACATGCGCACAATAATGCGATTATTGTGGATAGTCAGATTAATATAATAGTTCTATTAAAACGTTTACATGCTTTGCAAGAATAACAATTTCGCTAATAATCCTGTTTACATGGACACATCTGATATCAGGCAACCTGATGCCACTCTCATAAATGCAGAAAATCGCCAATCAAAATAGACGTTCTACAACAGCGACCATCTTATTTTTGTGAAGCAGATTTTATTCTGATTTCGGACATATAAAGTTTATATGTGAAAGCTACTTCTAAAACGCATACAACCACTTGTTCGGAAGCTTATTATAGCTCAATGTTCTGAACTCGCGTTAATAAGGATCCGCCCCTTTCTTCAATTTTCGCCTGAAATGGCATACCGAAATCTAACTGCCCGTAGCTCAGGACCTGAAGCAAGGAGATGCATATTCTTGATACCATTTGAAAGGAAACATTTTGAAGTTTGTGGAAATGTGACATGAATGTAGGAGAATATAACCCATTAGATCTGGTAAAATAGTTTTTTTACCATCAACTTTGAAATGCAAGAGAAAGGCCATAATGTATTAGTCCAGCCTAGGCGCAATTTAGATTTTGGCCACTAGATGGCAGCAGTGCATGTGCAACGTTTTAGACTGATCCAATGAACCATTGCATTTCTGTTAAACATTTTGTATCAAGATTGCCCAAATGTGCCTAATTGGTTTATGAATAACTTTTTAAATTCATAACTGTGCACTCTCCTCAATAAATAGCATGGCATTATTTCACTGTAATAGCTACTGTAAATTGGGCAGTGCAGTTAGATAAAAAATAATTTAAGCTTTCTGCCAATATCAGATATGTCTATGTCCTAGGAAATCTTCTTGTTACTTACAACCTCATGTTAGTCGCATTAGCCTACGTTAGCTCAACAGTCCCGCGGGGGACCAATCAATCCTGTAGAGGTTTTAAAGAGGGAGGCTCGCTTGGCTGATCAAATACACTGCTGGAACACCAATTAAGGTGTTTATATGTCCTATATGTCCTAATAATTAGAAAGATTGCTCAGAAAACCATGTGTTTAATCGGTGTATGCTTACTTTGATTTTGCCCGTACACCGATTAAAATGAGCAGAGTAAAGTGGTTACATGACTATTGTATAATCTGCCTACTGCCATAATCAGTTTAATATCAAATTAGTGATGTGCATGCGGTTCTGATGAAAATGTATGTGTAGCTAGATACTTTGTTGACCAGTCAGAGTGCAGTATAACAGCAGTATGCTGCGTCCAAAATAACAGTTTTTGTTACTGCAGTAATTTAGCAAAACTGAATTTTTTTGTAAGGGATTGGCTAGCGTCACTGAAAGCTTGTCGTCACTGAAAGCTTGTCATGCTTGCCTAATCTTATTATGCAGTCAGAGAAACGTCTAGAAAGTTTTCATAATCTGTTTACCTGTTCCCTACAACTGTTGTCAGAGTTTTAGAATTAAGAATTAACAAAGTACCTATTTTGTTCGTAACGTGATTGTAAAAAAAAAATGCATTGTTGTACTGAACTCCAGGAAATCGGTAATCACATTTAAAAAATATTTTTACTTGTACCTACTCGTATACATGCGCATGCGCTCCAGGCAATCCACACAAGGTCACTGGCACGTGTGCATGCTGTCATCAAGACCCAATCGCGTTACAACAGCCTTTGGAAGAAGACTTTAAATAAACGACGACAAGTTTACCCTGGCAGAAACAGCTTGAAGTGGTAAAGAACATTATCTGCATCAAAAATGGCAAGAGGAAGTCGCAGTGCCAGTCGTTCTTCGGCACCAACCAGGTAATGTGTTTTCAACGATTATGCAACCGATTCAGATGACGGTTTAATTACAAAGTCACAGCATCGTTTGCGTAGCATTTTACTGGTTATTGTAGTATATACCTATTGTAATTGATGACACACAACTGTTTTAGAAATGCACCTTAAAACTACTGCCAAATTACTTTTACACTTCTAATAGCAGAGGTCCTGTCATTTTTCAGTTCTTAACCCCAAGGGCACTGGGTAGGTTAACATTTCCTAGTGAAGTTTGCACAAGCCAAATACCAAGTTATGCCATTCACCTTCAATAAATGTTGTTTCTTATTGTCATTCAGAAGATGTTTTGGTTGTATTCATCCTAGATTATGATAATCTATGGTGGGTTTATAAACTGTTTACTAATGTATCAGGTAATGTGCAGGACTGCCTGATGCAACAAAATAACAATTGTAATCAGTGCAAGTGTCAGAGAAATTATGTTGCATCAGTCTGACTACCCTTCCCCCTTTAGGTATGTAGCTGTTCCGTTTTATAGGCCATGTTGGCTTCATTGTGTTTTCTAAATATTTCCAGCTCAGCTCCGACCTATCATCCCCCGGCCCAGAATCCCCTGGCTCCAGCCCCGTCAGCCCTGGCTGTTCCTGCCGCACCCCAAGGACCCGGCCTGATGACCCAGATGGCCACTACCGCGGCCGGGGTGGCAGTGGGCTCTGCAATGGGCCATGTCATGGGCAGTGCCCTCACTGGCGCCTTCAGTGGTGGCAGCAGCCCTGAGACAGCAAGACCTGCCGCCAGCACATACCAGGTGAGCAGGTCAGGGGGCTGTTGAGAAACTGTGACCGTAAAGTAGGTAGTGTTACAATACTCCTAAATGGATTTCTATTCTTCAGAAACATTGTCAGGGGATAGAACTAGATTAGTTGGCTATTGGCTCACCATAGGCTATTGCTTTCACCAAAGCAATGGACTAGAAGGAACTTTTGGTCTATTCAGGTTGGGACGTTGTACTGGCGAGGTCTTCCCAAATTCTTACCTACATTCAATTTGTTTGACAAAAAGGTATGTTGTCTGGAAAGAACAACAGCCAAAAATAAGATGTACTGTTTCTGTCTGTTCTAAGAGGCATTACTGACTTTGGCAGTCATGGTGAAGATAAGCTACTGCCCTAAATGATTGGTGTGGCCGTTGGACCGCAGAGGATGTCTCTAAGAGGCATTACTGACTTTGGCAGCCATGGTGAAGATAAGCTACTGCCCTAAGTGATTTGACCCTTCAGCTTTCAAATTGCATTTTAAAATTTAACCTAACACCGTTGTTAGACATTCAGTATTTTGTGGTTGAAGAACCGAAAGAACTCTCTGTTAAGTGTGCAAAAAACAGATGGAGGGATCTTGGGTATTTAAAAATGTGATGTCGCAGTTTGATATGTTGCAGTTTGAGTTCTTGATATTATTTCTGAAAATAGAACTAGACCTGTCCTAGAAAGCTGAAGAAAGGAGTTTGGGCTAAGTGAGCTCATGCTATCTACATTTTATATTTCAGTAATTTAGCAGACGCTCTTATCCAGACCGACTTACAGGAGCAATTGGGGTTAAGTGCCTTGCTCAAGGGCACAGACAGATTCACCTATTCGGCTCTGCAATTCGAAGCAACAACCTTTCGGTTACTGGCTTAACGCTCTTAGCTTCTAGGCTACCTGCCGCCCAAGAAGTGTCACATTAGACTCCTTGATGTCAGACATTGAGTCTAGACGAAAACAGAGCGTCATCTTGCGCTGACAGTGTTACAATATCTATGCCTAATAGTTGCAAACAATGGAGGAATCTATTGTTTTAAAGGAAGCATGGGATGTCTTAAAGTGACATGACTCCAACAAGTGGTTGTTGTATTTATTCTATGTTATAGTTTATGAATTTGACCGCGCTAAGTATTAAATCATGTCAACCTGCCCTTGCGGTTTTGGATGCTGAATATCATGTAGACCTAGCCAAAGGAAGGCTCTAGATACACAAGCAACATTTTTAAGCTAGCTTGTCAATACTGAAATCTCTGCAGAACCAGTTTAAAGGTGAACTACGCAGAAATTATTTTACATGAAAGAATACAGCTTGGAACCAGTCACTCTTCAGTAAACAAGCACTTTTATAGATTCAACAGTGTTTAATATTTTAAATTCTTCGATCAAACAATTGCACTTCTTCACTACTATATCATAGATATAAAGGGCAGGTGGAAATCTTGCGTAATGTACCTGAGATAGCATGGAGATTTAGATGATGTCTGTCACACTGTAGTCAAATCAGTGCTTGTTAATGGTAATGCAGATGTCTACAGTACCTTTGACAGGTGACTTATTAAGTGTATGTCTGTGCCATTACAGGAGGCCCCTCGACCTGCCTCATCCCAGCCGGGCCCATGCATGTTTGAGGTGCGACAGTTCCTTGACTGCGCCACCACTCAGGCTGACCTCAGCTTGTGTGAGGGCTTCAACGAGGCACTCAAACAGTGCAAGGGCTCACACGGTAAGGCTCTCCTTAATGATTGGTAGCTAGGAATTATGAACACTCAATTGTATCACAGGACACTTGGTTAAACCAATGACTTAGAATAAATAGAACCATGAAAGTCTACTAAATTTCTGCTCAAGTGAGTGATCTATAATTCTGTGGTATAACTATAAGATACAGTATTTGTCAGATCTAGAAAATCAGAAGTTAAGACTAGTCTATGCGTATTTCAACACAAGACATGGGGGTGCTTGCTTTCTTCAGTGTCTTGCATGTGCTTGTTTTATAATTTTATTTTTATCTTAGTATTTATCACTTTCTGAGTCCTAACTGTTTTTGAATATGATTTGCAGAATCAGTTATTTTACAAGTGAATTGACCTTGTCTTTGGTTGTTTTTCCTTCAGGTGTGACATCACTGGTTTGAGCAAGGATGTTGGGAGTCAAAACAAGACACCATGTTCAGATAAATACCTACTGTAGACAGATGAGCCACTCGGTCATGAAATAAACTCTATTCAACTAACTCTCCACTATTACAAGAAATAAATTATGTTTGTTCACTGTTGACATGTAAGGAAATGTGTGCTGTTTGATTTTTTTTGGTAATGTATATGATATTGTGAAATAAAGAGCTGTTGTTTACTTTCAGCTGGAGGCCTGTTCAGTCTTTCCCTTTTTTAAAGTAAGGATGGTCAGATACCTTGGTTATCCATCTCTTAAAATGACCCTGGGAATTAAGTCCTTCAGATGATGACAATGGGCAGGTACAGTAGGTGATGGTATCCAAGTGGGTGTATAGATGAAAGACAATTAACACAACAATGCATTGTTCTATGTCCAAATTTAATTGTGTTATTTTTTTAAACATTAAGTACATTATGAAATAGAGCTTTTATGAAAATTCCAAAGCCAAGGATAGTGAGAATTTATGCTATTCAATTGCCAAAACATTTAACATTTTCCATTGTCTCTGTCAGGTCCACATTGGGTAGACATCAATAGAAAATTACAATGAAATAATGCTATTTCAATTGTGTAAATTACTTTTATTTGATGACTTTGTTTTTCATTCCTTAAAGTCATATCATCTCTGCTCAGGCAATAGCAGTCTGCCATCCAAACCTAACGTTATCTATGTGCTCTCCATACAGTGCTGTATTTAGTCATCCTAGTTAGCTAAGCTAGCCTACCTAAGTAGCCTACACTGCAGAGGTGTCTGGAATCATTTTACTAGTTCTTCAACGTAGATAAGGCAAACTTTCACGAATTGTCTCTGTTCATCTCGCAGTGTTGTGTACATTCCATCTCATAAGATCTGAATGAAAAGCATTGCAAGTTTGAGTTCTGTAAAGTTAGTGTGGGAGAGTTGGAAAAATTGTTATCGCTCAATGACAAACCTCCTGGGATTGACAATTTAGATGGAAACTACAGAGGATGGTAGCTGACTCAATAGCCACTATTTGTCATAGCTTTAATCTGAGCCTAGAGGAAAGTCTTTGTCCTCAGGCCTGGAGGGAAGCCAAAGTAATTCCGCTACCCTAGAGTTGTAAAGCGGCCTATACTGGTTCTAACAGCTTGCTACCAGCTCTTTGCAAACTGTTGGAAAAAGTTGTGTTTGACCAAATACAATGCTATTTTTCTGTAAACAAAATAAGACTTTCAGCATGTTTATAGAGAAGGGCACTTAACATGTTCTGCACTGACACGAATGATGATTAGTTGAAAGAAATTGATCATAGGAAGATTGTGGGGGTTGTACTGTTATATTTCAGTGCAGCCTTTGATCTTGACCATAACCTGTTGAAAAAACGTACACTACCGGTCAAAAGTTTTAGAACACCTACTCATTCAAGGGTTTTTATTTATTTTTACTATTTTCTACATTGTAGAATAATAGTGAATACATCAAAACAATTAAATAATACATATGGAATAATGTAGTAACCAAAGTGTTAAGCAAAAAATATATATATATATTTGAGAATCTTCAAATAGCCACCCTTTGCCTTTGACAGCTTTGCACACTCTTGTCATTCTTTCAACCAGCTTCACCTGGAATGCTTTTCCAACAGTCTTGAAGGAGTTCCCACATATGCTGAGCACTTGTTGGCTGCTTTTCCTTCACTCTGCGGTCGAACTCATCCCAAACCATCTCAATTTGGTTGAGGTCGGGGGATTGTGGAGGCCAGGTCATCTGATGCAGCACTATCACTCTCCTTCTTAGTAAAATAGCCTCTACAGAACCTGGAGGTGTGTTGGGTCATTGTCCTGTTGAAAAACAAATTATAGTCCCTCTAAGCCCAAATCAGATGGTATGGTGTATCGCTGCTGTGGTAGCCATGCTGGTTAAGTGTGCCTTGAATTCGAAATAAATCACAGACAGTGTCACCAGCAAAGCACCCCCACACCATCACACCTCCTCCTCCATGCTTTACGGTGGGAAATACACATGCAGAGATCATCCGTTCACCCACAAAGACACGGCGGTTGGAACCCAAAATCTCCAATTTGGACTCCAGACCAAAGGACAAATTTCCATCGGTCTAATGTCCATTGGGGGGCGGCAGGTAGCCTAGTGGTTAGAGCGTTGGACTTGTAACCGGAGGGTTGCAAGTTCGAATCCCCGAGCTGACAAGGAAAAAATCTGTCGTTCTGCCCCTGAACAAGGCAGTTAACCCACTGTTCCCCGGGCGCCGAAGACCCGCACCTCTCTGATTCAGAGGGGTTGGGTTAAATGCGGAAGAAACATTTCGGTTGAAGGCATTCGGTTGTACAACTGACTAATAATGGTGACCTTTGACATTGCTCGTGTTTCTTGGCCCAAGCAAGTCTCTTCTTCTTATTGATGTCCTTTAGTAGTGGTTTCTTTGCAGTAATTCATGCAGTCTCCTATGAACAGTTTAATGTTGAGATGTGTCTGTTACTTGAACTCTGTGAATCGTTTATTTGGGCTGCAATTTCTGGTAACTCTAATGAACTTATCTTCTGCAGGAGAGTTAACTCTGGGTCTCCCATTCCTGTGGCTGTCCTCATGAGAGCCAGTTTCATCATAGCGCTTGATGGTTTTTGTGACTGCCCTTGAAGAAACCTTCAAAGTTCTTGAAATGTTCTGTATTGACTGACCTTCATGTCTTAAAGTAATGATGAACTGTAATTTCTCTTTGCTTATTTGAGCTGTTCTTGCCATAATATGGACTAGGTCTTTCACCAAATAGGGCTATCTTCTGTATACCCCCATACCTTGTCACAACACAATCGATTGGCTCAAATGCATTAAGAACAAAATAAATTACACAAATTAACTTTTAAGAAGGCACACCTGTTAATTGAAATGCATTCCAGGTGACTACCTCATGAAGCTGGTTGAGAGAATGCCAAGTGTGCAAATCTGTCATCAAGGCAAAGGGTGGCTATTTGAAGAACCTCAAATATAAAATATATTTAGATTTGTTTAACACTTTTTTGGTTACTACATGATTCCATGTGTGTTATTTCATAGTTTTGATGTCTTCACTATTATTCTACAATGTAGAAAATAGTACAAATAAAGAAAAACCCTTGAATAGGTAGGTGTTCTAAAACTTTTTACCTGTAGTGTATGTGTTATGCCTTTTCGACCTCTGCCATATCGTGGATTCAGAGCTATCTAATAGAACTCAAAAAGGTTTTCTTTAATGGAAGCTTCTCTAATGTCAAACATGTAAAGTGCGGTGAACCACAGGGTAGCTCTCTAGGCCCTCTACTCTTTTCTATTTTTACCAATGACCTGCCACTGGCATTAAACAAAGCATGTGTGTTCATGTATGAAACTCTTAACAAAAACAAAAAAACAAAAAGTTGCAGTCTGTTTTGGAATGGGTGGCCAGTAATAAACTGGTCCTGAACCTCTCTAAAACTAAGAGCATTGTATTTGGTACAAATCATTCCCTAAGTTCTAGGCCTCGGCTTAATCTGGTAATGAATGGTGTGGCTGTTGAACAAGTTGAGGAGACTAAATTACCTTAGATTGTAAACTGTCATGGTCAAAACATATAGATTCAATGATTGTAAAGATGGGGAGAGGTCTGTCCGTAATAAAGAGATGCTCTGCTTTTTTGACACCACACTTCAAAAAGCAAGTTCTGCAGGCTCTAGTTTTGTCTAATCTTGATAATTGTCCAGTCGTGTGGTCCAGTGCTGCAAGGAAATACCTAGTTAAGCTGCAGCTGGCCCAGAACAGAGCGGCACGTCTTGCTCTTAATTGTAATCAGAGGGCTGAAAAAATTGCATCTAATTTTATTGGTCACATACACATGGTTAGCAGATGTTATTGCGAGAGTAGCAAAATGCTTATGCTTCTAGATCCGGCAGTGCAGCAGTATCTAACAGGTAATATCTAACAATTCCACAACAAAACATAATACATACAATCTAGTAAAGGAATGGGATAAGAATATATACGTATAAAATATATGGATGAGCAGTGACAGAGAGGCTAAGTTGCAATAGAGAGTAAAGAATAGATAGTGAAGGATACAGTATACAGTATATACATATGAGATGAGTAATGCGAGATATGTAAACATTCTTAGTGGTATAATTAAAGTGACTAGTGTTCCATTTATTAAAGTGGCCAATGATATCAAGTCTGTAGGTAGGCAGCCGCCTCTGTGCTAGTGGTGGCTTTTTAACAATCTGATGACCTTGAGATAGAAGCTGTTTTTCAATCTCTCTGTCCCAGCTTTGATGCACCTGTACTGATGTCGCCTTCTGGATGGAAAGCGGGGTGAACAGGTAGTGGCTCGGGTGGTTATTGTCCTTGATTATCTTTTTTGCCTTCCTGTGACATCGGGTGTTGTAGGTGTCCTGGAGGGCAGGTAGTTTGCCCCCGGTGATGCGTTGTGCAGACCTCACCACCCTCTGGAGAGCCCTGTGGTTGTGGGCGGTGCAGTTGCCGTACCAGGCGGTGATACAGCCCGACAGGATGCTCTCAATAGTGCACCTGTAAAAGTTAGTGAGGGTATTCGGTGACAAGCCACATTTTTTTATCCTCCTGAGGTGGACCATTTAATTTTGTTGCTGATATGTACACCGAGGAACTTAAAACTTTCCACCTTCTCCACTGCTGTCCCGTCTATGTGGATAGGGGGGTGCTCTCTTTGCTGTTTTCTGAAGTCCACGATTGTCTATTTTGTTTTGCTGACATTGAGTGAGAGGTTAGTTTCCTGACACAACACTACGAGGGCCCTCACCTCCTCCCTGTAGGCTGTCTCGTCGTTGTTGGTAATCAAGCCTACCACTGCAGTGCCGCCTGCAAACTTGATGATTGAGTTGGAGGCGTGCATGGCCACGCAGTCGTGGGTGAACAGGGAGTACAGGAAAGGGCTGAGAACGCACCCTTGTGGGGCCCCAATGTTGAGGATCAGTGGAGTGGAGATGTTGTTATCTACCTTCACCACCTGGGGGCGGCCCATCAGGAAGTCCAGGACCCAGTTGCACAGGGTGAGGTTGAGACCTAGTGTCTCAAGCTTAATGATGAGTTTGGAGGGTACTATGGTGTTGAATGCTGAGCTGAAGTCAATGAACAGAATTCTTACATACAGTTGAAGTCAGAAGTTTACATACACTTAGGTTGGAGTCATTAAAATTTGTTTTGCAACCACTCCACAAATTTCTTGTTAACAAACTATAGTTTTGGCAAGTCGGTTAGGACATCTACTTTGTGCATGACACAAGTAATTTTTCCAACAATTGTTTACAGACAGATTATTTCACTTATAATTCACTGTATCACAATTCCAATGGGTCAGAAGTTTACATACACTAAGTTTACTGTGCCGTTAAACAGCTTGGAAAATTCCAGAAAATGATGTCATGGCTTTAGAAGCTTCTGATAGGCTAATTGACATCATTTGAGTCAATTGGAGGTGTACCTGTGGATATATTTGAAGGCCTACCTTCAAACTCAGTGCCTCTTTGCTTGACATCATGACAAAATCAAAAGAAATCAGCCAAGACCACAGAAAATAAATTGTAGACCTCCACAAGTCTGGTTTATCCTTGGGAGCAATTTCCAAATTCCTGAAGGTACCACATTCAGTACAAACAACAGTACGCAAGTATAAACACCATGGGACCACGCAGCCGTCATACCGCTCAGGAAGGAGACGTGTTCTGTCTCCTAGAGATGAACGTACTTTGGTGCAAAAAGTACAAATCAATCCCAGAACAACAGCAAAGGACCTTGTGAAGATGTTGGAGGAAACAGGTACAAAAGTATCTATATCCACAGTAAAACAAGTCCTATATCGACATGTTTGGCTGTTTGGCCATAATGACCATTGTTATGTTTGGAGGAAAAAGGGGGAGGCTTGCAAGCCGAAGAACACCATCCCATCCGTGAAGCACGGGTGTGGCAGCATCATGTTGTGGGGGTGCTTTGCTGCAGGAGGGACTGGTGCACTTCACAAAATAGATGGCATCATGAGGCAGGAAAATGATGTGGATATATTGAAGCAACATCTCAAGACATCAGTCAGGAAGTTAAAGCTTGGTCGCAAATGGGTCTTCCAAATGGACAATGACCCCAAGCATACTTCCAAGGGGGTTAACACGTTTAAATGTTTTATTCACATCGGCCACAGAGAAGGAGAGCCCACAGTCTTTGGTAGCGGGCCGTGTCGGTGGCACTGTATTGTCCTCAAAACACGCGCAAAGAAGTTATTTAATTTATATGGAAGCAAGACGTCAATGTTGCCGACAGGGCTGGTTTTCTTTTTGTAATCCGTGATTGTCTGTAGACCCTGCCACATACGTCTCATGTTTGAGCCGTTGAATTGCGACTCCACTTTGTCTCTATACTGACGCTTTTAATAGTCACAGTGGGTACAACATCTCCTATACACTTCCTTATAAACTTGCTCACCGAGTCAGCGTATACGTCAATGTTATTGTCTGAGGCTACCCGGAACATATCCCAGTCCACATGATCGAAGCGTGGAATCCGATTGGTCAGACCAGCGTTGGATAGACCTAAGCACGGGCGCTTCCTGTTTTAGTTTCTGCCTCTAGGAGGGGAGCAACAAGATGGAGTCATGGTCAGATTTGCCAAAAGGAGGGCAGGGGGCCTTGTATGCATTGCGAAAGTTAGAGTAGCAGTGGTCGAGTGTGTTACTCGCTCGTGTAATGCAATCAATATGCTGATAGAATTTAGGTAGCCTTTTTCTCAGATTAGCTTTGTTAAAATCCCCAGCTACAATAAATGCAGCCTTAGGAGATATGGTTTCCAGTTTGCATAAAGTCCAGTGAAGTTCCTTGATGGCCGTCTTGGTATCCGCTTGCGGGGGGATATACACGGCTGTGACGATAACCGAGTAGAGTTCTCTTGGGAGATAATACGGTCAGCATTTGATTGTGAGGAATTCTAGGTCAGATGAACAAAAGGACTTGAGTTCTTGTATGTTGTTACAATTACACCATGAGTCGTTAATCATGAAACATACACCCCCGCCCTTCTTCTTACCAGAGAGATGTTTGTTCCTGTCGGTGCGATGCACTGAAAATCCCGTTGGCTGTATGGACTCCGACATCATGTCCCCGGCTAGCCATGTCTCCGTGAAACAGAGTATGTTACAATCCCAGATATCTCTTTGGAAAGGAACTCTTGACCTAATGTTGTCGACTTTGTTAACTTGGGACTGGACATTAGCGAGTAATATACTCTGGTTGTGCTGGTAAGTTGACATCTCTCTGATATCTAATAGTTCTTCCCGGCTGTATGTATTAACACTTAATGTTTTCTGGGCTAACAATATAAGAAATAATACATAAAAAATCAAAATACTGCAGTTTCCTAAGGACTTGAAGCGAAGCTGCCATCTCTATCGGCGCCATCTTGAGCTCGCCATCTTAAATACTATGCATGCCAGTCTCTCTTGGCTAAGAGTTGCATCACTTCTTCTTTTCATAAGAAACAATGTGTTGAACATTCCAAATTGTTTGCATAGTCAACTTACACACAGCTCTGACAAACACTTACCCCACCAGACATGTCTTTTCACAGTCCCCAAATCCAGAACAAACTCAAGAAAGCGTACAGTATTATATTGAGCCATTATTTCATTGAACGCTGTTCCATCTCATATTGCTCAAGTAAACAGCATACCTGGTTTAGATAAAGCAACACTTCACGGCACAACGCCTCTCCCCTATTTGACCTAGATAGTTTGTGTGTTTGCATTGATATGTTGGCTACGTGTGCCTTTAAAAAATATATATGTAGTTCTGTCCTTGAGCTGTTCTTGTCTATTAATGTTCTGTATTATGTCATGTTTCATGTTTTGTGTGGACCCCAGGAAGAGTAGCTGCTGCTTTTGCAACAGCTAATGTGGATCCTAATAAAATACCGAATACCAAATCTGTGTGTATTTAACCTAACGTAGCAGGCGTAAACGTGTTTCTGTCCAGAGATCTGTATATAATGACGAGATGCTCAAGTCAGGCGACAAGTTTAGGTCCAAAATAAGGTCATAGAAACGCATTTGGCTCATTTTTGCGAGAGTGAAACCTCGGGGGAAATGGCGGAATGGATTATGGGATTGTAGTTAAGTTTATTTGTCTTGTGCACAGGAAACAGCTTGTGTCAATAGTACAATGAAAGTATTACTTGCAGCTCTTCCTCAACTGCAGAATAAATGTAAAGTAGCAGAGTCAATCAATAGACAATAAGACAATACAAATAGAATTAGCACAACAGTTGGTAAAAAAAAAGGCAAGGTAATAAAACCTATAATAAAAGAACACAATAATTTAAAGATGCACTATACAGAAATTGCTCCACCACTTTCTGGTTGCAAAAATTATGTTTATGTGACAAAACAAGCAAGTATAGTGTAGAGAGTAATTGTACCATATAAACAACTGTGAATATATATTTTCCATAAACATAAATATTGTGTTTGAAGCTGATGTACAGAACCTTAAGTAAAAGAAGCAAAACCGAAACTTAAGGGGAAGCATAGAAATAGAGCACATAGAACACATCTACTGCTTCTTAAGCTTGCTTTCAATGAGAATGACAGATCTATAACACACATTTCTATGTGAATTTGGTCGGGTCGCTACATTTTGCAGCATTAATGTCAAAATTCATAAAGAAGAGCAAATGTCCTCAATTTATTAGGATTTATGCAATGGGTTGCTATCAAATATAACGTGAATATTGCATATGCACCTGGGTGGGAACCGACAAATCACAGCTCATGAGGCGTTTCTCTACCGACCAATGCGCAGGAAGAGAAGTGCAATCGCTTTCTCGAACAAAGTGAACACTCGCAGTAAACTGACCCCTCTAGCCATCTCATCTGGCAGAACGGTCTCTTTACAAAATCATCATGCCGTTCATTGATTTAGAAAGTAACTTACCTGCTAGTAAGTTTTCTGAGGATTTCTTGAAAAGGCTGGGGTACAAAACAGCTGCTGTTCTAGGCAAACCCGAAGAGGTGAGTATGTAGCTCTGGTTCACCGCGTCACTATATTTAATAACGCTACTGAGTGAAGTTGCTAGTGTTGCCTCACTGCAGCTAAAGAGCAGAGGTTACAAAATATCACCAATACATCACATTCTATGTCGAGATTGCAGTTCACTGTAATTTAGCTAGGTTGTGCTCGTGTGTGTATTTATGTTGTCTTTTTTTAATGTAGAGAATGATGTTGGTGGTGAAACCTGGACTGCCAATGCTCATGGGTGGAACTTGCGCTCCGTGCGTCATACTGTCCGTGTCCGCCATCGGTGTCACTGACACTGCGGAGAAGAACAAGGAACACAGTGCCAAGATCTTCCATTTTCTTACTGGAGAACTTGGTCTTACTGAGGACAGGTTAGTAGCTGATTATGTATGTAATATGCTACAAATCATTACTTTTCATATGCAGACGATAAGGAGCTTGCTGTGGATAAAGGACAAAGTCATGTGATACCTCCTCTGATATTGAAAGTGGGAGTGTCCAACTGAACTCAGTTATGGCCAGTTCCTGTATCCTGCAGCCTCTTTTAGAGCACAATTCAACATTGACTTCTCTAGCAAGTTTCTTATGTAATGCCATGGTGTTTCTGGATTTATGGACAGTGCAGATGTGTAGTTTAGGGCAAGGCTACTAATACAATATGTTGTTGATTATAGCCTAAGGCTTGTAAGTAAGGTGCTCCACAGCCTTGCAACAGCATAATTCAAAGGGATATAAATGTAAAATATGTATTTACTATATACTGGATTTCATTTGGTATTGCATGAATATAATATTGCATTTAGTAGATTTTAATGATAGAAACATGATTTTTGTGTATATGATTTGCATTACATGAATCTTATTATAGGTTATCTTGTATTCTCCAGGTTCGTCATCAGGTTCTATGCACTGGAGCCACATCAGGTTGGAAAGAAAGGTACTGTTATGAGTTACCTGTAGGAGGCACTGTGGACGACAGTGACTTCAAGCATCCATTCCACAACAGTTGCCATCGGAGAGGACAAACCCTGTCAATTGATTTCCACCACTCAATTGGACATGAGTGCCACATGTCGTCAATTAGACTTGCATTGCATTTTATGATTATGGAATTTGTCCCCATGAAACTATGCCCTGGAACCAGGACTCATTCATTTATATTACTGTACATGTCTACCATAGTAAACAGAACCGCACATTTGACAAGCTAGATGATTAAATACCCTGATTAGAGGAAATGTAAGTCAATTGACCTGAATCCAAGTTATTACTATGTCATTTCAACTATTCATTTCATATCACAAGAACATTGGATAATGTGGTTGCGATTTTTTTTCTGCTGTTTTGGTAGTGAGAATCATAATGACGAACATACACTACCGTCACTTAGAAATGTCCTTGTTTTGAAAGAAAAGAAAAAATATTGTCCATTAAAATAACATTAAATTAATCAGAAATACAGAGTTTCTCTGTCCAGTGTCTGTTCTTTTGCCCATCTTAATCTTTTATTTTTATTGGCCAGTCTGAGATATGGCTTTTTCTTTGCAATTCTGTCTAGAAGGCCAGCTTCCCGGAGTCGCCTCTTCACTGTTGACGTTGAGACTGGTGTTTTTCGAGAACTATTTAATGAAGCTGCCAGTTGAGGACTTGTGAGGCGTCTGTTTCTCAAACTTGGCACTCTAATGTACTTGTCTTCCTGCTCAGTTGTGCACCGGGGGATCCCACTCCTCTTTCTATTCTGGTTAGAGACAGTTTGCGCTGTTCTGTGAAGGGAGTAGTACACAGCGTTGTACGAGATCCTCAGTTTATTGGCAATTTCTCGCATGGAATAGCCTTCATTTCTCCGAACAAGAATAGACTGACGAGTTTCAGAAGAAAATTATTTGTTTCTGGCCATTTTGAGCCTGTAATCAAACCCACAAATGCTGATGCTCCAGATACTCAACTAGTCTAAAGAAGGCCAGTTTTATTGCTTCTTTAATTAGCACAACTGTTTTCAGCTGTGCTAACATAATTGCAAAAGGGTTTTCTAATGATCAATTAGCCTTTTAAAATGCTAAACTTGGATTAGCTAACACAACATACCATTGGAACACAGGAGTGATGGTTGCTGATAATGTGCCTCTGTACGCCTATGTAGATATTCCATAAAAATCTTCAGTTTCCAGCTACAATAGTCATTTACAACATTAACAATGTCTACACTGTATTTCTGATCAAATTGATGTTATTTTAATGGACAAAAATTTGATTTTCTTTCAAAAACAAGGACATTTCTAAGTGACCTCAAACTTTTGAACGGTAGTGTAGATAATAGACTAGTATTACCAAGTACTTTCAGTATAAAGGAAGCTAAGTAAATGTCATACTGTACCACAGCTGTAAAACAGCATTATATGCATTTGTTGAGTGTAGAAGCAGATAAGGACTTAACACACTTTATGCTGCATTGGACTCATATGCAGACGGTATTTGTGAATGGCTTTGCTCAGTGAATTTCCATATACTGTATTCCTTTGAATTTATTAGGATCACAAGTATCAAGAAAATGTTGCGAAGGATTTGCTGTACAATTAGTCATACTTGAAGTAAAGATACTTATATTCTCAGTTGAGTGTCCCACATGACTCCAAATTATTTGCAGAATTTAATGTCTTGTAGATATTTCTTTACACTCAACAGGAAGAGTGGAAGTGTGTTAAAATGATACAAGATGTGGTTAAAATGTGACATTGAATAGCTAGATATTTAGGAACAGTGCACTGCAAACCAAACCAATGTAAAAAAAAAAATGCTATCTTTCCATGCAGTACAGCCCACAACAGTCCAGTATTAGGCCTAATCTTGTCAAACAGCCATGTACATGTGAAGGCAAAAAAAGTAAACGCATATTTCGACTGTGTGCTTGCTGTTCATACAGTATACAATTTAGTATTTATTAGGATCCCTAATTAGCTTCTGTCAAGGCATAGGTTTGCCTTGTAACAACCCCTGCTGGATCAGCTTATTAATATACAGTAATGTCCTTTTGTTTGAAACGGCAAGGCAAATGAAAATGATCTTGCTCATTCTTGGTTGGCTTGTGTTGAATTCAGAACAACAGCCCTTTAATCTCGCTGTATGCATGACATCTTTCAGGATGTTGTCTGCTTCTCCAGGTCCTCTGACAGGGCCAGGTAGAATCTCCCCTTAGCTTTATCCTTATTCATCAGCTTGGTCGGCAGAGCCACTGAGCCTCTTCTCTCTAGCTCGTCATTGTTAAGGATGTGAAAAGACAACTAGGGATGCATTACTTTCTTAGATTGAGAATTACTGCACAGTGATTACTCCCCATATCCTCATATCAGTAAAAAGATGAGACTGTTACCTACCTATATGTTGTTTTTTAACTTCTCAGCGAGACTATTCTGGTTCATCTTCATCAGGATCTTCAGAGTGATTGTCACAGCACCGTCCAGTGTGTAGCTCTGCACCATCTTATCCACTGTGTCAATCCTGTCTCCATTCTCCAGCTTGCTCTTTGGGATGGGAGGATAGGCATTCAACACATCCAGAGTCAGGAACCACTGAAATCTCTTCAACTCGTCTGAGCTCAGATCCTCCAGGATTTTAAGCAGCTGAGCCGAACTGATCACCATGATTGATCACTACACACACTACTTTAGAACAAATAGAAAAACGGGTCAAACTTTGACTGAAGCACCCTCTAATAGTAGTTTTTTTAATGCAGAAAAACAATACAACCTTTTAGTGTTTATTGAGACAAGGCATCCTACCTTTTTGGTATCCAAAATAAGCTTTTCTCAGTGCCAACGTGTCACGATTGCAACACCCTTGGTTTACTTTCACTTTTGACACCAGGAAATATCTGTATATGAGTACACTCTGGCGGGAAACAACTCGCATACTCCTTCTTCCTTGGGTGTGTGTGTGAGAGAGAGAGAGAGAGAGAGAGAGAGAGAGAGAGAGAGAGAGAGAGAGAGAGAGAGAGAGAGAGAGAGAGAGAGGCAGGTTTGACAGACTGAGGGGTCTGTAGGACTACCCTGTTTAGTTGTGAAAAATTGTGCTGTTAAAAACATGTAATTTCAGAAATGAAAATGAATATGAAGGACCAAGAGACCTACAATAAGTGATTCGAATCAGGACCAGAACATGTGGATTAACATTGTGGTGGCCTGTTTGCATCTGTTATAAGTAGGATTTAAACCTGAGAATATTGTGCATTCAAGTTTTTCTTTGTTTACAGTATGAATGAAGTACTGGACAGTGCCTTGCACAGATTGAATATCAAATCAAATAAAATAAAATTTATTTATAAAGCCCCCCTTACATCAGCTGATGTCACAGAGTGCTGTACAGAAACCCAGCCTAAAACCCCAAACAGCAAGCAATGCAGGTGTAAAAGCACGGTGGCTAGGAAAAACTCCCTAGAAAGGCCAAAACCTAGGAAGAAACCTAGAGAGGAACCAGGCTGTGAGGGGTGGCCAGTCCTCTTCTGGCTGTGCCGAGTGCAGATTATAACAGAACATGGACAAGATTTTAAAATGTTCATAAAACAGGCAGAACAGTTGAAACTGGAGAAGTCTTAGCCCGGCCAGGTGGACTCGGGACATCAAGGAGTCATCAGGCCAGGTAGGCCTTGAGGAATGGTCCTAATGCTCAGGTCCTCTGAGAGAGAGAGAGAGAGAGAGAGAGAGAGAGAGAGAGAGAGAGAGAGAGAGAGAGAGAGAGAGAGAGAGAGAGAGAGAGAGAAAAAGAAAGAAAGAGAGAGATAATTAGAGAGAGCATACTTAAATTCGCACAGGACACCAGATAAGAGAAGAAATACTCCAGATATAACAGACGGACCCTAGCCCCCCGACACATAAACTACTGCAGCATAAATACTGGGGGCTGAGACAGGAGGGGTCGGGAGAGGAGTGGACTCTCTCCTGTACACTCTTCCACTGATCCTTGGTTAGTATTGAAATGTTCCCACAGTTCCTTCAATTCAGTGATGGACACCACTGCTGAAAAATTACTATAAGAACCCATGACTAACCTCACATCATGTGAACCAGGTGATAGGCTACACATCTCATAATGTTGTGTACGAGAAGGACAAGGCATGAGTGGCAACCACGGAAGGTAGAGCTGACAACAATTAGAACATTGGTTTTGAGGACCACCCTGAGCTTGATTTAATTTGATGGAACTGTCCCCTACCAATCAGACCTCAACGTTGACAGGGTGGTTGGAGGAAGTGGTACAAACTCCACCAGTAAAGAAAAAAACCTATAAAGAATAATACATAAAAAAACATTGACATCTACACGACAACGTTGATGATCTGGCATTTTTATATAAACTGAACCAATATTGGGTCTGGGAAACTCTGAAATTGATCAGTTTTGCAGTCCTAGCTTCATCACATAACTATAGTCTGTCATTAACATGTGTGCATGTAGCTGTTTGTTTATAATCTATTGTGAAAGCCACTTGCCATAGCTGATGTCCCTCTGGGAAAAATAAAGTTATTATATTGTATTATTTTATTTTCTATCAGTTACACTGCATTCTAGAATTATATTATATTCTCCTGGCTGTACCTAAAAGTGACTTAATTCACAACAACTGTCTTATCTAGGCTTGTGGTTCCCAACCCTTTTCAGTTACTGTACCACCAACTGAATTTTGCTCTGCCCGGAGTGCCCCTGAAGTACCCCCTTAAGTCCATTCTACCAGTAGGCCTATGGTCTCATGAGTCTTCTCAAGTACCCCATGTGGATAGACCAAGTACCCCCGGTGGATAGGCCAAGTACCCCTGGTTGGGAACCACTGATCCATGCTATTTTCATCTTTAATTGGACCACCTAACTACTGCCATCACCATCATGAGTGCGTGCAGCCAGGATAGTCATGGCTAGAACGAATCCACATTTGGTAAATTAAGGTCAAAAGGTCATGTGTTTTCATTTTACCTAACCCTAACACTTTTTCTCACCTTAACCTAATTATCCTAACCTGTTAAGTTAAATATTCTAACCTGCTGCATAAGCCCTTCTAACCATGACCACAGGAGAGGCGCGAGCCACCCCCAGCCAAAGCAAACTTCCCAGCCTGGGGGTTGGACGGTTTCTAGGGAACCCGTTGCTACAACAACGTGGACCATAAAACACCAAGGCCAGTCTTTTGCTCCAATCACAGAACAGCAAAGTTTTGAATCAGCCAATCACCTATCATAATGCTAATCTACCGGAAGAATGGTGTTGTGGAGGACGCTTTGCCTGTTGAATGAAATGCTAGCAAGCTAAGTAAAATATATTTCACAATATACATAATCTACCATTTCGAGGAATATTTAGGTTTTCACATGGTGAGTGACTTCTGATGTTAATGCTACAGTAGATACTTCAATTTATTTTTAGCTAATCAATTTGTCCACATCGCAGTCTCTGTCTTAGCAGAAACTCGGTTTTGCCAAATAGCTAGCTAGATAACGTTACCAGGCCATTTCATGTGGTATCTACTATATTTCATAAGCTACTTATCTAACTAACTACTTATGTTTTGACTGACAGACAATCTCCTACTAAACAAGAATCACATCTGACAGTGAATTAACCCCACCTTGTTTGTTTATACTTGCCCCCATTTCCCTGATGTTTGTGTTTGATGATGTACCCAGGAAAACCGTCCCTTATCAAGGCCTGCTTTGTACCATTTACTCTGTTTCTGACAGTGCATATGATTCTGCCTCCCTTTGAAAAAGTCTCCCTTTGGCTGAGTTTGTTTGAAGGTGTGGTAGTGTTGGGCCACAATAGAAAGGCTGAGCTGATAAGGGAGAAGAGGGAGTTATTTTGTGGCCTTTGCGTAGTTGACACACTGCTTTTCTTTACAGAAAAAAGCAATGAGAACCCGATCAATCTCACCGCCCCTACATGTGCACGTGAATGAGACAACGCCTGTGCATGTGCATGTGAAGAAGAGTAGGAGCCCTTCCAGGACACCACAGGTTGGAAAAACCTTTTCAGGCGAACACACTTGAAACAGTTCATTAGATGTCCTAGTTTCCTATCAATACAGTTGTGGTTCAGGGCCTGCGGTGTTGAATTGATACAAAAAGCATGGAGAAAATGTTATACACTGTTTCCAAGGGTCTCTGAATGTATACTCCTTTCTTTTATGCTATTTGATACTGTATACCATGCACTACATGTAAAGGCATAGTGTCTCGAGTTTCATGCTGTCTGTTTTTTAGGGTAAGACTAAGGGCGATGGAGGGAACCTGCGACCTACTGCAAAGGTCAAGACACGGGTGCCGTGGATACCGCCTGGGAAGGCCTCCATACGGGATGCCTCCTACAAATGGGAGGTCTGACATGCTATTCACTCCTTTTATCTTGTCAGTCTATTTATCTTAATTTCCACTAATACAATGTATCCATACGCCTATTAAAGCAGTATCTTATAAAAGCACTAATTTCAAGACTTTCCTATCAATGCTTTCAATAATATGTTATAAAATGGATCAAAAGAAGCAATGTTGCAAGAGTCTGTGGTCACTGAATCTATTCATGTCTCAGTCTGTGATCACTGAATCTATTCATGTCTCAGGGGCCGACTCATCATCTGGAGATCTCCCACTCTCCGCTGCGATTTGCCGACCTCTCGTCAGAGGAGGAAGTGCTGCATGGACGAATCAACCAGTACGAGAGAAAGATTGACAGCCTAATGACTGAGGTCAGCACGTTCAAAAGTGTGGTCTGTCCCTCCCATAAAATGCTCCTTAGGACCGGATGCACAAGTTCCCCTAGTTCCCTACCTCTTGATACAACATTTATTTAATCTTACAAATGTGTGTGTCCGTGTGTCTGTGTGTAGGTGGAGCTGCGAAGGAAGGAGCAGCTGCTGGAGCGGCAGTCTGAGAAACTTAGCGCATCCCAGCGGGTCATCGAGGAGCAGGATGAGGAGCTGGCCGAGGTGGCCAATGAGCTGGAGGTCACGGAGAGGGAGAACTCCCGCCTGCACCATTCCATGGAGAAGATGTTGGACGAGAGCGACTGCACCAGCAGGTAGGGAGGCGGTCATACCGACGGTAAGGTCCGGGTCTGGGGACAGGCCCGGTGTCTGCCACAAAGAAGTCAAAGGAACATCAAATAACTGTAAAACAGACAGACGCACTTGAAACCATAGTTTATTTTTATTTACTTTGTTTTCGTAACGTTATAGTTTTAACTTATTTTCTTATTTTTGCCCTGTATTAAAAAGACACTATATTTTATGGACAGTGTTAGTCAGAAAGTAGAGGGAAACAGATAGTGAGTGTCAGACAGACCGGAAGATGGGATTCAATACCCTTTTGCCCATAGGTATGAGTTGTCCAGAGTTGTTATGACTGTGATGATGAGCCATGATTCTCAGACACCTTTAACCTATTAATACTCCTTTGTAATAAAATAAGGTCTATTTAGTAGTTCTTTATATATAACATCTGAATTATTGTCGGGAGCCAAAAGTTAAGTTATCAAAAGCCACCAGTGACTCGCGAGCCATGCAAAATATCACTGGCCTGTTATAATGTCATACAATGAGCCCCGGTGTCCTGGTTGAAATTCCCAATCTGGCCCTCATACCATCATGGCCACCGAATCATCCCCAGCTTTCAATTGGCTCATTCATCCCCCCCTCCTCTCCCCTGTAACTATTCCCCAGGTCATTACTGGTGGCTCTCAAACAAGCAAAGCGTCAGTATAGAGACAAAGTGGAGTCGCAATTCAACGGCTCAAACACGAGACGTATGTGGCAGGGTCTACAGACAATCACGGATTACAAAAAGAAAAACAGCCCTGTTGTGGACATCGACGTCTTGCTTCCAGATAAATTAAACAACTTCTTTGCGTGCTTTGAGGACAATACAGTGCCACTGATATGGCCCGCTACCAAAGACTGTGGGCTCTCTATCTCTCTATCATGAAGTGCTTTGAGAGACTAGTCAAGGATCATATCACCTCCACCCTACCTGCCACCCTAGACCCACTCCAGTTTGCTTACCGCACCAATAGGTCCACAGACGATGCAATCGCAATCACACTGCACACTGCCCTATCCCGTCTGGACAAGAGGAATACCTATGTAAGAATGCTGTTCATTGACTACAGCTCAGCATTCAACACCATAGTACCCTCCAAACTCATCATTAAGCTTGAGACCCTGGGTCTCGACCCCGACCTGTGAAACTGGGTCCTGGACTTCCCCCAGGTGGTGAAGGTAGGAAACAACATCTCTACCCCGCTGATTTTCAACACTGGGGCCCCACAAGGGTGCGTTCTCAGCCCCCTCCTGTACTCCCTGTTCATCCACAACTGCGTGGTCATGCACGCCTCCAACTCAATCCAAGTTTGCAGACGACACAACAGTGGTAGGCTTGATTACCAACAACGACGAGATAGCCTACAGGGAGGAGGTGAGGGCCTTCGGAGTGTGGTGTCAGGAAAATAACCTCTCACTCAATGTCAGCAAAACAAAAGAGATGATCTTGGACTTCAGGAAACAGCAGAAGGAGCACCCCCCTATCCACATCGACGGGACAGCAGTGGAGAAGGTGGAAAGTTCCTCGGTGTACATATCACAGACAAACTGAAATGGTCCACGCACACAAACAGTGTGGTGAAGAAGGCGAAACAGCACCTCTTCAACCTCGAGGCTGAAAAAATGTGGCTTGTCACCGAAAACCCTCACTAACTTTTACAGGTGCACAATTGAGAGCATCCTGTCGGGCTGTATCACCGCCTGGTACGGCAACTGCACCGCCCACAACCGCAAGGCTCTCCAGAGGGTGGTGCAGTCTGCACAACGCATCACCGGGGGCAAACTACCTGCCCTCCAGGACACCTACAACACCCGATGTCACAGGAAGGGAAAAAAAGATAATCAAGGACAACAACCACCCGAGCCACTGCCTGTTCACCCCGCTTCCATCCAGAAGGCGAGGTCAGTACAGGTGCATCAAAGCTGGGACAGAGAGATAGCTGTTTTTCAATCTCAAGGCCATCATAATTGTTAAACAGCCACCACTAGCACAGAGAGGCGGCTGCCTACCTACAGACTTGATATCATTGGCCACTTTAATAAATGGAACACTAGTCACTTTAATTATGCCACTTTAAGAATGTTTACATATCTCGCATTACTCTTCTCATATTTTGTATACTGTATACTGTTTCCTTCACTATCTATTGAATCTTAGCCTCTCTGTCACTGCTCATCCATATATTTTATACTTACAGTGAGCACCATAATTCATTGGACAGTGATTTGTTTTGTTGTTATTTTGTTTTGTTGTTATTTTTACTCTAGCACTTTGAGTTTGAAAGGATACAATGACAATGAGGGTGAAGTGCAGACTGTCAGCTTTAATTTGAGGGTATTTTCATACATATCAGATAAACCGTTTAGAAATGACAGCACCTTTTGTACAGTGAGGGGGAAAAGTATTTGATCCCCTGCTGATTTTGTACGTTTGCCCACTGACAAAGAAATGATCTATCTATAACTTTAATGGTAGGTTTATTTAAACAGTGAGAGACAGAATAACAACAACAAAATCCAGAAAATGTGAAATATGTTATAAATTGATTTTCATTTTATTGGGGGAAATTAAGTATTTGACCCCCTCTCAATCAGAAAGATTTCTGGCTCCCAGGTGTCTTTTATACAGGTAACGAGCTGAGATTAGGAGCACACTCTTAAAGGGAGTGCTCCTAATCTCAGCTTGTTACCTGTATAAAAGACACCTGTCCACAGAAGCAATCAATCAATCAGATTCCAAACTCTCCACCATGGTCAAGACCAAAGAGCTCTCCAAGGATGTCAGGGACAAGATTGTAGACCTACACAAGGCTGGAATGGGCTACAAGACCATCGCCAAGCAGCTTGGTGAGAAGGTGACAACAGTTGGTGCGATTATTCGCAAATGGAAGAAACACAAAAGAACTGTCAATCTCCCTCGTCCTGGGGCTCCATGCAAGATCTCACCTCGTGGAGTTGCAATGATGATGAGAACGGTGAGGAATCAGCCCAGAACTACACGGGAGGATCTTGTCAATGATCTCAAGGCAGCTGGGACCATAGTCACCAAGAAAACAACTGGTAACACACTACGCCGTGAAGGACTGATATCCTGCAGCGCCCGCAAGGTCAAGAAAGCACATATACATGCCCGTCTGAAGTTTGCCAATGAACATCTGAATGATTCAGAGGACAACTGGGGGAAAGTGTTGTGGTCAGATGAGACCAAAATTGAGCTCTTTGCCATCAACTCAACTCGCCGTATTTGGAGGAGGAGGAATGCTGCCTATGACCCCAAGAACACCATCCCCACCGTCAAACATGGAGGTGAAAACATTATGCTTTGGGGGTGTTTTTCTGCTAAGGGGACAGGACAACTTCACCACATCAAAGGGACGATGGACGGGGCCATGTACTGTCAAATCTTGGGTGAGAACCTTCTTTCCTCAGCCAGGGCATTGAAAATGAGTCGTGGATGGGTATTCCAGCATGACAATGACCCAAAACACACGGCCATGGCAACAAAGGAGTGGCTCAAGAAGAAGCACATTAAGGTCCTGGAGTGGCCTAGCCAGTCTCCAGACCTTAATCCCATAGAAAATCTGTGGAGGGAGCTGAAAGTTCGAGTTGCCAAACGTCAGCCTCGAAACCTTAATGACTTGGAGAAGATCTGCAAAGAGGAGTGGGACAAAATCCCTCCTTAGATGTGTGCAAACCTGGTGGCCAACTACAAGAAACGTTTGACCTCTGTTATTGCCAACAAGGGTTTTTCCACCAAGTACTAAGTCATGTTTTGCAGAGGGGTCAAATACTTATTTCCCTCATTAAAATGAAAATCAATTTATAACATTTTTCACATGGCGTTTTTCAGTTTTTTTGTTGTTGTTATTCTGTCTCTCACTGTTCAAATAAACCTACCATTAAAATTATAGACTGATAATTTCTTTGTCAGTGGGCAAACGTACAAAATCAGCAGGGGATCAAATACTTTTTTTCCCTCACTGTACATGGTCCCCCCATTTTAAGGTACTACAAGTATTTGTTGAATTGGCTTCACAGATGTGTGTCGTTAGGCAGGTGTATTCATTTGTGTCGTTAGTGAATGCAGGAGAGCTGTTGATGAATAGTATTGATTCTAGACTTTGCTATTGCCTTTGGAGGTTGTTGTTGGGGTGTGACAACATGAGGAAGACAGCACTGTCGATGCAAATGAAGCTGGCCGTCATAAGGCTCAGAAATGAAAATCAATCAATCAGGAACATTGCAAAAACCCTGGGCATGCCCAAGTCAACAGTTTGGTTCATAATTAACAAGAAAAAACAACCGGTGAAGTCAATTATGTCAAAAGACCCGGTAGACTGAGGAAGACCACTGTAGTGGATGACCGGAGAATACTCTATGGTGAAGAAACCCCCCCCTGACAACAGCCCAACAGATCAAAAACACTCTCCTGGATGCAGGTGTAGATGTGTCTAAGTCTACCATACGTAGAAGACTACACCAGCAGGACTACAGAGGGTACACTACAAGATGCAAACCACTGATCAGCCTGAAGAACAGAAAGGCGAGATTACAGTTTGCTAAAAAGCACCTAAAAGAGCCCCAAGAGTTCTGGAAAAAGGTATTGTGGACAGATGAGACAAAGATTAACATGTACCAGAGTGATGGAAATAGGAAAGTGTGGAGGAAAAAAAGACATGCCCATGATCCAAAGCATACCACCTCATCTGTGAAACATGGTGGAGGGAGTATTATGGCTTTGGCCTGTATGGCTGCCAGTGGAACAGGCTCACTTGTCTTCATCAATGATGTGACTGCAGACAGAAGTAGAACAATGAATTCTGAAGTCTACAGAAATATTTTATCTGCTCAGATAAAACCAAATGCCTCCAAACTCATTGGACGGCACTTCATCATGCAACAAGTCAATGACTCTAAACATACTGCTAGAGCAACGAAGGGGTTTTTGCTGGCCAAAAAGTGGAAAGTCCTTGACTGGCCGAGTCAATCACCGGATCTGAATCCAATTGAACATGCATTTTACATGCTGAAGAGGAGACTGAAAGGCAATAAGTCCCCGAAACAAGCAGGAACTGAAGATGGCTGCAGTACAGGCCTGGCAGAGCATCACCAGGGAAGATACTCAGCGTCTGGTGATGTCGATGCATCGCAGACTTCAAGCAGTCATTGCATGCAAAGGATATACGACCAAATATTAACAATGATTACTTTATTCTACATTATGTTAAACTGTCCAATGTTTTTTGATGCCCGAAAATGGGGGGGACTATGTACCAAAGATTCTATAATTTCTAAACGGTTCATCCGATATGTATGAAAATACCCTCAAATTAAAGCTGACAGTCTGCACTTCACCCTCATTGTCATTGTATCCTTTAAAACTCAGTGCTAGAGTACAGAACCAAAATAACAACAAAACAAATCACTGTCCAATGAATTATGGTGCTCACTGTATATATGCTTATCCCATTCCTTTACTAGATTGTGTGTATTAGGTTTTGTTGTGGAATTTGTTAGATATTACCTGTTAGATACTGCTGCACTGTTGGATCTAGAATCATAAGCATTTCGCTCCACTCGCAAATGCATCTGCTAACCATGTGTATGTGACCAATAAAATTAGATTTGATTTTAAGTGATAATGTGTTCTCAGTCAATTTGCCTGGTAGAATAAGGGTTAAATTAAATTAAATCTGAGTGTACAAAACATTAAGAACACTTACTCTTTCCATGACAGACTGACGAGCTGAATCCAGGTGAAAGCTATGATCCCTTATTGATGTCACTTGTTAAATCCTCTTCAATCAGTGTAGATGAAGGGGAGGAGACAGGTTAAAAAATGATTTTTACGCCTTGGGGCAAGACAAAAGATTTAAGTGACTTTGAACGGGGTATGGTATTAGGTGCCAGGCTCGGAGGTTTGTGTCAATAACTGCAGCGCTTCTGTTTTTTTTAACGCTCAACAGTTTCCCATGTGTATCAAAAATGGTACACCACCCAAAGGACATCTAGCCAACTTGACACAACTGTGGGAAGCATTGGAGTCAACATGGGCCAGCATCGACACCTTGTAGAGTCCATGCCCCAACGAATTGAGGCTGTTCTGAGGGCTCAAGAGGGGGTGCAACTCAATATTAGGAAGTTGTTCTTAATGTTTTGTACACTTAGTGTATAATTAAGCAATAAGGCCAGAGGGGGTGTGGTAGAAGCCTTAGCCATATACCACAAACCCCCAAGATGCATTATTGCTCTTATAAACTGGTAACCAACGTAATTAGAGCAGTAAAAATAAACGTTGTATACGGTCTGATATACCACGTCTGTCAGCCAATCAGCATTCAGGGCTCAAGCCACCCAGTTTATAATACAACAATCTTTCCTTTCTGTGTCCCATATTCACAATCTGCCATTCCTCTGCCTCTCATACGACGTCTGCCTACACACCTGTCCAGACTAGAGAGGTCTATGGAGTCGATGCAGCTGGAGAAGGGCATTCTGCTCAGGAAGTTGATGGAAGCTGAGATAGATGGGACAGAGGCTGCAATACAGGTGTCAGCCCTCAGAGAGACCGTCACTAAGATGAGGAGTGTCAGCACCAGCGTGAGTGACAACAGAGACAGTTAGGTGGTTCAGCACAATTTCAATTCAGGGGATGGATTGACATGCCAATTCAGACTATTTGTTATTTTCAGAGGGGATATTAGTTAATTTCCTCAGTTGACTGAATTGAAATGGAATTGACCCCAGCCATGCTAAGAAACCAATATAGGTTTTCAAAATGCATATGGTAGGTGCAACCTCAGGATATAATGTAGGTGTTGAAATATTAAATTCTTTCATTTGGTTGGAAAAGAGGATGTCTGGAACTGAGTCTTCCCTCCTGGCACGTCAGAAGGAGCTGCTGCTCCAGAAACTGGAGACGTTTGAGGCCACCAACCGCACGCTGCGCCACCTACTGAGGGAACAGCACGGACGTGAGGTACCGGTACACGCTTCAGGCCAGTAGAGGGCAGATTGGCCTGCAGCAGAGTATAACTTACTTTTAGCTATAACACGCCTTGATTTAGGGCCACAACATGATTAGCAAAGATACTTTAGTTACCCTGAACCCTAACCCTACTTGAACCCCTAAGTTTCAACAACTTCCAGGATGGTGAAAATGCTGATAAGATGAGGAACCAATGACTTTCAGAAGCAGGATGAGGCAGCAAGCCAATTACAACTCACAATCTTATGTTGTGGCCCGAATTAAGGCCCTCTTATAACTGCACGTTTACCTGTTGTGGTGGATGTTTTCTTGTTTGTTTTTTGAACAGCTGGAATCCACAAGGCTTTCAGAACAGAAAGATGTACTTTTGAAGAGGCTGACAGACACAGAGGCAGAAAACTCGGTGTGTTTCTTTGAATAAGCCACTGTCTTTTCAGAAAAATATTCCTTGAATTACAAATCACCAAAATGTCCTCTTCAAAATGGTTTGTGCTCTTGGGGCAGTTGATGAATAGAAGAAGGTTCTACTGAAGTTAATGTCTGTAAAGCATACATTACACTATAAGCATATTATAAACATGGCATGTCATCACACAGAATATTGCGGTGAAACTGCAAGAGAAAGAGAGGGAGGTGAAGCAACTGACTACGCTTCTGGGCACAGAGAAGGTGAAGTACAGAGGTAGTAATGTCTCTCACACACTCGCAGCGTGTTCATCAAATATATACAGTGGGGGAAAAAAGTATTTAGTCAGCCACCAATTGTGCAAGTTCTCTCACTTAAAAAGATGAGAGAGGCCTGTAATTTTCATCATAGGTACACTTCAACTATGACAGACAAAATGAGGAAAAAAAATCCAGAAAATCACATTGTAGGATTTTTTATGAATTTATTTGCAAATTATGGTGGAAAATAAGTATTTGGTCACATACAAACACGCAAGATTTCTGGCTCTCACAGACCTGCAACTTCTTCTTTAAGAGGCTCCTCTGTCCTCCACTCATTACCTGTATTAATGGCACCTGTTTGACCTTGTTATCAGTATAAAAGACACTTGTCCACAACCTCAAACAGTCACACTCCAAACTCCACTATGGCCAAGACCAAAGAGATGTCAAAGGACACCAGAAACAAAATTGTAGACCTGCACCAGGTTGGGAAGACTGAATCTGCAATAGGTAAGCAGCTTGGTTTGAAGAAATCAACTGTGGGAGCAATTATTAGGAAATGGAAGACATACAAGACCACTGATAATCTTCCTCGATCTGGGGCTCCACGCAAGATCTCACCCGTGGGGTCAAAATGATCACAAGAACGGTGAGCAAAAATCACAGAACCACACGGGGACCTAGTGAATGACCTGCAGAGAGCTGGGACCAAAGTAACAAAGCCTACCATCAGTAACACACTATGCCGCCAGGGACTCAAATCCTGCAGTGCCAGGCGTGTCCCCCTGCTTAAGCCAGTACATGTTCAGGCCGTCTAAAGTTTGCTAGAGAGCATTTGGATGATCCAGATGAGGATTGGGAGAATGTCAGATGAAACCAAAATAGAACTTTTTGGTAAAAACTCAACTCGTCGTGTTTGGAGGACAAAGCATGCTGAGTTGCATCCAAAGAACACCATACCTACTGTGAAGCATGGGGTGGAAACATCATGCTTTGGGGCTGTTTTTCTGCAAAGGGACCAGGACGATTGATCCGTGTAAAGGAAAGAATGAATGGGGCCATGTATCGTGAGATTTTGAGTGAAAACCTCCTTCCATCAGCAAGGGCATTGAAGATGAAACGTGGCTGGGTCTTTCAGCATGACAATGATCCCAAACACACCGCCTGGCAACGGAGTGGCCGTAAGAAGCATTTCAAGGTCCTGGAGTGGCCTAGCCAGTCTCCAGATCTCAACCCCATAGAAAATCTTTGGAGTGAGTTGAAAGTCCGTGTTGCCCAGCGACAGCCCCAAAACATCACTGCTCTAGAGGAGATCTGCATGGAGGAATGGGCCAAAATACCAGCAACAGTGTGTGAAAACCTTGTGAAGACTTACAGAAAACATTTGACCTCTGTCATTGCCAACAAAGGGTATATAACAAAGTATTGAGATAAACTTTTGTTATTGACCAAATACTTATTTTCCACCATAATTTGCAAATGAATTCATAAAAAATCCTACAATGTGATTTTCTGGATTTTCTTTCCTCATTTTGTCTGTCATAGTTGAAGTGTACCTATGATGAAAATTACAGGCCTCTCTCATCTTTTTAAGTGAGAGAACTTGCACAATTGGTGGCTGACTAAATACTTTTTTGCCCCACTGTAGTTATTTGAATGATTATGATAATGTATTTGCTGTCTGTTGATGTTCCAGGAGAATGCTAAGACCACAGGCAAACTGTCTAAAGTGCTGGAGTCTACTCGGGCCCACTTGCAGAGCCAGTTACGCAGCAAAGAGGCTGACAACAACCGCCTTGCTGTGCAAATCAAGGTAGGGTAGAGTGACATGTTTGTTGTGTGGATTCTGTTTAGCGCGCAATTCATCTTTCTCTGAAGCAGCTTCATTTTGCTATATTTACATACTTTGCCTATGCCTTATTGTAAAAGAAAATTGAAAAGATCATTCCCACAACAAATATTTTTTCTTCTGCAGACAAAATGTCTTCCTGTATGTTTTTTTCATCCTCTGCTTTTGGATTTGTTAAGAACCTGGAGCGGGCGGCCAGTCAGCAGCAGGGAGAGATGGGTCACCTGCTGGAGCAGTTGCGGGGTCTGAAACTTCAGGCGGAGGCTGACAAAGAGGACCTGAAGAGGGCCACACGGGCCCAGAAACACCGGGCTGAATGCAGCGAAGATACCGCCGGGCAGCTCAGCACCCAGCTACTGGATGTGGTAGGTGAAGGGGGGGAGAAGATGGCCTAGCTGTGTCTAATCTTTATAAAAAACTGACCTTGAATCAGTGCTTAGGAACAAGATATCCCACAGAAGAATAGCTTGATGATTAGTCAACCTTTGTTAGTAATGGGCTAGAACAACAGCCAGATGTACCGTGTAGCTCTCCAGGGCCCGGCTTGAATAATGTTAAAATCTATTGGATGATATTGTTGACTTCACAGGAGAACCAGATGGCAGAGGCCCTATCAGCAGCAGAGAACTGGCGTGGTCACCATGCCCAGGAAAGGAAGGACAAGACTCAGCTGGAGATGGAGGTCTCAGTCCTCAACAGGTGAGAGAGATGCTTCAGTTGATTGACCACTTTCTCTCTGAATCAGAGGGAACACAGAATCAAGCACAATCATGAATATGTCAAATGTAAAATATAGTTGGTACACAGTTTAGCAGATCTTATAGCGAATGCAGTGAAATGCCTATGTTACTAGCTCCTAACAATGCAGTGAAATGCCTATGTTACTAGCTCCTAACAATGCAGTGAAATGCCTATGTTACTAGCTCCTAACAATGCAGTGAAATGCCTATGTTACTAGCTCCTAACAATGCAGTGAAATGTCAAAAAGGTACACAGATAATCAACAACCAAAAAACAAATCAAGAATTTCTGAACTAATTAACTAAAAACCCAAATATACTGTATACACCAGATGAATTTACACAAGATACATAATATATACAAGAGTATGTGGACATCCCTTTAAATTAGTGGATTTGACTATTTCAGACACACATGTTGCTGACAGGTGTATAAAATCGAGCACACAGCCATGCAATCTCCATACACAAACATTGGCAGTAGAATGGCCCGTAATAAAGAGCTCAGTGACTTTCAACGTGGCACTGTCATAGGGTGGCACCTTTCCAACAAGTCAGTTTGTCAAATTTCTGCCCTTCTTGAGCTGCCCCAGTCAAGTGTTAGTGCTGTTATTGTGAAGTGGAAATATCTTGTAGCAACAATGGTTAAGCCGCGAAGTGGTAGGCCACACAAGCTCACAGAACGGGACCGCCGAGGGCTGAAACTCATAGTGCTTAAAAATCGTCTGTCCTTGGTTGCAACACTCACCACCGAGTGCCAAATTTCCTCTGGAAGCAACATCTGCATAAGAACTGTTCGTCGGGAGCTTCATGAAATGGGTTTCCATGGCCGAGAACCGCACACAAGCCTAAGATCACCATGCGCAATGCCAAGCGTTGGCTGAATTGGTGTAAAGCTCATTAGACTCTGGAGCAGTGGAAACGCATTCTCTGGAGTGATGAATCATGCTTTACCATCTGGCAGTCCCACGGACGAATCTGGGCAGATGCCAGGAGAACGCTACCTGCCCTAATGCATAGTGGCAACTAAGGATTGGTGGAGGAGGAATAATGGTCTGCGGCTGTTTTTCATGGTTATTTGTCACATGCGCCAAATACAACAGGTGTAGACCTTACAGTGAAATGCTTACTTACAAGCCCTTAACCAACAATGCAGTTTTAAGAAAAAGATGAAGTAAAAAATAGATAAGTAAAAATAAAAGTAACAAATAATTAAAGAGCATCAGTAAAATAACAATAGCGAGGCTATATACAGGGAGTACCGGTACAGAGTCAATGTGCGGGGGCACCGGTTAGTTGAGGTAATATGTACATGCAGGTAGAGTTAAAGTGACTATGCATAGATAATAAACAGAGAGTAGCAGCAGCTTAAAAGAGGGGGTGCAATGCAAATAGTCTGGGTAGCCATTTGATTATCTGTTCTGGAGTCTTATGGCTTGGGGGTAGAATCTGTTAAGAAGTCTTTTGGTCCTAGACTTGGTGCTCCGATACCGCTTGCCGTGCGGTAGCAGAGAGAACAGTCTATGACTAGGATGACAATGCCATTGTAGATGATTCTGTGCTTCCAACTTTGTGGCAACAGTTTGGGGATGGCCCTTTCCTGTTTCAGCATGACAATGCCCCCGTGCACAAAGCGAGGTCCATACAGAAATGGTTTGTTGAAATCGGTGTGGAAGAACTTGACTGGCCTGTACAGAGCCCAAACCTCAGCCCCGTTGAACACCTTTGGGAGGAATTGGAACGTCGACTGCGAGCCAGGCCTAATCGGCCAACATCAGGGCCTGACCTCACTAATGCTCTTGTGGCTGAATTGAAGCAAGTCCCCGCAGCAATGTTCCAACATCTAGTGGAAGGCCTTCCCAGAAGAGTGGAGGCTGTTGTAGCAGCAAAGGGGGGACTAACTCCATATTAATGCCCATGATTTTGGAATGAGATGTTCGACGAGCAGGTGTCCACATACTTTTGGTCATGTAGTGTAGACTGAAAATGATATGTACAGCAGTAGATATATTAGAGTGAACTATGTCAAGAATCCAGTATATAAATAAATATGCTGTGTTTATAAACAGTAACAAAAATGTCATGCACAGTAGTAGAAATATTAGAGTGAGCAATGTCAAGAATACTGTCTTTAACTACACAGTACGAACCCCCATGGTCTAACATAAAGCCCAGTTGACATAAAGCCTTCATAATCCAACTGTTATCATCCTGCTCCACCCTGTGTGTGCAGCCGAATGTCAGACCTGACACAGCAGCTTCATGGGAGAGAGGACAAGGGCCGGGCCGAGAGAGAGGGGCTCCTGGACCGCCTGCACAGTCTCACCACAGAGGGCACCCAAGCCAAGCTACAGAACCAGAGCCTCAAGGTCAATGACGACAATGGATTAACACTTGAAATTATTGGGCCAGTCTCCCGGAGACAGATTCATTTTAGTCTGGAAGTTGGACTAGAAATCGCTTTGAATGGATATTTTTCATTGGGCTTTAAAGGGGAATGGAAACACTTTAGGAAGTAAAGCTAAGCAACGTTACACTAAAGGCTAGTGTTTCCCTTCCCCTTTAATCTGTGTCTGTACCAATCCATTAGGTGGTACTTTCTTCTTTTACGAGAAACCCATTTCTACTCGGTACCTAGCAAATAGTACGTGTTGGTTCTGGTTTCAGTACATTACAAAGATACAAATGTAATTCATTATCCATAGATTTAGCTGACCAGATAATAGATTGCTTCATTGTATCATAACACCGACTTGCGGTCAGATTATTCTGGTACACACATGCACACCGTTCTGTACTGCAGGCTGACAGCCATATGTGTATGTTTCCCTCATTCAGGCCAGGTTATCTGCTGTGGAGGAGAAGCTGGCTCTGTCCCAGTCAGAGGTACAACAAGTCAAAGCCTCTGTGAAGCAATACGAAAGCCTGGTAGACAGCTATAAGACCCAGGTATGTACACACACACACAAGTATACACCCACGTAGTACCCACATACAGTGCCCACAAACATGCAATAATAGACTAAATGAAATAAGGCCCGAGGAGGTGTGGTATATGGCCAATATACCACGGCTAAGGGCTTTTCTTATGCATGACGCAAAGCGGAGTCAGATCGTGTACAACGGGTATGACAAAACATTTATTTGTTTTTTTAATTACAGTGGTAGACAGTTTATAATAGCAGTAAGCCACCTCGGGGGGGTTGTAGTATATTACCAATATACCACAGCTACGGGCTGTATCCGGGCACTCCGCTTTACGTTGTGCATAAGAACAGCCCTCAGCCGTGGTATATTGGCCATATACCACACACACCCGTGCCTTATTGCTTAAATAAATGACTATGTGTGTGTGTGTGTGCGTGCACTGTTCCTGCGTGCCCTATGTGTGTTAGTGCATCTGTGTAATGCTACCCATTGCCCACCACTCAGGTGGTGAAGACGCGGGCCGAGGCGGACGAGTACTGTGCCAGGCTGGGACAAACGGAATACGAGGCGCGGGAGGTCCGGGACCAGATGGAGAGGGAGGTGGAGGTGGTGCGTAGGGAGCTGCTGGGCCGGCTGACAGAGCTGGAGCTTCTTCCTGAGGCACTGCGGTGCTCCGAGGTCCTACTGGAGGAAGCTCAGGACAGGGAACACGCCCAGGAGAGAGACAGCTCCGAGCTGACCACTGCCCTGGCTGACCTACGCATGAAGGTGGGGTATAGTGTGTGTTTGTGTATGTGTGTGCGTGCGTGCGTGCCACCCTGGATGAACTGAGCATGGTGTGTGTGCTGCACACAAAACTTAATGGTATGCTTCCAGACTGTGGCTTTATTGGTGTTATTAATGGAGGTGTGTGTGTCTCTCTCTAGGTGGAGCAACAAGGCACCCAGGTGGAGCTGGTGAGAGTGAAGAACTCGGTCCTGTTGGAGGAGAACAAACAGCTGCAACACAGTGTGGAGAGTCTGGAGAGGTCAGACAGTTACGGCCATTCCAGCGCCTGACACATTTAGTGACCCCCATTAATATCATTACACACTGAACAGAGTCTGTATGTGTGTACAGTGTGCATGTTCCTGTGTGTGTTTGTAATATGATAACTAATATCAGGGGTACAACTTTCACTGGGGACAGGGGGACATGCATTTTTGTCCCCCCCTAGTTTTATCATTAGAATGTGATACAAAAGGAGGCAACGGTGTGCTTTAGGACCATGCGGATGCCTCCGAGTAGTCGGGAAGGCTGTTTGGAGTGTTTATCCGACAAAAAAGGGTATATATATAATAATAATCATTTAAAAGTATGCCCCCCACCAAAGTTGCGCCCTGACTACTATATCCAAAGTGACATACAGTACAGTAAGTGCATACATTGTTAGTGTGTGACCCCGGCAGATACATGTGACCCCCCCCTTGTGTGTGTTTATGTATACCGTGTTTGTATGGTGTATGTGTGAGCATACCTGGGTCTTATAGCCCTCTCCTCTATCTCTCTCTTTAAACCCCCTGTCCACCCATCCCTCCCTCCCACCCTGTCTCTCCCTTACAGGAAGTTGGAGGAGGCCACCAGTCAGAACAGGGATCTGGTTGGTGTGATCGCCAAGCGGGAGGAGACCATCCACAGCAACCATCTCTGTCTGGAGGAGAAGTCCCATCAGTGCACCCACTTGACACGCCAGCTGGAGGAGGCTTTAGAAGACGCCCGACTACAGGTCTGTCTGGGGCTCCTGGCTGCCTGGGGACAGGGGGAGGCTGGGGCTCCTGGCTGCCTGGGGACAGGGGGAGGCTGGGGCTCCTGGCTGCCTGGGGACAGGGGGAGGTTGGGGCTCCTGGCTGCCTGGGGACAGGGGGAGGCTGGGGCTCCTGGCTGCCTGGGGACAGGGGGAGGTTGGGGCTCCTGGCTGCCTGGGGACAGGGGGAGGCTGGGGCTCCTGGCTGCCTGGGGACAGGGGGAGGCTGGGGCTCCTGGCTGCCTGGGGACAGGGGGAGGTTGGGGCTCCTGGCTGCCTGGGGACAGGGGGAGGCTGGGGCTCCTGGCTGCCTGGGGACAGGGGGAGGCTGGGGCTCCTGGCTGCCTGGGGACAGGGGGAGGTTGGGGCTCCTGGCTGCCTGGGGACAGGGGGAGGCTGGGGCTCCTGGCTGCCTGGGGACAGGCGGAGGCTGGGGCTCCTGGTTGCCTGGGGACAGGGGGAGGCTGGGGCTCCTGGCTGCCTGGGGACAGGGGGAGGCTGGGGCTCCTGGCTGCCTGGGGACAGGGGGAGGCTGGGGCTCCTGGCTGCCTGGGGACAGGGGGAGGCTGGGGCTCCTGGCTGCCTGGGGAATCTCACCACGACATCAGCTAAAATACTCTGACAATAGTTTTCTTCCCTGAGGATGTTTTATCCTTGTTGTAACAAGGTGAGAAGTCTGTTTCTCTGTCTGATGGAGTATCTCTGTCCTGTTGTATAGGTGTCCAACACCCGGGAGCGTGCGTCCACCAAAGAGCACTCCACCCAGTCCAAGGTGGTGGACCTAGAGACACAGTTGAGCAGGACCGCCACAGAACTCACCACCCTACGCCGTAGCAAAGAGGAGGTGAGGGGGAGTGTGTTTAGAAATGCACATCTCTAGTGTAAAACTCTGATTATAATCTCTGATAGTCTCTAAACCTATTGTGGTCAAAGACATTGAATCACGACAATACTCATCTTACACATCTTACACATACACACAATCAGAGATAATTTCATAACTGTGTGTGTGCCTCCCTTCAGGCGGAGCGGCGATACCAGTCGCGTCTGCAGGATGTGAAGGATCGTCTGGAGCAGTCAGACAGCACCAACAGGAGTCTGCAGAACTACGTCCAGTTCCTCAAAGCATCCTACGCCAACGTGTTCGGCGACATAGCCCTCACCAGTTCTCTGCGGGCCCCCTCTCCTATCTGAGGGTACCATCCCCAAAGATTCTATCAGAACACACACAGACACACATACCTATCCCATCTGAGGGTACTCTCCCAAAACACACACTTATTTATCCAGGTCTATATTCAGAGGGCTCTTTTCATCTATATGAAATATGTGAATTTTGAGTGTGTATATGTTACAATTATACAATATCAATATGGCTATAATATATAACTTTTTTCAAGAAAGGAAAGTGTTGTTTGCAGACATTAATAGTTTACACAGTCTTCACTTCCAGCTTGGAAAAGTACACCCAAACACGCTTCAGGCCAGCTAAAACAAAAAAGGAATCATCTGTTCGACTGAGGGACTTGGAAAGGGAGAATACAGAAAAAGGAGCATTCTGTTTCTGAGTAAATCTGATAGATTTATTGACGGGACAAAAAAACTATAGGCTTACGTTTAGGCATGAATCGCATTCATCAGAGCCTGGCTCCCGGAAAGTCACTGGTTGAATAATATATGCCATTTAGCAGACGCTTTTATCCAAAGCGACTTATGGTGTTGCGTGCATACATTTTATGTATGGGTGGCCCTGGGAATCAAACCCACAACCCTGGCGTTGCTGACGCCATGCTCTACCAACTGAAGGGTGCTGGGGTAAGGAATGTTTTGGGGATTTACTTCCTGCTTGTCTACAGTAATTGTTACAGTTGTCCTATAGTTGTTGACGTCCTACTAAGTCCATTATGTTTTCACCTCCTACGGTTCATGATATCTCAGCAAACTGTATCATTCTGTGCTGTACAACACTAATAGCTAGCCACCCACCTAACAAATGTACTGTACCAAACCATAGCTGTCCAGCTACCCGGTCGCATATCTGTCATATACAGCATCCGTCTATTTATCATCTTATCATGTTACGGAATTGTTCCATTGGTGCTATGATTGATTAGCCTGGTCCCAGATCTTTTTGCGCTATCATGTCAACTCCTTGTCATGTTTGGCGTGACAAGGAGCGGCATGATGGCACAAACAGAATGGTACCCAGGCTAATGATTGGTGGTATCTGCTAACCAAGGCCATATCAATGAAACTAATGATTTAGTTTGGGTTGTTTTTACTGTTTATTTGGGTCAGTAGGAGTTGATGTGCTCTTGGCAATAATTGTAATATTTGTACTTCTACTTTAATTATGAAATAGGATATATATATTTTTCATACTTTAATACAATTATTTTATATACCTTGAAAGTGTTGAGTTACAATAACGCAATTTAAAAGGTTATCCACCCAATTCTGGCAATAACCTACACTCCTTTAGTGTCAATGGTTTATGTTACATACACACAATTAGAAATTATACTTTTTTTTTTGTCATTCACTTTAATATAGGTAAAAGGGAAAATATATACAATGTATGCATTATTATTAAAATATTGTACAGAAAAGCTAAGATCATTATGATATTCAAAGGAATAATGCATGGAATTCGTTATGCACGAATGCATGGAATTGATTGTATAATTTAATTATTTCACCTAACTCATTAGAGAAGCCTGTCATAAGGCTATTGACTTGCTACCAACTGCAAATCACCTTACATCAAATAACTATCCATTTCTCGCCACTTGGGTAAGTGACAAATAACTATCAAATAACTACACATTTCTCACCACTTGGGTAAGTGACAAATAACTTTATCAAATAACTACCAATTTCTCACACATCACATCCTCTGGTTCCATAACCCAAGGTTCACACAACATTTGGTTCTGGGTTGCTGAGATTACCTAACTCGATATCTCTTAAGTAGGCCTCATGCACAGCTCTGACTTGTGCCTTCATCAGAATGTGCCTTCTCTCCAAAATCTTCCCTTTAGCTTCAGCTTCTTTGGCTCTGGTCCTGAGCTCATCACGTTGCTGGATTATCGGCGCGAATTGTCTTCGAAAGGTGTTTATCAGTGCTTGCCGGGATCTCATCACCGCCCGTAGGCGTATGCTGATTGAGGTGAGAGGTTGGCCACAAGAAGAACAGAAAGTGTCACCATTCCCTCTCATAGCACTGTTCTGAGATCCACAAACAGTTCTTCTCGGAATAGGCATTTGATACGGTCTAGCCTGTTCACGCAGTTCCTGGAAGAGATGAAAATAAAGCTAAAAGTTCTACATCTAATTTCAACACAAATAATTGACACAAATTTGGCCCTTGTTGTGTTTAAGGAATGGTCCTATCTACACAGCCTAATCAAGCCGGAAAAGTAGACCTACCTGTATTTGTCTGCTGGCTCGCACTAAGTTGTTTGAGATCTGACCAGATCGTAAAGGGATTTGACCTGGTTGTAAAGCACTGACCTGTGCCCTCAACACAATGGCTTTTCTCTCAAACATCCTCACTTTGGCTTTGGCTTCTCTGTCTCTCCTCTGGTACTCATCACGTTGCTGGACTGTTGTCACTAACTGTCTTCGGAGTCTGTTTTTCAGTTTGTCTCGTGAACTCATTTCGGCCATTAGGTGAATGGTGGTGGCGATGGGAGATCCTTCACAAGAACAGAGAGCAATCGTGGGACTTCTCATAGCATTGTTGTTCTGAGATTCATGAAGAGTTCTTCTTGGACTATGCAGGTTAGGCATTTCCTGGAAAACATCAAAACAAAGACAAATTCTGATAAATCTAAACCACATTCACAAATAATTGTGTAGTGTTTTTTAACACACTGACACAATTTAATTCTGATTGAAAAGATAATAGGTGATAACTGTGAATCTGGTGCTAACACTTAGGCCAAGTAATGTATTTTGATTGTCCTTTCCAGCATGGTTTGAGCAACCATGGTAGAAGGATATCCAGGCCAGCCCCGTACTGCTTGGCTTAGCTTGGTCCTATAGCATGAATCTGTAGTGAAATAATATTTGAAATACATTTATATTGTATAGCTCACATGGGGCCTGTGATTATGCAATTATTATGAACAAAGAGAGGGAGAGAGTTCGTGGGCTGAAAGGCCATGTCCCAAGAGTCCACGGGGTGGAGAGACATTGTAGGTATCTCACCACAGCAGGTCAGGAACAAAAGAGAACGACACAATGAGTCTAAGACCCTTTTATAAACATTTGAGTTGTTTGGATTCGAAATCTGAGTTGACCAATAGAATACTGTAAAAGTTAACTTCCAATCACATCATCAGACCTACAGGCTTTTATCACAACTGTACCTACTGCTTCCCAGAGGTGTGACAGAATGGGGGTTGTGGATAGCGTTTGCATAGAGTGTTTATATAAATGAGGTTGGGTGTTGGGCCTGCCTACAAATCAGGCAATAGTATGTTTCACAAGGCATGGTCACACTAGAGAGTATAGGCACACAAATCATCAAAAAAGCCAAAATAGGTTTACCTGTAATTGTTGGACATCAAAATTGGTTGGGATGACACCAGGTTGCAAACTGTATCCTGAGTCAACTGCATCAAAGCTGTTGAGCAAATGATGAGTTGTATTACTGCATCACCTTTCAGTCCGCGGCAGATATGCTTAAATAGAACAATTTGGTATCCCCTCAGCAGAGGACTAATTCATGTAAGTGTCAGCAGGATAATAGTAAAGAAATATGGTACTTACAAGTGGAATGTTATGCCTCTGCCATTGTCCCTTGCTGCCAAATTCTCACTGGACAATGCAAAGTCCTCAGAAGTTGACATCCTCCTGGTCAGGTCTGTGTTGGTCACTGCAATGAATGTGAAGATTGCAAGGGTTGATTGCTGGTTTATATGGGGTTCTGGATCTAGAGTAGCGGGTGCCTTTCTATTGGTTGTTTCTGTCCTCTTTGTCATTCTATCTTGATGGGGCTGTCTAATGTAAACAAAGCCGGCAATTGAAAGTAGTGACAACATGGTTCATTGCATGCATGTCTGCTGAGGAGGGTGATACTTCAAGACAAAGAAACATCTGGGAAACATGTTATATTATAATATAAATTGAAGCACATTATTGGTAGGCATTTATAGTTATTTTCTACAAGTAAGTTATGTTTGTGTGCCTAGTTAAATAAAGGTTAAATAAAAAATGGATAAACAAATAAAGTTATGTTGTGAGTGTGCCGGCTTCCCAACCCACCCGATTGAGTCATAATACTACTGTAGGCCTAGCACAAGTTATACTACTGAAATTATAAAGTCATAATGAATTGAATTGTGTCACGACTTCCGCCGAAGTCGGTTCCCCTCCTTGTTCGGCGGTCGACGTCACTGGTCTTCTAGTCATAGCCGATCCACTTTTCATTTTCCATTTGTTTTGTCTTGTTCTCCATCACACCTGGTTTTAATTTGCCCTCATTACTGTTGTTTATTTAACCCTCTGTTTCCCCCATGTCTGTGTGGGGAATTGTTTGTTGACATGCCGGTTTATGCCGGGCTTGTATGATTTTCACCCGTGTTTTGTGGCAGCCGGTATTTGTATTTTGTACTTTGTGCTGCCTTACTTGGTTTTGGGCATTTGTTTTGTAACGCGGTTGCGTTCTGTATTTAACATTGCCTGAGTAAAGTACTTAGGCCACTCATCTCTGCTCTCCTGCGCCTGACTTACCTACACCAGCTACACCCACCGCATGACAAATTGAATCCTCAACCCAACGCCACCAATAGTAGGTTAGTTGTGTCAGGTACTTTGGGAAAACATTTTACATTACATTTTAGTCATTTATCAGATGCTCTTATCCAGAGCAACTTACAGAGAAGAGCTTGAACACCTATAGGGGTGAGAGGGCCAAGAGACGGCAGAACGGAGTGCTCGGGTTGGGGTGTAGGGTTTGAGCATAGCTTGAAGGTAAGTTCCTCTTGCTGTTCCGTAGGTAAGTACCATGGTCTTGTAGTGGATGCAAGCTTTGACTGGAAGCCAGTGGAGGAGTGGGGTGACATGAGAGAACATGGGAAGGTTGAAAACTAGGCGGGCTGCAGCATTCTGGTCGTACTCTACGGATGTTTTGGGCATGAACCTGCAGGAGTAGGCCAGTGCTTTGATGTTTGCCGAGAACAACAGGGTGTTGTCCAGGGTCACGCCAAGATTATTTGCACTCTGGGAGGGCGACACTGTGGAGTTGTCAACTGTGATGGAGAGGTCTTTGAGCGGGCAGGCCTTCCCCAGGAGGAAGAGCAGTTCCGTCTTGTTTAGGTTGAGCTTGAGATGGTGGGCTGACATCCAAGTTGAGATATCTGCCAGGCACGCAGAGATGCGTGTCACCACCTGGGTGTCAGAAGGGGGGAAGGAGAGAAGTAGCTGAGTGTCATCCACATAGCAATGATAGGAGAAACCATGTGTATGGATATGACAGAGCCAAGTGACTTGGTGTATAGAACGAAGAGGAGAGCCCTGGGGGACACCAGTAGTGAGAGTACATGGTGCAGACACAGATCCTCTAGGAGCGGCCTGCCAAGTAGGATGCAATCCAAGAGTGAGATGCCCAGGAGGGTGAAGAGAAGGATCTGATGGTTCACGGTGTGGAAGTCAGCAGATAGATCTAGGAGGATGAGAACAGAGGAGAGCGAGTCAGCTTTGGCAATGGGGAGAGCCTCCGTGACACAGAGAAGAGCAGTCTCGGTTGAGTGACCTGTCTTGAAGCCTGACCGGTTAGGGCAGATACAGAGGAAGAGGAGCCTGACCGGTTAGGGCAGATACAGAGGAAGAGAAGCCTGACCGGTTAGGGCAGATACAGAGGAAGAGAAGGTAGAGAGGAGGTGAAAGGATGATCGGTCCTCCGGGAAAGTTTAGGTTTCCTCAATTTTCGCTCAGCTGCCCACGGCCCAGTTCTGTGAGCTCACAATGATTGACTCAGGAGGGGCTGCAGGAAAACATGGCAGCCATGCATTCCCCTCAAGTGTTAAGCATGCATTCTTGAAATATTACAACCTAGTTTAAAATCAAGTACATTGTGTCAGTCAGATTGTTTTGTGTTAGCATACAAACCAAACTATGTATCAATATTACATTCCATGTTTGTTTAAAATAATAGGAAACGTGTTGGTAATTTGATACAGGGGCATAACAAAACATGTTTTATTTCTATGGATAAGATAACAATCATAAGGTGATACGATAGTATATACAATACGAACCATACACATTTTATACATATTTGTATAGAACCACCATGTATTCTGTGGCACCTGGCTAAATGGCCTGCGTCCTGCACGAGTACACGCCCAGTCTACTTCTCCACATGTGAAACAGTCACTAAATGAATGTAATATGATATTGTTTCATTATCACTCGAAAATAATGATAATTTAAGTCACATTTATTACAAATGTATTACATGAGCATGCAAAACTATGGTATGATGAGGTTCGGTATTTTCCGGTAGTCATCGTCAAACATTCGGTGCTGCGGTGTATGATGTCACTAGCGACATCCCAAACAGCTCGTTCTACAGCCCAGAACAGCTCGACGCCGTCGACAGCAATTTTATTTTGGGAGGTTTCCATACATTTTTGATTCGGTTCTATAAATCTACCCAAGCTAGCTGCAAAGTAGAGGTAAGCGTGCACGTGGTGGGTTTCAATAAAAACAGCTTTGGTGTTTACCAACCAGCCTATTCATAGAGCAATTTACCATCCTGCTTTTTCTAGTAACGCTAGGTTGTGTGGGCTAGCAGTTTTGTCACTCACACACCTAGCCTCACCCTATCTACCTCTGGCCTCACCACCCCCCTGCTAACTAAGCTAGTTACGTGCATCTAGGAGATGCAAAACCACAGAGTTTCTAAACGTACTATACAGCATTTGACCTAACTGTCATCTCCTCCCTGGTAAAAAAAAAAAGCTTAATTTATAACTTGTTGAAACAGACTTATATAACCTTATGGAGGAGACTAGCTTTATTTGCTAGCTGAACCAGAAGCCATCACTGGCTTGTCAGCTTGCTAGCAAGTTAGCTAAGCTTCCTTTCGTTGACTTCGTCAGAGCGAGCCCATTCTACAGCAAAATGTGAAGTTTATAAATACCCATTTATACATATGGTATGTAATTTAATATGACCTTAGTGTGTATATATACATTATTTAATCAATTGTTATTTCTTGTCAGTTGCCTTGTCGACGGAATACATATTTGTGTCGGCTATAGGCGAAGGACCCGCCCAGCATCACTGCCACACAGTTGGAATTCCGTTGAATATAATAGCATCATCTGCTGGTCTAGCCAGCCAAAGCGTTTGAAAATAGCAGCAATACTGCATAGTGGCGCATATTTCAAAAATACGGATTTAAGAGTATCATAAACGAATCTTTCTCATGGTAAGCAGAAAGCACACTTAGCAGCGCAGTTGACAGGTATTTTTCAGCTGGCTGTTCATTGTTTTAGTAATTCAGCCATTGGATGGTGTCGATGGCCTTTGTCGATTTGTCTTTCACCTCGCTTTCAATGCATTTTGATGGTTCTCACATTGGGTGGTGGTATTACTAGCCTTTGTATACCTAATCCTTTCTGATTATAATTGTCTTGATGGTGTGGTAAACTTCTTGCACTATATTGAGTTTATACTCACCCACAGTCTAAAGCACTGCATCTCAGTGCTAGAGGTGTTACTACAGACCCTGATTCGATTCCAGGCTGTGTCACAACCGGCCGTGATTGGGAGTCCCATAGGGCGGCGCACAATTGGCCCAGCGTCATCCGGTTTAAGGTTTGGCTGGGGTAGGCCTTCATTGTAAATAAGAATTTGTTCTTAACTAACTTGCCTACTTAAATAAAGGTTGAAACATATAAAAAATAAATTATAATAACAAAATTCATAAAAATCCTAATAAATGTAAAGTTATCATAATGAAAATGTGTCTCTTCCAACACACACTCAGATGAACAGCTGCTGTTGTCAGCAGTCCACCTTCTTAAAAAGTTTGGCAAGGGCCCTAAGGCAATGTAGATGTGAACAAACACGCCATGCCAATAAAAATCTAATAAAATATAGATATGTGTTGAAGTCACAGGGAGAAGATTTGCACAGCTGGGTGTGTAATGACCTCTGAGAATTTGGACCACGCTGTGCCTCGCTTGCATCATTGCTTTTGACTGTCATATTGTGGACATGACATAAGCCTTTTCCATCCTCAGTGAGAAATACATGGGGAAAGTAACAACTACGTCCTCAGACATTAGCATGCAAGGCTTGTGATCTGTGCTTGCTGTTTTAGTTTTTACTTCTCCTGTGAGCTAGTAAGACCAATGTCTCCATGACATTGCAGAGACGAGAAGGCCTGTCATTTTTATAGTTGATAGCCTTTTTCCGTGCTAATTTATTAATAGAATTTCAGGTCTATTCTCCGAGCTGCAGCCTGAGTGAAGAAACATTTCTGCGTTATGGATGAGTCTGTTCAGTTGTCTCCTCTCTGTCCTCATAGTGTCTGGTATTGTTGTCAGAATTTGTTTTCCAGTCATCACTCCAGACTAAAGACGGTATGTTCCAAACTTGGGCCAGGTTGCATTGTGGCCCCTAACTCCTTCCAATAGTCCCTCGCCCTACTATGCACAGATCTGAATCGATTGGATGGGGGAAGGAAGCTCCACTTAGCATTTTGGAGAGTTACACGGAACCCATACCGGCTGCGCACGTGCGCCACCGTGCATACATTTATTTTGTCCCCCCATACCAAACAAACGCGATCACGACACGCAGGTTAAAATATCAAAACAAACTCTGAACCAATTACATTAATTTGGGGACAGGTCGAAAAAGCATTAAACATTTATGGCAATTTAGCTAGCACTTGCTAGCTAATTTGTACTATTTAGCTAGCTTGCTGTTGCTAGCTAATTTGTCCAGGGATATAAACATTGAGTTGTTATTTTACCAGAAATGCATAAGGTCCTCTACTCCGACAATTAATCCACACATAAAACAAATAGTTTCTAGTCATCTCTCCTCCTCCTTCTGGGATTTTTCTTCTTTGAACTTATATGGTGATTGGCATCTAAACTTTCATAGTATCACCACGATGACTGACAACACAGTTTGTCTTTCAATCACCCACATGGGTATAACCAATGAGGAGATGGCACGTGGGTATCTGCTTCTATAAACCAATGAGGAGATGGCAGAGGCAGGACTTGCAATAGAACTGACTTCTATTTTAGCCCTTGACAACGCAGATGCTTGTTGATGCGCAATAATATAATTATATATATTTCTACAAATGGGGATATCCTTTAAGTGGTGGGGTTGCTCTTTGCTGAAACACAAACTCCAAATTGTGTCTAAGTAAATTAAAAGGGGTTTATACACCCATATTTCTTGACAATCCCTACTTAATCAAATAACTAATGTTTTACAAAAAATCTATACAATAGGTGCAAGCAGTGGTACTGGTAAATCATTAAAGTTACCAGCATAGGACACCTGTTGACTATACTTTAGAATTGGCTCATTATCATTACTGAAATTAAGGTTATAATTACAGAAACAGACCTATTTTTTTTTTTTTGGTAATGATAAATGTGTGTTAATGAGGCCCATGGCTCAATCTGCAAATAATATGAGACAGCCATTATGAGTCAGCAAACCATTGACCACATCACTAAAGCCCATTCATGCCTCCATGTTGGTAAGGTAAGGGTTCTCGAGTTTTTCCCAATTTGAGCTTTTTAGTCATTTCGGTAATAAGAAAGTCAAGTGTTGTAAAGGGTGTGTTTGAGAACAAGATATACTTGATGTATCATGGGTGAATAACATTTTATTTTAAAAAAGAATGACGTTTTTACAGCTACTAAATGTGACGTTAATGAGAAACGTCCTCGGGCACTCTGTTTTTACATAATCAATATTATATTTGAATGTAAACTTAAAATAGTATAACATTTTTATGATTTATGCACAACCTACAGCAAAATATTTTTTGTTTTATTCAAATAAGATACATTTTTCTAAAGTCAAATAGTACAAAATGACCCAAGAACTTAATCTGGTCTCATTTTGGTAATGAGAATTTGGGGTTAAAATGTAAAATTCAGGCAAATGTAAAATGTATTTCAAATAACACTGTGCCATAAACTAGGCATCTTCGTTTTCAGAATGACAGTTGATTCTTGCAGATGGTTGATTCTTGCATCATGGTTTTCTAACTCAATTTGCTACTGCCATGGTTAACTGGTTTCATGAGTATCTCCCACGTATAACTATGTAAAAAACGATGCTGCGTTTGCATAAAGTGTGTAGTGGCATAATGCCATAGGAACTAGGCAAAGGAGCCTCTTTTATCTGGATGTCATGCGAATGCTGTTACCCTTAGTGGTCTGTCAGGCTGCTGGCTGGCTGTCCTAACTCACCTCATACTTTGGACATGCACACATGACACAAAGCAAATAACAGACACTTTTGTAATGCTGCGACTGAATGAATATTCTTATTGCAACTGTATTTATCAATGTCAGCAAGTCATGTTCGTTAAAAGCAATCGTTTGAGTTCGCCTCTTTTTGAATGGTTGGAAATAACCCATTGCTCTGACATGATACTGTGGTGTATGTTGTTGCCTTTAGCCTGCGCAGGCACCTGTCATCATGTCCAAGTTTATTAAACCAAAACTGAAGGTAACGTGTGTCACTACTGTGTGTTAGTTTGCATGTTATGTGCGTTGCTGCTATCGGAAGGGGTGTTCATCGAATGCATGGACATTTCTGGAATGCTGAGAGCAGCCAGGGAGAATGTTTGAGAGCAGGCCATGATGCTGCTGTTTTGCTGAATAGAGGAAGAGGGAGGGAAAGAGGCAGAGAGACGCAAAGGGCTGGGCGGTATCTTGGCCTGCTCCCCTCACGGCCTAGCCACTGCAGGGGCGATGCGTCTGTCTGCGCTGCAGTGAGAGAACGAGTGAGAGAGAGAATAAGAGAGGCGTTCAGTTTCTCGTTCTTCCTTTATCAGTTGAGCCTTTCATCTGGAGCCTAGACCGAAGTGACTGCTGCTGGCTTCATGGCCACCACCTCTCCTCAGGTACTGATTGCAGAGACCGTGTCGGAAAGAACAGGGCTCTGGATGAACAGGCCAGAATATCTTGATTTACTCTTGATACATAACCAAAATTGGTTTTACAGGTTACTGGTTAGCCCATGTCCCTTCATTTTTGAAAATTTAAGTTGTGAGTAAATGTTTAAGGTTAACTGAGTTAATCTAACTCTGGTCAGTTGATTGGTTTTAGTTTATTTTTATGGTAATTGTCACTGAATTCAGGCCTGTGTTTTCTGCATGCATTGTATGTTTGTGTAAGCAAATGTTTTTTTGTCTTGACAGGACTTGGTTCATTTCATAATTTGATTGGTTTTAACTGAATTCCATGGTAATTGAATCACTGAATTCAGGTCTACGTGTAGGCTACTGCATGCTTTGTCAGTGGATTTGTGTGGAGTCGTGTGCATGAAACTGAAGGTTTGTGTTGATTTGAACTGAGCTGGATTAAATTAATGTCACTGACCATTATTTATGAAAAAAAGACATCCAAGGGAATAATGTTTGCATTTGGCATGGTAAACCTCCACAGATGTCAAATCTCTTGACATTGGCATTTCACCGCGTTGTTGACTGGGCGGCAGCCATTTTGATTTAATCCAGACATGATTGTTTTGGTGATGTTCCAGAGTAGGATTTGGGACTTGTATGATGGATTGAACGTTTTTTATGTGAAAACTTATGAAAATAAGAGTAACAATGAAGCTGAATTCAATCGTTTGTTATGTAGCCTAATCACACTCTTGTAGATATTGTTTTAACTCACAAACCAACCATCCACTGTTAACTTCTTCAGCTGCACTCACATCTCCCCTGGGCATGCTACCGATCAGCTAGGAGTGGAGTGGGCTGTAAGGGGGGGGGCGAGGTTCACTCTGAGGGAAGGTTACTGAAGCTTCTCCTCTTTGCACATGTATTTGGCATGTACTAAGTTTTCTGGGATCACCCTGCCGTTTCCTGTAAATTCCTCCGGTCTGCATTCACCCAGTATGGCGTCATATAACCCCTCGCTAACTGATGTTACCATGGGAACCGTGAGGGGGCTGACTATGGCTGCGTTTACACAGGCAGCCCAATTCTGATCTTTTTTTCCACCTATTGGTCTTTTGACCAATCAGATCAGCTCATGTGTAAAGATCTGGTATGATTGGTCAAAAGACCAATTATCTGTTTCCCTCTGTCTCACCCTTTGGGAGTGATGATGGGCCTTCATGATAAAGTGCTTTCTCCTCAAAAGAAAAATGTTTTTGTGCTCCGTCAAAACCAATGGATTTGTTTATGCCAGGAAGCGAGCGAAGACTTTGGTGCACTCAAATTAAATATCCAGCTACTAAGAGTAGCCAAGGCCTTAATGCGTAGGCAATAATTCTAATGAAGCAAATCGATACCCCTCCCCTCTCCACCCACCTTGTGTCGCATTCTCTCTCCGCAGAGCAATATCTCTGGATACTTGTGCAGTGATGGGAGCCACACAGGGATCTATAAATATCTATGGCCTCCTCGAATGGAATCTGTGGCACGTCTTTATGAGAATGACCTGATTTTAAAATGGGGAGAGTGGGAATAGATGCACTTATGGTTTTCATCCTTTACTTCTAATCATGGTCTGATTCAGAACTGGGACACCAGGTGAGTGCAATTAACTACCAGGTAGAAACAAAAACCAGAGGTGTTTTGGCCCGGAATTGGAACAGCCCTGTTAATATGCCTTCATGACAATGGCTAACCGTCTGAAAAGGTAGTCACTACTGCGTGGCGATTTACAAGTGGTTATTTCAGTGACAAAGACCTTTTCAGACAATGAGGTGATGATATTTGCGTTCAAGTTGTTAACTCATCAGGAATACCAAATTAATATTTAGTTAGAATATTGCTGATTCACTAAATTCTGTTAATACATTGAAAATGTGAAATAGTTTGAGAAACACCCAAGTTGAATGCACCTTTGCTAAATGACTGAAGGGGAGAACAGAGGGAGGAAAGAATCTTCTAGAGAACCTTAAAACAGACACATTTACATAACACTTCGTGTGCCGGTCCCGTGCATGAGTACTGACATACATAATATCTTTCTTTCTCAAAATATGTCATATATTTGGTACTGAAGTGGTAATTTAGCCTAGTTTCCTGTGCCAGTATTTAACCCAACCACTTGCCAGTTATCTAGGCCTATAGTTAGTTTTTTTTCTGCATTGAAAAGTCTTTGGGAAAATAGTTTTAGTGATTAAAAAAAAAATAGGTTTTAACTAAACGACTAAAACCAGATATAAAGTATGTAGGAATGATAATGGACCTTTATTAAATAATTTTGAACTAGCAACCACCAAAATAAATGCTAGCTAGTCAGGGAGAATAAAACATTCCCCAAAGGATACATTCAGGAGTAGTTTTGTCATTGCACGAGGCCCCCATTTGATTTTATGTTTGTCACTCAGATGGCATAAGCCATGGCAGCATGTGTAGAATTGCAGATTTTCTCTCAGCTCCATTATAAAATGTGTAAATTTGCAGGAAACTAACATTGCAATTTTAGCTAAGCCTCAAAAATTTCCGGTTGTTGACTGTACCATTGGCCACACCCATGGCCACCCACCCGTCACCCCACCACCTAAGTGCTATTTTCAACCAGAAAAAAAACCTGAGTTAGCAAGACTGTCCTTCATGTGGTCTCGCCACAACAACAGGATGTGGGTCCACCACCTCAATCCACAACCTTCATCTCTGTACAGTTGATAAGCAGGCCTAACCACTGTTAGGTAGAAGTCCTAACCACCGTAGAGTTAATTAATTGCTGCTTGCTTACACGGTTGAGAAACCAGGTGGTTGGACTTTGACTATCCTATGTAATGCGGATGGAAGTTGTGAATGGTGCTTCTGTCTCCTCTTAGCACTGAAAAACAAATGAGCATTCAGCTCTGCTGTTTAGTAGTAGTATGTGGGGGTGGATAAGTTGGCGAGGGAGGGAAAGAGTGTTAGAGAGAGGGGGCAGGAGATGGAGGAAATGGGTGTTATCTACCACTCACAGTGTCAGTCGAGCACTATCTCCTATTACAGCTGCACTGTGCTAGGGGGTCTTCCGCGGGTCGAAGATACATGTGCTATGACGTGGCCTCTTCCTTCCCCAAATGTATTAATGTCATCTGATAAATGCTACAGATTTGTTTTTCTGTAACATAACCATTTACAGTGCCTTCAGAAAGTATTCCCACCCCTTGACTTTTTCCACATTTTGTTGTCTTACAGCCTGAATTTGAAATTGATTAAATTTAGATTTTCTTTGTCATTGTCCTACACACATTACTCCATAATGTGAAAGTGGAATGTTAAAAAAAAAGAAATTACAAGTTAACGACTCAAATACCAGTGGGTCGCTAGCGGGATCATCCCGACACTACTAGCAAAAACCTGTAGCGCCAGATTTAAAATCCGAAAATTGAATTATTAAACATCCAGCTATATACAAGTGTTCCATACTCATCAAAAGCTCTGTTTCTAGGCAATATCACAGCGTTGTCAGATTTCAAAAGGCTTTACGGTAAAGCAGCACATTCATTTGTTTGAGGGTAGCACCTCACATATTTTCCAATGGCCATGTATCGATTAGCAATCATGGCACACACAACACATTTCACAGCGAAAACAAAGTAATTACCTGTTGAAGAACTTCTGCTGAGGTCTTCCTAAGTGTCCAACGAAGACAATCCATGGTTCTTTTGTTAGAAAAAGTAACGTCTTTTATCCATAAATCCTCCATTTGGTTCATGCGTTATAATCAGAAACGACAGCCTCCATTACTCCTTTGAAACTCGGCGCCGACTGCTTAAAATTATACCTATAAACTTGTCCAAAAACAATCAAACATAGTTTTAAATGTATCCTTAGGAACCCTTTTACGTATATGTACTATTATAAATCAGCCGGAATATAAACTGAACGCTAAAAGCGATAAATAAGGCACAGCGCTTCTCATGCACGCACTCTGAAGAGTTTTCATAACGTGGTCTCTCGTTCCATGCTGTTTTTCAATGGCGAAATTCCCCAAGATGGAGTAAAACACCGTCTCGTGGTTGATGACATCATAAGGAAGCGACGTGCACTGAGTTCACATGCCTATATATGGTCATTTTGGATAGGAGGGGCTCAAAATGAGCAATGTGTCAAAATGACTTTTTCAGGACAGAGATTCCTCAGGGTTTTGCCTGCCAAATGCGTTCTGATTGACCCACAGACAAATGGTTAACAGTTTTGGAAAATTCAGAGTGTTTCCTATCCAATGGTACTAAATATATGCATATCCCATTTTCTGGGCCTAAATGGGAGGCATTTTACTTTGGGCACGCCAGGCTCTCCAAAACAGTCAGTTTTGCTGCTGGAGCCGGTGAAGTTAAATACAAGTTTAAAGCAGAAATGTCAATAAATATTAAACCCCATTGTTATGACAAGCCTAAATAAGTTTAGGAGCAAAACTTTGTCACAAGTTGCATGGACTCACTCTGTGTGCAATAATAGTGTTTAACATGATTTTCTAACGGCTACCTAATTCCTGTACCCCACACATTATATGTAAGGTCCCTCAGTTGAGCAGTGAATTTCAAACACAGATTCAACCACAAAGACCAGGTAGGTTTTCCAATCCCTACCACAGAAGGGCACCTATTGGTAGCAGACATTAAATATCCCTTTGAGCATGGCAAAGTTATTAATTACACTTTGAATGGTGTATCAATACACCCAGTCACTACAAAGATACAAATTAAATTGTATTAGTCACATGCGCCTGAATACAACAGACCTTACAGTGAAATGCTTACTTATGAGCCCCTAACCAACAATGCAGTTGAAAAATAAATCATACGAATAAGAAATCAAAGTAGCAAGTAATTAAAGAGCAGCAGTAAAATAACAATAGCGAGACTATATACACTGGGGTACTGATACAGAGTCAATGTGCGGGGGCACCAGGTAATTGAGGTAATATGTACATGTACTGTAGGTATTAAAGTGACAATGCATAGATGATAACAACAGAGTAGCTGCGGTGTAAAAGCTGGGGGCAATGCAAATAGTCTGGGTAGCCATTTGATTAGAGGCGTCCTTCCTAACACAGTTGCCGGAGATGATGGAAACCGCTCAGGGATTTTACCATGAGGCCAATGGTGACTTTAAAACAGTTACAGAGTTTAATGGCTGTGATAGGAGAAAACTGAGGATTGATCAACAACATTGTAGTTATAACTCCACAATACTAACCTAAATGACAGAGTGAAAAGAATGAAGCCTGTTTGCAACAAGGCACTAAAGTAATACTGCAAAAAATGTGGCAAAGCAATTCACTTTTTGTCCTGAAAACAAAGTTATATTTGGGGCAAATCCAATACACCACATTACTGATTACCACTCTCCATATTTTCAAGCATAGGGGTGGCTGCATCATGTTATGGGTATGCTTGTAATCGTTAAGGAGTTTTTCAGGATTAAAAAGAAACTGGAATGGAGCTATGCACAGGCAAATCCTAGAGGAAAACCTGGTCCAGTCTGCTTTCCACCAGACACTGGGAGATTAATTCACCTTTCAGCAGGACAAAAATCTAAAACACAAGGCCAAATCTACACTGGAGTTGCTTACCAAGAAGACAGTGAATGTTCCTGATTGGCCGAGTTACAGTTTTGACTTAAATCTGCTTGATGGCACGACTTAAATTGTTTTCTAGCAATTTGACAGAGCTTGAAGAATCGAATTTGATTTTTAATTTTTTTTAAATGGGCAAGTATTGTGCAATCCAGGTGTGTAACACATTTAGAAAGATTCAGCTCTAATCACTGCCAAAGGTGTGTGTGAATATTTTTGTATTTCATTTTCAACACATTTGCAAATAAAAAAATAAAAACTTTTCGCTATCTTTATGGGGTATCGTATGTAGATGGGTGAGGAAAGAAATCTATTTAATCTATTTTGAATTCAGGTTGTTACACAACAAATGTGGAGTAAGTCAAGGGGTATACATGCTTTCTGAAGGCAGTGGACTTGACACCTGGACTTGCACACACATTCAATTGTCTTCTAAACCACACGCCAACAGGGCAAACTCTTTGCAAGGTCAGATGACTTCAAGTTCACACTGAAGTGACGATATCTCACACGTCTGTAGAATTCGCTGCATCACTCTGTCAACAACGACTTTGGCACATTGTGTCTCAGAGCAGCAGTGTCTCCCAGGAGAGGGCGGTGCCCCGAAGACACATGACCCAAAGGCTGTTTACTCATTGGTCCAGAGAGCTGTCCCTTAAACAGGCTAGTCAGAGTAGCGTGTGCCATCATCCCCACAGGCAGATGTCAGAGCAGAACGGGGTCGCGGTCAGCTAAATCCTGTGATGATTTAAGCCCTTAGTGTATTAGGACTGGTGTAAGGGGATGGGGAAGGGGGAATCGTCTAGTATGATGCTTTTTACAGAAAATGGGACACTGTAGAGGCTACTAATCGGCTTAAATGCTTTTTCATGATCTTGTCAGTTATTTCTGGCATATCTTTCTTTTTATAGATTGATTTGTTTGATGGCAGAGTGTCCATATACTCATACAGTACATTCGGATAGTATTCAGACCCCTTTGTTACATGGATTAATAGATTTTTCCCCCTCATCAATCTACTCTACAATGACAAAGTGAAAACAGGTTTACATTTTTTGGGGGGCAAATTTGTTAATAATAAAAAAACAGTAATACCTTATTTACCTAAGTGTTCAGACCCTTTGCTATGAGACTTGAAATTGAGCTTAGGTGCATCCTGTTTTCAATGATCGAGATGTTTCTACAACTTGATTGGAGTCCACCTGTGGTAAATTCAGTTGATTGGACATGATTTGGAAAGGCACACACCTGTCTCTGTAAGGTCCCACAGTTGACAGTAGATGTCAGAGCAAAAACCAAGCCATGAGGTCGAAGGAATTGTCTGTTGAGCTCCGAGACAGGATTGTGTCGACGCACCAATCTGGGGAAGGGTACCTGCAGCATTGAAGGTCCCCAAGAACAAGGCCTCCATCATTCTTAAATGGAAGAAGTTTGGAAACACCAAGACTCCTCCTAGAGCTGGCTGCCCGGCCAAACTGAGCAATCGGGGGAGAAGGACCTTGGTCAGGGAGGTGACCAAGAACCCAATGGCCACTCTGACAGAGCTCCAGAGTTTCTCTGTAGAGATGGGAGAACTTTTCTAGAAAGACAATCATCTCTGCAGCACTCCACCAATCAGGCCTTTATGGTAGAGTGGCCAAAAGGAAACCACTCCCCAATAAAAGGCACATGACAGCCTGCTTAGATCTTGCCAAAAGGCACCTAAAGGACTCTCGGGCCTTGAGAAACAATATTCTCTGGTCTGATGAAACCAATATTAAACTCTGGCCTGAATGCCAAGCGTCATGTCTGGAGGAAACCTGGCACCATCCCTACGGTGAAGCATGGTGGTGGCGGCATCATGCTGTGGGGATGTTTTTAATTGGCAGGGACTGGGAGACTAGTCAAGAATGAAGGAAACATGAACGGAGCAAAGTACAGAAAGATCCTTGATGAAAACCAGCTCCAGAGCGCTCAGGACCGTGGACTGGAGCAACGGTTCACCTTCCAACAGGACAACGACCCTAAGCACACAGCCAAGACAACGCAGGAGTGGCTTCGGGACAGAGAAGAATGGGAGAAACTCCCCAAATACAGGTGTGCCAAGCTTGTAGCGTCATACCCAAGGCTGTAAACACTGCCACAAAGGTGCTTCAACAAAGTATTGAGTAGAGGGTCTGAATACTTATGTAAATGTGATATTTCAGTTAATACATAGATTTTTATTTTTAAATGTCTAAAAATCCGTTTTTGCCTTGTCGTTATGGAGTATTGTGTGTAGATTGATGAGGGGGAAAAACTATTTAATCTATGTTAGAATAAGGCTGTAATGTAACAAAATGTGGAACAAGTCAAGGGGTCTGAATACTTTCTGAATGCACTGTATATGAGCTTTATAGAACAATCTGCACTTTGAATGGACTCATGGCTCCTCAGTTTCCTCTCTTGCTGTTGCCATCTCTTCAGTGGGTTAGGGTTATGGTGTAGTTCAGTGGTTCCCAAACTCTTTAATTTACTGTACCTCCAACTGAATTTTGCTCTGAATGGAGTGCCCCCAAATTACCCCTTCATGTGCGTCTTCTCAAGTACCCCCTGTGGATAGGCCAAGTACCCCCTGGTTGGGAGCCACTGGTGTAGGAAGATGTTTGGGGAAGAATTGAACCAGGCAACAAACTGGTCTGTTGAGTGTTGAAGAGACCCAGCCAGCCCAGCGGCCCCTCTGTGGACCAGACCAAGCAGTGTCTCCTGGATCTGCTGAATGTCACCACACTGCTGACACCACTAATCCTACTGTCAGAGATGGACCATTTCACCATCTCTCTCCACCCCTTTTTCTCGTTGTCTGAATGGGAGCTGCGCTGGCCGTGTTTTAACAATGGGCCTCTTTCATGAGGTCTAGCACTACCCCAACCCCCCGGGGCAAACTGTTGGACTGTCAGCAATTTTATTTCTATATGGTCCCATTTGCTCATGTGGTTCACTGTCCTTGGGTTGGCCGGGTAAATCAATGTTCTGTCCCTCCTTACTGAAATAAATGACTCAGTTAAGCTCACTGAATTCTGTTCATAGTTGTCATATCACATTTTGATCTTATCCATGTCTATTGTGAGACACCTTGTCTGTACCTTTCTTTCTGGAATAATGGTTTAGTCCATTTATTTCTATCAAGAAGGTTCTGATTGTATGAAGGGTATGAGATGGTCTATTGGAACTGGATGACAACCATGCGCAAACAGTCCTGACCTGAGATGAAGGATGCTGTGTGTTTTCTCCCCCTGGTGTTCAGCTGAACTGGCCTCTCTCCACCAGGGCCTGGTCAGGTGTATCAGAGGTCACAGGGACCTGATAGGCCACAGTGTAGGTCACACCACCCTGAGAAAAGACTCCAGATGTAGGCCTAAGCATTGGGAAAGACCAGCCACGGACAATTGATCAATCCCCCCACAATGGTTGGCAGTTAGGCTGGGACTACACCCATGTGCTAAAATCCTACAGCCTCACGGAAGCCATTTGGAGGCTGCCTTACATTTTGTTGTGTATTCATCAATGATTGAAAAAGACAAACTTACCATCTTAAATGCACTTTATGCTACTACAGTTCACTGTCACATCAGCTTTAAAGTCTTACCATGTTGAATGCTGGTAATTCAATTCAATTTTTGGTCCAGGGGCCTAGATTTTCTCGCCCTCCCGGGCCCCTTGCCACTCCAGAAATGACACTAAATGTTTAGCTCACATTCCTCGTAGTCCAGAGACTCTAGTAGTATATGAAAGGAAGCACCCTGGGTATGCCTGCCTGGCAGAGAGACTGTGTTACAGTCACTACCAGGGTGTGGTAATCTGACAGCCCCACTATCCAGGCTGGGGACTAGAATACAGGGTGGGTGACTGTGACCCTGTCTGGTTACCTTGCCCTACTCTTCCCTCTCCCTACTGGCCTCTACTCCCTGGTGTATGGTGGGATGGTATATAGGCTGGGTGAAGAGGGGGGCTGAGGGCCAGTGCGTGTTAGGAGGGCTGACAGCAGCAGTCCAATTGTGAAGCGAGGTCTGGTTACTGTTTTCAGAGCTGTGTGGAATTTCCGCCTCCACTCCCTTTTTTCATTCTCGTGTTCTCAGCTGCTGCTTGCCCCACAGCTAGTCAGCTGGACTGGAGAGGAGCTGGCTACTTACTTCACTGGGGAGTTTTTGTCCTTTCATAGCAATAGTCAGCCGTGTCTCGTTGTATTCTATAAAGTTGTGTGTCTTCCGTGACTTTTCCTCTAGATCTGTTTTTTGAGTGGTGAGTAGAGATCCATGAAGAGCTGCACTGTGTTCAAATGCCCCCAGGGAAAGAGAAAGTGGAAAAGAAAGAATGGCACTTCGTGACATTCTGGAAGTCCTCCACAGCTATTCAGCTTTTGAGAGCTCTTGTGTTTTAAAGGCCTAAAGAAGCAGAGATTAGAGAAATTGGATGACGGCCAAGTAGAAATGCTTTTTGCGATGCTAGAGTTGCCATAGCAGGCTCAGTTGGACCGTTATTTCTATACTATTCAAAGGGATGGACAAATGGTAGCAGCCATCTTGTTCATACTCATGCACTTGTAAAGATTGCTGATGGCATTTTCATCCACTCATCTCAATTGTTGTAACTATTAATGCCAACAACTAGAAAGCAGAATCTTTTTGTTGCAAATGGTAAGAAGTGTTAATGATTACCTCCCCCATTGTATTTCTCTGTCGTCAGAGAATGGATACCAGTGGGGTGAAAGTGCTGGAGTCTGCTGATGACATCCAGGAGCGCCGGCAGCAGGTGTTGGACCGCTACCGGCGCTTCAAGGAGCTGTCGGGCGTGCGACGGCAGAAGCTGGAGGACTCGTACCGCTTCCAGTTCTTCCGCCGCGATGCTGACGAGCTGGAGAAGTGGATCCAGGAGAAGCTGCAGATCGCCTCTGATGAGAACTACAAGGACCCTACCAACCTCCAGGTCAGTCTGCCTTGTCCGTATGTCTGTCAGCATACGGTATAACAGTACCTACCTATCGCACATCATGGGTTTTAGTGCACAAGGATGCGTTTCAACAGCTCCAGGTAGATTTAGGATCAGCCTGTCCAGTTGTCATTTTAGGCTATTGGAATTTGTTGTACTGTAACCTGGGCTTTGACAAAATGAATGGTAACGTCCTGATTCCATTTTATTGTCGCCTTACTTTATTACAGTATGCACGAGCCACATTTTGTGAATTGACTGACTTGTAGCCTCTCCAGTGACCATTCAAAATGGAACCGCAAGGCCATAAAACTCACATAGAATAATCAGTACATCATCATCCGTGATCCTTCGCCAGGTATGTCTGTCCTGTCCACTGTAGTCTTTGTGCCATGCTAACATGCCTCCTCTCCCCCCACAGGGCAAGCTCCAGAAACATCAGGCCTTCGAGGCGGAGGTGCAGGCCAACGCTGGAGCCATCATTAAGCTGGACGACACTGGCAACCTTATGATCTCCGAAGGCCACTTTGCCTCCGAAACCATCCGCGTAAGAGACAAAGACACACACCCACACAGTCCGCTGAGCTATGTGCATGACCAAGATAGATCGACACAGTCCACCCTTTTTAACCCCGATCATGTCTGGTTCAGTCCTTCACGCCCTACCGGACTTCCCAGAGACCCATAGTCTCAAGTTTCAATATGGCTGACTATATAAAAGTAGGTGCTTGGGTGATGTGGACCTCCTGGCTCTTGTGTTTCTCTCTCTTTTAGGTTCCACTCCCTTTTAAATCTTTCAGATCCATTCTGTTTGCTGTGTGGTTATGACCTATATATGAAGACTATGAGGAAGTGCATGATGTGTGTGTGCCTATTTTCTATTGATAAGCACTTATCTTGGTCTCAAACTACAGCTTCAGCAAGTACTGGACTGCAAGTACTGGACCCATAACCTGTGTCTCAGAGTAGGAGTGCTGATTTGGAATCAGTTTTAACTTTTGGATCATAATGGTCCAAGGTCACCACAACTACTCTGAGAAACTTTAGATCGTAATGAATAACGTTGTATGGACAGAGGGGACCTGATCCTAGATCAGCACTCCACCTCTGAGAGACTGAATATGGGCCCTGGTCTTGAATCAGTTTCCATCACCCTGTGTAAATTGTCTCCCTTTCTGCTTGTAGACTCGTCTGGAGGAGCTTCACCGTCTTTGGGACCTGCTGCTGCTGAAGACCAAGGAGAAGGGTGTCCGCCTGCTGCAGGCCCAGAAGCTGGTGCAGTACCTGCGCGAGTGTGAGGATGCCCTGGACTGGATCAGTGACAAGGTCAGTGTCTCAACCTGAAGTCACACACGTCCTCTATATCTACTGGAGGCCATGGCCTAAAGCATGTCTACAGAACCCTAATAGACATGACCTTACCCTAAATCATGTCCAACAGGAGACCATTGCCATAGGACCTTATAGACAACCTATCCTAAACATTAGCCTCCCTAAACCGTGTCTGTAGTGCCCTACTAGATAACCGATCCTAAACATTAGCCTCCCTAAACCATGTCTGCAGGGCCCTACTAGATAACCGATCCTAAACCTTACCAAAACCTATGTCTAACAGGAGGCCATGGCCACCTCGGAGGAGCTGGGCCAGGACCTGGAGCACGTAGAGGTGCTCCAGAAGAAGTTTGAGGAGTTCCAGACGGACCTGGCAGCCCACGAGGAGCGTGTGAACGAGGTGAACCAGCTGGCGGGCAAGTTGAGCCAGGAGTCCCACCCCGAGGCGGAGCTCATCGTTCGCAAGCAGGAGGAGGTGAACGCCGCCTGGCAGAGGCTTAAGGGCCTGGCGCAGCAGAGGCAGGGCAGGCTGTTCGGAGCCGCTGAGGTGCAGAGATTTAACAGGTATGCCCAGGACAGACTGGGTGTGTGTTTTCTTTTGGAGAGTGTGTGTCTGTGTGATGGGGAAGCCACAAGACAACTAAAGGATCAAGACATTTTGATTTTCTGTTTTGACTGAGTGTGTTATGTGGCTTGCAGGGATGTGGACGAGACCATCAGCTGGATCAAGGAGAAGGAGCAGCTCATGGCGTCCGATGACTTTGGCCGGGACCTGGCCAGCGTTCAGGCTCTGCTGCGCAAGCATGAGGGCCTGGAGAGAGACCTGGCTGCCCTGGAGGACAAGGTCAACACTCTGGGCGGAGAGGCTGAACGTCTGCAGCAGACCCATCCCCAGAACGCCTCCCAGATCCACCTGAAGAGGGATGAGCTCATCACCAACTGGGAGCAGATCCGCACGCTGGCCGCCGAGCGCCACGCCCGCCTCAACGACTCCTACAGGTGGGTACCGGTAAAACCATGGCCACCCTAACCGTGAACACACTAACTTTACTGAGTCAGTACCGCAATGTTACTATGTCACTACCATAACTTTGCAGTGTCCCCACTGTAACCTTACTGGGTCAGTACTGTAACTTTGCAGTGTCACTACTGTAACTACTGGGTCAGTACCGTAACACCACTGCACTCAACACACAGCGACTACCCAATAGCATGGTCAAACAAAACATTTTATCACCCATTTGAGCTCAGTTTAGTTGAAAGTATGCAGAACCCTATCTTCTGACTGACTGTCTATGTGTGTTTTGCCACCTGCAGGCTGCAACGCTACACTTCAGACTTCCGTGACCTGACCAGCTGGGTGACTGAGATGAAGGCCCTGATCAACGCTGATGAGCTGGCCAACGACGTGGCTGGAGCTGAGGCTCTCCTCGACCGCCACCAGGAACACAAGGTACAGGAAACCGATCCTAATAATAATTGCAGTTAAGTACTATATATTTTCTCAGATCTTCAATCAGTGATGCTAGTTTTTCCTGCAATGTTGCTGATGTTTTCTGTGTGTGTGGTCCTTAGGGTGAGATTGACGCCCATGAGGACAGCTTCAAAGCCACGGACGAGGCCGGCCAGGCTCTGCTCAACACCGGACACTACGCCTCAGAGGAGGTCAAGGAGAAGGTAGGGCTATCTGTCTCTTTATCCTTGGTTTGGAATTCAAACTTTTACATGGACCTGTGGACAGATGAATTGAACCTCATCCGTGTGTGTGTGTGTAGCTGAGTGTACTGACTGAGGAGAAGGAGTCTCTGCTGGAGCTGTGGGAGGTGCGCAGGCAGCAGTACGAGCAGTGCATGGACCTGCAGCTCTTCTACAGGGACACGGAGCAGGTCGACAACTGGATGAGCAAGCAAGAGGTATCTCCATCCACACACATTAACATGCTCACTTAATTACACTTTATTATTCTTCAAAAACGTTTGGGTGTGAAGTAATTCTTGTGTCCGTGCAGGCGTTCCTTCTGAACGAGGATCTTGGTGACTCTCTGGACAGCGTGGAGGCCCTGCTGAAGAAACACGAGGATTTTGAGAAGTCCCTCAGCGCCCAGGAGGAGAAGATCACTGTGAGTACATAACAGTAACCTCTAGGATCAGCTTTTCCTCCTCAAATGTTACACTTAACCTCTAACCTCTCTCCAGGCCCTGGATGAATTTGCCACCAAACTGATCCAGAACAACCACTACGCCAAGGAGGATGTGGCCACTCGTAGAGATGCTGTAAGTAGAATACGATGATCAGGACCGGAATGTGTCCTATGTTTGTAGCACTTTGCTAAATGACTAAAATGTAAAATATAGAGTACAGAATCTCTTATCTAGAGCAATTAGGGTTAAGTGCCTTGCTCAAGTGCACATCGACAGATTTTTCACCTAGTCGGCTCGGGGATTCGAACTAGCAACCTTTCGGTTACTGGCTCAACACTCTGAACTACTAGGCTACCTGCCGCCCTATATCTGCTTATACCATATCCTGGGTGTTGTGTATAAAATCTCACCCGCCCTTCAGCTGCTGAGCCGCCGTAACGCCCTGCATGAGCGTGCCCAGTCCCGCCGCGCCGCCCTGGAGGACTCCTTCCACTTGCAGCAGTTCTCCCGCGACTCGGACGAGCTCAAGAGCTGGATCAACGAGAAGATGAAGACGGCCACCGACGAAGCCTACAAGGTATCAATGTTTCTCAGTTAGCTACTTTAGCTAGCTATTTTATAGTGATGTACTTAAGCTAGTTAGTTAGCTACTTTATAGTGGTATACTTTAGCTACTTAGTACTTTATAATGGGGTTTCAATACTCAACATGGCTTTCTCCTAGACTGCAGAGCGATCCTATTAGGCTGCAATACCACTGAACCACACAGTTCCTTATTCCCAGTACTATGGCATAATACTTATAACAACCCATTCCTTTCACTATCTTTCTGCTCTTTCTGTTCTCCCCAGGATCCGTCCAATTTGCAGGGCAAGGTCCAGAAGCACCAGGCCTTCGAGGCGGAGCTGTCAGCCAACCAGAGCCGCATCGACGCGCTGCAGAAGTCTGGACAGGAGCTCCTGGACGCCAAGCACTATGCCGCCGACGAAGTGTCGGTCCGCATGGACGAGGTCAGCTCCCAGTGGAAGAAGCTGCTGGAGGCCACTGAGCTCAAAGGTGAGATGAGTGGGAGTGAGGCTGTTATTATTATAGCAACCATCATTTTGAGTTTGCCTCGAGTGGAGGAAATATAAAATGGCGGTGACGCTAGTTACTCTGTAGAGGAGCGCTGCAAAAAGGCAGATTTATGTTTTAAGCTAGTTTTTAGTCACTACACTAGGTTTCATTTAAGAGCCCCAAGATCTGAAACCAAACCTACAAATTTAGAACTGCCCTTCAATATTTATATCCAACTTAATTTCCTCCACCCTTAAACCTCTCCTCACCACCCTTTCCTCTCCCTTCCCCCCAGGCATCAAGCTGCGTGAGGCCAACCAGCAGCAGCAGTTCAACAGGAATGTGGAGGACATTGAGCTGTGGCTGTACGAGGTGGAGGGCCACCTGGCCTCTGACGACTACGGCAAGGACCTGACTAGCGTCCAGAACCTGCAGAAGAAACACGCCCTGCTGGAGGCCGATGTGGCCGCACACCAGGTAATGATTTACTGTCATTTATAAACTGGGTGGTTTGAGCCCTGAATGCTGATTGGCTGACAGCCGTGGTATATCAGACCGTATACCACAGGTATGACAAAACATTTTGTTTTACGTCGGTAACTAGTTTATAATAGCAATAAGGCACCTCGGGGGTTTGTGGTGTATGGCCAATATACCACGGCTAAGGACTGTGTCCAGGCACTCCGCGATGCGTCTTGCCTAAGAACAGCCCCCTGAGCCGTGGTATATTAGCCATATACCATACACCCTCGTGCCTTATTGCTTAAATCACCACTAGACAACTGAGTGACTGCCATCACCGGGTAACTGAGTGACTGCCATCACCGGGTAACTGAGTGACTGCCATCACTAGATGTTTTCAGAACCAAAAAGAAAACTACTAACAGACATTTACCTCTGGGGGCAGCTAGTGTGTTTCTACTCTAATTATAAGAATTACGTCCATGCTTGGTAGTTCCTATAAAAAGATGGATTGTGCTGATCTATAGGTTTTTGATTGACCTGCAAATATATACTCTGTGATTTTATGCATGGGAGTTGCCACTCCAAGTAGCCTTCATAGCCCAGTTGCAGAGACATTATTATGGTCTACAATATTCAGGCATTCAAATATGTGTGTCGACTACTGTCTGTCAGTGCACAAGTCTTGCTGACTGACTTACTGCCAACACTTAACTGACCGACTTTCTCTCTCTCTCCCCTTTCTAGGACCGCATTGACGGCATCACCATCCAGGCGCGTCAGTTCCAGGAGGCGGGCCACTTTGACGCTGACAACATCAAGCGCAAGCAAGAGGCGCTGGTGGCGCTCTACGACGCCCTTCGCGACCCCATGGCTGCTCGTGAGCAGAAGCTATCGGACTCCTTGCGGCTGCAGCAGCTCTTCAGGGATGTGGAGGACGAGGAGACCTGGATCCGGGAGAAGGAGCCCATCGCCGCCTCCACCAACCGGGGCAAAGACTTGATTGGCGTTCAGAACTTGCTGAAGAAGCACCAGGCCCTGCAAGCGGAGATCGCCGGCCACGAACCCCGCATCAAGGCCGTCACCCAGAAGGGAGAGGCCATGGTGGAGGAAGGTAAGCCAGCTGTTACTTGTTAACTCGAAATGACACAACGACAAGGTTCCAGTTTAACAAAGTTTACTACACCATATGAACACACTACAAGGTAGCCATTCCACTCAAGGCTAGGTCCATCAACAACAAGACTTGACGCGCAGGCGCACTCTTAACTGAGTGATAGCCCCATAATAACCGAAATATAGGGATACTTAAAACATGAACTTAACATTACTAATATGCATACTGCCACCTTTTTTCAACTGTTCACCTGTTGACTATCTAGCAGGTTGGGTCAATTCCATTTAAATTCAACACATTGACTCGCACTGCTAAAACACTTGATCACTGCTACTCGCCATTCCGGGATGGCTACAAGGCCCTCCCCCGCCCTCCCTTCAGCAAATCAGATCACGACTCCATTTTACTCCTCCCTTCCTATAGGCAGAAACTCAAAACGAAGTACCCGTGCTAAGGTCTATTCAATGCTGGTCTGTCCAGTCGGAATCCATGCTTCAAGATTGTTTTGATCACGCGGACTGGTATATGTTCCGGGTAGCCTCAGAGAATAACATTGATATATACACAGACACGGTGACTGAGTTGTCAGGAAGTGTATAGGCGATGTTGTTTTGACTGTGTTCTGACTATTAAAACCTACTCAAACCAGAAACCGTGGATACACGGCAGCATTCGTGCAAAACTGAAAGCGCGAACCACTGCATTTAACCATGGCAAGGTTGACTGGGAAACTGGTCGAATATTCCCTCCGTAAGGCAATTAAACAGGCAAAACGTCACTACAAAGTGGAGTCGCAATTCAACGGCTCAGACACAAGACGTATGAAGCAGGGTCTACAGACGATCACGGGTTACAAATGAAAAGCTGCCCACGTCCCGGACACGATGTCTTGCTCCCAGACAAGCTAAACACCTTCTTCGCACGCTTTGAGGATAACACAGTGCCACCAACGCGGTCCACTACCATGGACTGTGGGCTCTCGTTCTCCGTGGCCGATGTGAGTGAGACATTTTAAGTGTGTTAACCCTCGCAAGGCTGCCGGCCCAGACGGCTCAGAGCATGCGCAGCTGGCTGGAGTGTTTACGGACATATTAAATCTCTCCCCATCTGTCGGCTGTCCCCACTTGCTTCAAGAAGTCCACCATTGTTCCTGTACCCAAGAAAGCAAAGGTAACTGAACTCAATGACTATCGCCCTGTAGCACTCACTTCTGTCATCATGAAGTGCTTTGAAAGGCTAGTTAACTACATAGGGAGTGGTGGGGCGCTAGCGCGTGAACGCGCATCCTCTTCTGTTAACACCCGATGACCAGTTTGAAATTCTTCTTCTATTACCATCCAGAGCAACTAAACATCATCAAACACTGTCTAGAGACTGTTGACATCCAGTGGAAGCAATAGGTACTGCAATCTTACTCATATATGGCAGTTTTCAATAGGGAGGGGTTCAAAATGAGGCAATGTGTCAAAAACACTTTTTCCAGGACAGAAAGTCCTTGGGTTTTCGCCTGCTATATCAGTTCTGTTATACTCACAGACATTATGTTAACACTTTTAGAAACTTCAGACTGTTTCCTATCCAATAGTACTAATTATGTGCATATCCTATTTTCTGGGCCTGAGTGGGAGGCATTTTACTTTGGGCACGCCAGACTCTCCAAAACCGTCACCTCGGGAGCCGCTCCCTAAGAAGTTAAGGATTATATCACCGCCTTACCTGACACTAGACCCACTTCAATTTGCATACCGCCCCAATAGATCTATAGATGATGCAATCGCCTTCGCATTGCACACTGTCCTATCCCATCTGGACAAGAGGAATACCTATGCATTGACTATAGCTCAGCCTTTAACACCATAGTACCCTCCAAGCTCATTAAGCTTGGGGCCCTGGGTCTGAACCCCGCCCTGTGCAACTGGGTCCTGGACTTCTTGACGGGCAGCCCCCCAGGTGGTGAAGGTAGGAAACAACACCTCCACTTTGTTGATCCTCAACACTGGGGCCCCACAAGGGTGCGTGATCAGCCCCCTCCTGTACTCCCTGTTCACCCTTGACTGAGTGGCCACGCACGCCTCCAACTCAATCATCAAGTTTGCAGATGACACAACAATAGTAGACCTGATTACCAATGTTAGCAGCTGATGTTATTCTTCAATAACACAAACTCCAAAGCAAATCAGGGGGAGAAAATAGGTTGATTCAGAGAGGACAAATCAAGATGTTATGCTGGCAGGTAGGTACAGTTGAAGTCAGAAGTTTACATACACTTAGGTTGGAGTTATTAAAATGTGTTTTTCAACCACTCCACAAATTTCTTGTTAGCAAACTATAGTTTTGGCAAGTCTGTTTGGACATTTACTTTGCTTTAGAAGCTTCTGATAGGCTAATTGACATAATTTGAGTCAATTGGAGGTGTACCTGTGGATGTATTTGAAGGCCTACCTTCAAACTCAGTGCCTCTTTGCTTGACATCATGGGAAAATCAAAATAAATCATCCAAGACCTCAGAAAATAAATTGGAGACCTCCACAAGTCTGGTTCAATCTTGGGAGCAACTTCCAAATGCCTGAAGGTACCACGTTCATCTGTACAAACAATAGTACGCAAGTATAAACACCATGGGACCACGCATCCGTCATACCTCTCAGGAAGGAGATGCGTTCTGGCTCCTAGAGATGAACGTACTTTGGTGCAAAAAGTGCAAATCAATCCCAGAACAACAGCAGAGGACCTTGTGAAGATGCTGGAGGAAACAGGTACAAAGTATCTATATCCACAGTAAACGAGTCCTATATCGCTCAGCAAGGAAGAAGCCACTTCTCCAAAACCGCCATAAAAAGGCCAGACTACGGTTTGCAACTGCACATGGGGACAAAGATCGTATCTTTTGGAGAAATCTGGTCTGATGAAACAAAAATGGAACTGTTTGGCCATAATGACCATCGTTGGAGGATAAAGGGGGAGGCTTGCAAACCGAAGAACACCATCGCGAACCGTGAAGCACGGGGGTGGCAGCATCATGTTGTGGGGTGCTTTGCTGCAGGAGGGACTGGTGCACTTCACAAAATAGATGGCTTCATGAGATAGGAAAATTATGTGGCTATATTGAAGCAACATCTCAAGACATCAGTCAGGAAGTTAAAGCTTGGTTGCAAATGGGTCTTCCAAATGGACAATGACTCCAAGCATACTTCCAAAGATGTGGCAAAATGGCTTAAGGACAACAAAGTCAAGGTATTGGAGTGGCCATCACAAAGCCCTGACCTCAATCCTATAGAAAATGTGTGGGCAGAACTGAAAAAGCGTGTGCGAGCAAGGAGGCCTACAAACCTGACTCAGTTGCGCCAGCTCTGTCAGGAGGAATGGGCCAAAATTCACCCAACTTATTGTGGGAAGCTTGTGGAAGGCTACCCAAAACGTTTGACCCAAGTTAAACAATTTAAAGGCAATGTTACCAAATACTAATTGTGTATGTAATCTTCTGACCCACTGGGAATGTGATGAAAGAAATAAAAGCTGAAATAAATCATTCTCTCTACTATTATTCTGGCATTTCACATTCTTAAAATGAAGACAGGGAATTTTTACTAGGATTAAATGTCAGGAACTGTGAAAAGCTGAGTTGAAATGTAATTGGCAAAGGTGTATGTAAACTTCCGACTTCAGCTGCAGATGTTCAGTCTCTCCTGTCCTCAGATTTTCCCCACTGAACAAAGGAACAGGTTGCCATTTATAACCCCCCCACCCTAACCTGGGGTTGACCAATCATAAGTTCCTGCAATACAACTTGGCCAATGGCCAAATAACAAGTATCCTGCCCTCAACTCAATATACAGACCAATGAAAACGTGGCACACGTCGCTCTGAGTTCTGGAGTGACATTCCACAGATTCTGAACATATGTTGAACTGAACTCCTATTTACAATTCCCTATTGACCATTAGTACTCTAGTTTTTTGTCCATTCATCCGCTCATCCTCTGTGTTGTGTATTTATCTTCAACATATTCCTACACCAACAATGACAAGACAGCCTACAGGAAGGAGGTGAGGGTGGTGCCAGGAAAATAACATCTCCCTCAACGTCAACAAAGGAGCTGATCGTGGACTTCAGGAAACAGCAGAGGGAGCACTCCCATATCCACATTGACGGGACTGCAGTGGAGAAGATGGAAAGCTTCAAGTTCCTTGGTGTACACATCAATGACAATCTGAAATTGTCCACCCACACAGACAGTGTGGTGAAGAAGGCGCAACAGAGGCTCTTCAACCTCAGGAGGCTGAAGAAATTCGGCTTGACTCCTAAGAGTTTTACAGATGCACAATTGAGAGCATCCTGTCATCCTTACAGACGGTAGGCAATTAAGGTCCCAGTTATGAAAACTTAGGACACTAAAGAGGCCTTTCTACTGACTCTGAAAAACACCAAAAGAAAGATGCCCATGGTCCCTGCTCATCTGCGTGAACGTGCCTTAGGCATGCTGTAAGGAGGCATGAGGACTGCAGATGTGGCCAGGGCAATAAATTGCAATGTCCGTACTGTGAGACACCTAACACAGCGCTACAGGGAGACCGGGAAGGACAGCTGATTGTTCTTGCAGTGGCAGACCACGTGTAACAACACCTGCCCAGGATCGGTACATCCGAACATCACACCTGTGGGACAGGTACAGGATGGCAACTACAACTGCCTGAGTTACACCAGGAACACACAATCCCTCCATCAGTGCTCAGACTGTCCGCAATAGGCTGAGAGAGGCTGGACTGATGGATTATAGGCCTGTTGTAAGGCAGGTCCTCACCAGACATCACCGGCAACAACGTCACCTATGGGCACAAATCCACCGTTGCTGGACCAGACAGGACTGGCAAAAAGTGCTCTTCACTGACGGGTCGTGGTTTTGTCTCACCAGGGGGTGATGGTCGGATTCGCGTTTATCGTCAAGGAATGAGCGTTAAACCGAGGCCTGTACTCTGGAGCGGGATCGATGTGGAGGGTCCATCATGGTCTGGGGCGGTGTTTCACAGCATCATCGTACTGAGCTTGTTGTCATTGCAGGCAATCTCAGCGCTGTGCGTTACAAAGAAGACATCCTCCTCCCTCATGTGGTACCCTTTCTGCAGGCTCATCTTGACATAACCCTCCAGCATGACAATGCCACCAGCCATACTGCTCGTTCTGTGCGTGATTGTCTTCAAGACAGGAATGTCAGTGTTCTGCCATGGCCAGCGAAGAGCCCGGATCTCAATCCCATTGAGCACGTCTGGGACCTGTTGAATCGGCGGGTGAGGGCTAGGGCCATTCCCCCCAGAAATGTCTGGGAACTTGCAGGTGCCTTGGTGGAAGAGTGGGGTAACATCTCACAGCAAATCTGGTGCAGTCCATGAGGAGGAGATGCACTGCAGTACTTAATGCAGCTGGTGGCCACACCAGATACTGACTGTTACTTTTGATTTTGACCCCTTCCTTTGTTCAGGGACACATTATTCCATTTCTGTTTGTCACATGTCTGTGGAACTTGTTCAGTTTATGTCTCAGTTGTTGAATCTTATGTTCATACAAATATTTACACATGTTAAGTTTGCTGAAAATAAACGCAGTTGACAGTGAGAGGACGTTTCGTTTTTTGCTGAGTTTATATACTGTATTCTACCTACTCTATTATAGTCATTGCCACTCCGACATTGCTCGTCCTAATATTTATGTATTTCTTAATTCCATTCTTTTACTTTTAGATTTGTGTGTATTGTTGTGAATTGTTATATACTACTGCACTGTTGGAGCTAGGAACACAAGCATTTCGCTACACCTACAATAATATCTGCTAAGTATGTGTTTATGACCCATTTGTTTTGATTTGAATGTAAATGAACTTCCTGAATTGACTGAACTAAAATGGAATTGTCCCAACCCACCTCTCCAGGTCGTTATTGTAAAATCTATTTCTCTCAATGATTTACCCTCCAATAAATAAACAATCCCCCTCTCCCTGTGGTCCCCACTAGGTCACTTTGCCGGGGAGGAGGTGAAGGTGAAGCTGGAGGAGCTGAACGGCCGCTGGGACACCCTGAAAGGCAAGGCCGGGCAGCGCAGGCAGGACCTGGAGGATTCGCTGCAGGCCCAGCAGTACTTTGCCGACGCCAACGAGGCAGAGTCCTGGATGAGGGAGAAGGAGCCCATTGTGAGCAGCCCCGACTACGGCAAGGACGAGGACTCTGCTGAGGTAAGAGAGGCGGAGAGGGACATTTGACTATCTAGGTGGGTATATTAAGGAAGTGAATTAATTCATTAATACTTTGTTGATGAAGGATAGGTTTAGATGTAGAAGGTTGGAGGCTGTGAAGTGGAGGTGACACTCACCCCTCCCTGCTCTTCCCCAGGCCCTGCTGAAGAAGCACGAAGCCCTGATGTCTGACCTGAGTGCCTATGGAAGCAGCATCCAGGCTCTGAAGGAGCAAGCCCAAACCTGTAGGGTAAGTCTGGAACCCACATTGTATCTTTAGCATTATTGTAATATGAATATGAACCATTTGACAACGTATGAATGTTTTAACTAGCTAGTTAACATTCTTTGGATAATAAAAACGTGTTTTTCAGCCGTGAAAACATCTGAGAACCAGAGGTGCAACAAATCAATATTTTATTGTTTATGTTGTTTATGTTGCCATCTTCTAGATTACTCCTATAATCCTAATTTTTCATCTCACCTGCAGCAACAAGTGGCTCCCACTGATGATGAGACCGGTAAAGAGCTGGTGCTGGCCCTCTATGACTACCAGGAGAAGAGCCCCCGCGAGGTCACCATGAAGAAGGGAGACATCCTCACCCTGCTCAACAGCACTAACAAGGTACACACACACACAGCATCTTAGCGAGATGAACAAAAGCCTTGTACCGGAAACAACTACTAGGTCATACCCATGACTAGGCACTTGATGTAGAACGGAAATAATTGGAAGGATATAGGCAAGATAGTATGGGACATATCTCTTCATATTCTATGGGGGATAAAAAGAGCATGTCTTCTCCTGTGAGCCTTTCTCCTGACCCCTCTCTCCCCTGCTGTAGGACTGGTGGAAGGTGGAGGTGAACGACCGCCAGGGTTTTGTTCCGGCAGCCTACGTCAAGAAGCTGGATCCCACCCAGTCCTCTTCCAGAGAGAACCTGCTGGATGAGCAGGGCAGCATCGGCCTGCGCCAGGATCAGATCGAGAACCAGTAAGGGACTACTTCTATTCCCTCAACCTAAGCCAGTCCCAAAATACCCTATCCCCAGTACTTCTCTTCAGTACACTCCTGCATCTCTGTAAAGTTATTTACCACTTTTACCCCTTTAACTTAGGACGTGTTGTCCCTAATGGGTTAATGAACTGTGTATTCTGTGTTCTAACGTTTCTTGACTTGAAGAAATGTCCATGTGAGCTCAACCCAATAACATTTACCTCTTTGATGCCCCAGTCTTGCTCTCCCTTTTCTGTCTCGCTCTCCCTTCAAATCCTTTTTGTATCCCTTTCTATTCCTTAGTGAAACAGCCCAGAGAGTCACACTTTTTTTCTCTCTCTATCACTAATGGCCTTTTGCCTTTTTCTCTATCTCTGTTTCTCTCTCTAACCACTAACGCCTGCCTGCCTGCGCATGTCATGTTTGGACTGAGCAGGCCATTGGCCAAGGAGGCGTGCAGTGTGTCTGTACGCATGAAGCAGGTGGAGGAACTGTGAGTAGGACCAGTGTCCCTGTAGGTGTCGTGTTTGTGAAGCCACCACGCATCGCCATGAGCAAAGCCATTTGCCATTCCTGCCACTCCCTCAATCAATACCGATGTCGTGGTCCTTGTGACTGTGATTCCAGTGCGCGCTCTCTCTCTCTCTCTGTCTCTGTCTCACTCACTCACTCACTCGTCTTCTATTCAACAGAAGGATAGAAGCTTTATCTCTGTCTTTCTCACTCCTTTTTTCTCCCAGCTTGCCTGTGGGTGTCATGAGCTCTCACTTGCATTCTGTTTTTCCATGAGAGCGTATAGAGGTGTTTTTCCCTCTGCATCATAGACAGCCATGTTACAAACCTGGCTGATTATGCCATTCCAATGGCATCTTATGAAATTGTGAATAGTAAGGGGGAAATCACCTCATCCACAACCAATGTGTAGCAACCACCTGAGGGATGCCATGGCAGCCATTTTGTGCTGCGCCAGAAAGCTCACCACACATCAGCTATCACAGTGGAGAGGTGTGCACTTTAGGGCTGACCCTGGAGGTCTACCGGTATTTAAAGATTTGCTCAATTATTAATCCAAATTGAAATATAATTTTGGCAACACCCATAGTGCTCTCAGCTCTCCCTGTAAATCATCATGTATTGACACCAGCGTTATTTCCACTACCCAGTCTCCCCCTCACACAGGGGATTCTGTAAGCCTTTATCCTGTATTTGTAGGTACGGAACTCTCCAAGAGCTGGGCGAGAAGCGCAAGGACATGCTGGAGAAGAGCTGCAAGAAGTTCATGCTGTTCCGCGAGGCCAACGAACTGCAGCAGTGGATCAACGAGAAGGAGGGAGCCCTCACCAACGAGGAGGTGGGCTCCGACCTGGAGCAGGTGGAGGTGCTGCAGAAGAAGTTTGATGACTTCCAGAAGGTACGCCACACACAACATGGCCGCTAGGAGTAGGAGAAGGACACTAGATGACTTACTGGACTAAGAAGCATTTAAACATCATGTTCAAGCACAGGAGCAATGTGTGCATTATACTTACTCAGTTCTTCTAATCTATGCTGTCCCATATCACCCAGTACATTGGCGAATACTGGAATGAGTTTTGTGTTGACTGTCTGTTTTCCGTCTGTTTGACTCCCAGGACCTGAAGGCCAATGAGTCTCGTCTGAGGGACATCAACAAGGTGGCGTCTGAGCTGGAGTCTGAGGGCCTGATGGCCGAGGAGGCAACCATGGTCCAAGCTCAGGTAGGATGGTGTAGCCAACCACTGCAGAGATATTAAATACTTTTCATATTAGAGGTCAATGATAAAAGCATATAGAGTGAATGTTATGAGGATTTGTAAAAAATAATTTGGTACATTATTTTAAACAAATCAAATTTATTCACTTCAGCTTAAACATTGAGTTTATGGCAACATTTCTCGTCTTATTTCTCTCCTCTCTCTAGGAACAAGTGATGCTGGGATCTGCTCCTGGCCAGGTAAGACAATTTCACAGTTGCAATACATTATACTGGTAAGGAAAGTTAATGCAATCAAAATATATAGATGCGCCATCAACGTCAACCCAAATTCCCCTCTTTGTTCCAACAGGATGAGGCTGATAACAAGAATGCCTCTCCATGGAAGGTAAGACGCTCGTCTTCTGACAACATGACCAATCAACATGGTTTCATGTGCTTCCAAACAAAACATTTTGTGTCCCGGCCTTGTTATTTTAATGTTGTTTTAGTCCATAACAGACATCAACTGCTAAGATTGGACAGCATGCAGCAGCCTGTCAATCTGGACTTATCATATGAACCTGAGCATGATTGAACTGCATTGTGGGTTTTTGACACAGTGGGAGTCAAAACTATTTGAATGAACCTAAATCATGCCCACTAACTCAGCCTTGTTCATAGGAGCTTACATAAGTTAATGTAAGACGTATTTGTTAACACAAACAAGAGACAAATGAATGGAAGACCTGGCAGTGGTACTCGCGATTCTATCTACAAGTTTACTTAAACAATAAGGCCTGAGGGAGTGTGGTATATGGCTGTTCTTATGTATGGCTGTTCTTACGTAAGACGCAACACGGAGTGCCTGGATACAGCCCTTAGCTGTTGTATACCACAAACTCCCGAGGGGCCTTATTGCTGTAATAAACTTTACCAACGTAATTAGAGTAGTAAAAATACATGTTTTGTCATACCCGTGATCAGCCAATCAGCATTCAGGGCTCGAACCACCCAGTTTATAAAAGACAGAGTAGCTGTACTCCACTGTTAAGTAGCTACTCTGTTTACTTGCTAGCTGTTTACTCATTAGGGTAAACATTATTCCTCAAAATCAGGTCATTTTTAAATGTAAAGCAGCCCGAAAATACCAAAGCAGACACATGTTGACTCACCCATATAAATAGAATTAGAACACAGTATTATATGTCTCTCTATGGACACACCCTGCACATAAATGTCCATATTACCTAGTGCACTGTATCTGTAGCAGTCCACGTTGGAGTTCAGTGTCCACTTTAGGGGTCAGTGTCCACTTTAGGTTCCACCGGTCTTCTATTTCCATGGTGATGGTGCCGGTTGTTTCTTGGGCAACAGTGTAAGGACGTGGGCAGCTTTTACCTCCCTTCTGCACTAACATGGTGACTGCTGTGGTGTTTTCTGTTTTTGTCCAAATCCTCCTTCCCTCCTCCCCCCTTTTTCTCTCCTCCCTCCTTTCTGATCTGTTTTTTTCATCTTTGATTGTAGAATGTACGCTTGGCTGTTCAAACAACGGCTAACTTTAATACTATTAAGGTAAGATATTTAAAGACCATTCCTTCTGTCCCGCCCCTGATCCCGCCCCCTCCTCCTCCCTTGCATTATGTCCTCCTGGCTCGTCTCATACCTGCATCGTGTTTGTTCGGGAGACTAAGCCCTTCCATCAACATTGTGGTCTTGCCGTGCGTTCGTTGTCGTCCTGTAGTTCCATTGTCTTGCACATCGTCCTGGTCGGGTCTGGTCTCCGTGTCCACACTCCTTACATCGTTTTTTTTGTTCTAATCATGTGACCGATGTCATTGAATGGCCTTGTCCCTCGTTCCGCTTTTCATTTGTCTCATCCCCCTCTTCTTTAACCATTTGTTATTTGTTTTCAGAACGAAGGATGGCTGGTACAAAAAGGCATTGAAATATGCCTCAACACCATCTTTTTAACCCTAGCATTTTGTTGTCATTTGTTTCTCCATCCTGTGTGTTCTCATCACCATGCATCCCTCTCCCTGTCTGATTTACCTTCTTCCTCGTCACCAACCCCTCATCTGTGTTCCACAGCCTCCTTTTACGTCAGTCTGTCTGTCAAACACACAGAGCACAAACTGAATCTTTGAGCACTTTCACTGATTTCATGATTGATATTCACCACTGATATCAGTTTAAGTCAAGATTACCAGGATTGGGCTCCATTGTAACTGTCAATTCAAACAAGAGTTCATATTCAACTAATAAATGAAATATATATATTATTATTTTTTTTTCATTTATTAAGTTGAAATGGAATTTATCCTAACCTGTAAGGATATACAACCAACAGTCTAAATATCATGAAATCCAGAAAATTAGTAACTTATCAATACATTAAAACATTCACTCAATTTGAATCTGCTAAATTGGAGCACTGGGTTCCGGGAAACCTGGGTAGAGGCCTCATGGGGGTGATTGACTCCTGGCGAAGCTCCGTCTAGCTCTGTGATTGGGTGATAAGTGTCCGGGGGTGTGTTTGTAGGAGCTGAACAACCGCTGGAGATCCCTGCAGCAGCTGGCCGAGGAGAGGAGCAACATGCTGGGTAGTGCCCACGAAGTGCAGAGGTTCCACAGGTATACACACACACAGTTGAGAGCAAGAAACAGTGGGGGGATTTTAATATTATAACGCACGTTAAACAAAATGGCTGGTGTTGAGTCAAAATTTAAATGGCTGCTTTTTGTTGTCCTCAGGGATGCGGATGAGACCAAGGAGTGGATCGAAGAGAAAAACCAGGCGCTGAACACAGACAACTATGGCCACGACCTGGCCAGCGTTCAGGCCCTGCAGCGCAAACACGAGGGCTTTGAGAGAGACCTGGCCCGCCCTGGGAGATAAGGTGAGAGGGAACACAGTCGGTCTCTCATATACATACACACACAGAGTCACACACTTTCGTTGCTCTGCTGTTTAGAGACGATACTGACCCTTTGCCTTCCTGTTCCAGGTGAACTCCTTGGGGGAGACAGCGGAGCGTCTGATCCAGTCCCACCCGGAGGCGGTGGACGACATCCAGGAGAAGTGCACAGAGCTCAATACGGCCTGGAGCAGCCTGGTGGGGCGCGCCGACCAGCGCAAGGACAAGCTAGGCAACTCCCACGACCTGCAGCGCTTCCTCTCCGACTTCAGGGACCTCATGTCCTGGATCAACGGCATCCGTGGCCTGGTGTCCTCAGAAGAGCTGGCCAAGGACGTGACTGGGGCTGAGGCCCTGCTAGAGAGACACCAGGTACTGCCTCTACACACATGCACGCACACATACACACTGCACTGGTACTGTCCATCCACTGTCTCTTTTTGGACACCAGATAAGTCTGATCCCACATATCGACACATACAAAGTTCTCGTCCATCAAATACACCTTACCCTCTCCATCTTCTCTCCAGGAGCACCGTACTGAGATCGACGCCCGTGCGGGCACCTTCCAGGCCTTTGAGCAGTTTGGCCAGCAGCTGTTGGCGCGTGGCCACTATGCCAGCCCTGAGATCCAGCAGAAGCTGGAGGCCTTGGACCACGAGAGGGCAGACCTGGAGAAGGCATGGGTGCAGAGACGAATGATGCTCGACCAGTGCCTGGAGCTCCAGGTATAAACGCAGGCACACACACTCTTAGAAACCTCCTCTTAGAAACCTCCTCTTAGAAACCTCCTCTTAGAAACCCCCTCTTGCTGATCTTTGCTTCTGGGACATTTAAGAGTGCCAGACGAATCCTTCCAAAACCAAACGTTTTGTCTCAGTGGCTTTTGGCTATTTCAAATCAAATCAAATCAAATCAAATTTTATTTGTCACATACACATGGTTAGCAGATGTTAATGCAAGTGTAGCGAAATGCTTGTGCTTCTAGTTCCGACCATGCAGTAGTATCTAACAAGTAATCTAACAAATTCACAACAACTACCTTATACACACAAGAGTAAAGGAATGAATACGAGTATGTACATATAAATATATGGATGAGCGATGGCTGACCGGCATAGGCAAGATGCAGTAGATGGTATGGAGTACAGTATATACACATATATATGAGATGAGTAATGTAGGATATGTAAACATTATATAAATGGCATTGTTTAAAGTGGCTAGTGATACATTATTTCATCCAATTATAATTATTAAAGTGGCTAGAGATTTGGGTCGATGACCGAACGGCATAGGCAAGATACAGTAGATGGTTTAGAGTACAGTGTATACATTTGATATGAGTATGTCGGATACGTAAACATTATATACAAAATTGTTTAAAGTGGCTAGTGATACATTTGTTACATCCAATTCCTATGTATAAAGTGGCTAGAGATTTAAGTCAGTATGTTGGCAGCAGCCACTCAATGTTAGTGATGGCTGTTTAACAGTCTGATGGCCTTGAGGTAGAAGCTGTTTTTCAGTCTCTCGGTCCCAGCTTTGATGCACCTGTACTGACCTCGCCTTCTGGATGATAGCGGGGTGAACAGGCAGTGGCTCGGGTGGTTGTTGTCCTTGATGATCTTTTTGGCCTTTCTGTGACATCGGGTGGTGTAGGTGTCCTGGAGGGCAGGTAGTTTAACCCGGTGATGCGTTGTGCAGTCCTCACTACCCTCTGGAGAGCCTTACGGTTGTGGGCGGAGCAGTTGCCGTACCAGGCGGTGATACAGCCCGACAGGATGCTCTCGATTGTGCATCTGTAAAAGTTTGTGAGTGATTTTGGTGACAAGCCAAATTTCTTCAGCCTCCTGAGGTTGAAGAGGCGCTGTTGCGCCTTCTTTACCACGCTGTCTGTGTGGGTGGACCAATTCAGTTTGTCCGTGATGTGTACGCCGAGGAACTTAAAACTTTCCACCTTCTCCACTACTGTCCCCTCGATGTGGATAGGGGTGCTCCCTCTCCTGTTTCCTGAAGTCCACGATCATCTCCTTTGTTTTGTTGACATTGAGTGAGAGGTTATTTTCCTGACACCACACTCCGAGGCCCTCACCTCCTCTCTGTAGGCCGTCTCGTCGTTGTTGGTAATCAAGCCTACCACTGTAGTGTCGTCAGCAAACTTGATGATTGAGTTGGATGCGTGCTTGGCCACGCAGTCATGGGTAAACAGGGAGTACAGGAGAGGGCTGAGAACGCACCCTTGTGGGGCCCCAGTGTTGAGGATCAGCGGGGTGGAGATGTTGTTTCCTACCCTCACCACCTGGGACCGGCCCGTCAGGAAGTCCAGGACCCAGTTGCACAGGGCTGGAGTCGAGACCCAGGGTCTCGAGCTTAATGACGAGCTTGGAGGGAACTATGGTGTTAAATGCTGAGCTGTAGTCGATGAACAGCATTCTTACATAAGTATTCCTCTTGTCCAGATGGGTTAGGGCAGTATGCAGTGTGATTGCGATTGCGTCGTCTGTGGACCTATTGGGACGGTAAGCAAATTGGAGTGGGTCCAGGGTGTCTGGCAGGATGGAGGTGATATGATCCTTGACTAATCTCTCAAAGCACTTCATGATGACGGAAGTGAGTGCTACGGGCGATAGTCATTTAGCTCAGTCACCTTAGCTTTCTTGGGAACAGGAACAATGGTGGCCCTCTTGAAGCATGTGGGAACAGCAGACTGGGATAGGGACTGATTGAATATGTCCGTAAACACACCAGCCAGCTGGTCTGCGCATGCTCTGAGGACACGGCCAGGGATGCCATCTGGGCCGGCAGCCTTGCGAGGTTAACACATTTAAATGTTTTTCTCACATTGGCTGCGGTGAAGGTGAGCCCGCAGGTTTTGGTAGCGGGCCGTGTCGGTGGCACTGTATTGTCCTCAAAGCGAGCAAAGAAGTTGTTTAGTTTGTCTGGGAGCAGGGCGTCATGGTCCGCGACGGGCTGGTTTTCTTTGTAGTCCGTGATTGACTGTAGACCCTGCCACATTCCTCTTGTGTCTGAGCCATTGAATTGTGACTCTACTTTGTCTCTATATTGACGCTTAGCTTGTTTGATTGCCTTGCGGAGGGAGTAGCTGCACTGTTTGTATTCAGTCATGTTTCCGGTAGCCTTTACCTGGTTAAAAGCAGTGGTTCGCGCTTTCAGTTTTGCTGAATGCTGCCATCAATCCATGGTTTCTGGTTGGGGAAGGTTTTGATATTTGCTATGGGTACAACATCACCAATGCATTTGCTAATAAACTCGCTCACCGAATCAGCGTATACATCAATGTTGTTGTCAGATGCTATCCGGAACATATCCCAGTCCACGTGCTCAAGCAATCTTGCAGCATGGAATCAGATTGGTCGGACCAGCGTTGAACAGACCTGAGAACGGGCGTTTCCTGTTTTAGTTTCTGTTTGTAGGCTGGGAGCAACAAAATGGAGTCATGGTCAGACTTGCGAAAGGAGGGCGGAGAATAGCCTTGTATGCATCACGGAAGTTGGAATAACAGTGGTCCAGGATTTTACCAGCCGGGTGGCACATTCGATATGCTGGTAAAATTTCGGGAGCCTTGTTCTTAAATTAGCCTTATTAAAATCCCCAGCCACAATAAATGCAGCCTCAGGATATGTGGTTTCCAGTTTACATAGAGTCCGATGAATTTCTTTCAGTGCCGTCGATGTATCAGCTTGAGGGGGATGTACACGGCTGTGATTATAATCGAAGAGAATTCTCTTGGTAGATAATGCGGTCTGCATTTGATTGTAAGGAATTCTATGTCAGGTGAACAAAAGGACTTGAGTTCCTGTATGTTGTTATGATCACACCACGCCTCGTTAATCATAAGACACACACCCCGCCCTTCTTCTTACCAGAGAGATGTTTGTTTCTGTCGGCGCGATGCGTGGAGAAACCAGGTGGCTGTACCGACTCTGATAACGTGGTCCTGAGTGAGCCATGTTTCCGTGAAGCAAAGAACGTTGCAGTCTCGAATGTCTCTCTGAAAGGCAACCCTCGATCGGATTTCGTCTACTTTGTTGTCAAGAGACTGTACATTGGCGATTAAAATACTCGGGAGAGGTGCACGATGCGCCCGTCGGCGTAAGCTTGACCAAAAGACCGGCGCGTTTCCCTCTTCTCGGCGCCGCCGTTGTTTTGAGTAGCCACGTGCTATCCAGTCTGTTGTTGTGTTTGGGTTAACGAAAGGAGAATCCTCTTTGGGAAAGTCGTATTCCTGGTCGTAATGTTGGTAAGTTGACGTTGCTCTTATATCCAATAGTTCCTCCCGGTTGTATGTAATAAAACTTAATATTTTCCGGGTAACAATGTAAGAAGTAATACATAAAAAAACAAAATACTGCATGGTTTCCTGAGAACGTGAAGCGAGGCTGCCATCTCTGTCGGCGCCGGAAGTCAATCCAATTTGGACTCAAGGACATGTTTCTGTGTCCCCATAAGTGTATGTTCCGTTGTTCCGTTGTTGTTCCGTTTGCCATTTATATAATGTTTACATATCCTACATTACTCATCTCATATATATATATATGTGTATATACTGTACTCCATACCATCTACTGCATCTTGCCTATGCCGGTCAGCCATCGCTCATCCATATATTTATATGTACATACTCGTATTCATTCCTTTACTCTTGTGTGTATAACGTAGTTGTTGTGAATTTGTTAGATTACTTGTTAGATACTACTGCATGGTCGGAACTAGAAGCACAAGCATTTCGCTACACTCGCATTAACATCTGCTAACCATGTGTATGTGACAAATAAAATTTGATTTGATCAGACCAGACACCTTTTGAACAAGGCCTAATCTATTATGTGTGTCTACCAACCCACAGAATACAAGTTAACCTCTTTGTTTTTTTATGGCACCTCAACAGGTCATGACAACAATTACTAGCCTCTATACAACATCCACTGCCAGTGAATAACCTCTCTCTCTCTTTTCCCCTCTCTCTCTGCTCTCCTCCCTCAGCTGTTCAACCGTGACTGTGAACAGGCTGAGAACTGGATGGCGGCTCGCGAGGCCTTCCTGGCCAGCGACGACAAGGGTGACTCCCTGGACAGCGTGGAGGCTCTCATCAAGAAACACGAGGACTTTGACAAGGCCATCAACGTGCAGGAGGAGAAGATCGCTGCTCTGCAGTCCTTTGCAGACCAGCTGGTTGGCGCTGACCATTATGCCAAACCTGAGATATTCAACCGTCGCAATGAAGTCCTGGACAGGTCAGTCTTTCTCTTTTCGATTACCATATGTGTGACTTTGTGGGCATCTGTGTGTAACTGTCTGCCTGTTCGTTGTTGCTCCAGTCTTAAATGTTTGTCCTCCCGGCCTGTAGGTGGCGCCGTCTGAAGGCTCAGATGATTGAGAAGCGCTCCAAGCTGGGCGAGTCCCAGACGCTGCAGCAGTTCAGCCGCGACGTGGACGAGATAGAGGCCTGGATCAGCGAGAAGCTGCAGACTGCCACAGACGAGTCCTATAAGGACCCCACCAACATCCAGGTACAGGATTGGCTAGCAGCAACTCAGGGATCCACCCTTAGAGATTTGAGCACGCTCCCCCATAGAGGGCACACTTGCCACAAAAGGCAATGATAAGCATGGGCAGCTCCATGGAAGACTTTTGCCATGGGAAGTACGCCCTCTAACCATCTCAATGTGCTGCCCCTAGCCACATATTTAGGGTTAGTTTACCCTACTGCCCCATACCCATTCGTAGGATAACACATATCTGACCCTCTGGCAGTGGTTAGGGTTAATTTTTACTTAGCCTGTCAAGACTTTCTTGTCGAAAGAAACACTTTGACCTGTTCAATAGATCACAATCAAATAATGACTTAAGTCATTGTATTTTTGTTTCAATAGATGGTTAACCAATTTTGTGAGGGTTTGTTAATATACGTTGAACGACATCTAACTTGTCAGTGGTTTTAATACTGCTGTTTAAATGTCTTGTTGCTCCTTGTTAACAATGACTACTACTTCTACTCCTGTGACTACTGAACCAACCCCATGTGTTGTGTCTATATGGGACTGAATCTCTCCTCTGTTTTATTGTCTTGTTTATAGCTGTCGAAGCTGCTGGTAAGTTGAATAGTGTGTCAGCTAAACTAACATCCAAAGTAGGTTTCCTGTTATATGTCCGCGTCTGTTGCCTTGTCTGATATAGAACGCCATCCCGTCTGTCTATTTTCCGTGTTCCTCCGCACTCGCGAGTGCTGCTTCTTTTTTGTATGGGTTTCATTCATGTGTTCATTCCCCATCCTGTTTGTACATGACTGTAGTTCTGTTATCATTTTAGCAAATGTCACTTTGTGTAGTTGCTGGTCGTGGCTCCATATTTTGTGTTTTTTTCTTTTTTTGCTTGTTTGAGGTATGGTCATCTTGAAACACGCTCCACATATTGTTGCTTTTGTTTAAATACTCCTATAAATCTTTAAATATTTAAACATGTTCTGATCTTAATATAACAAACTTGTAATATAATTTTATAAAACGTTTAGTGTAAAAAAAAAAAGCGGCTTCCATCTACCAAAACTGCAATGTAAATTTGAATTTAGCAAATCTGTAGTGTATCAAATACATTTACCTGAGAAGGAGAGAGAGGAGACCTCCGGCTTAGAATTGTTGTGCCTTGCTTTATTGTAGCTAATGTAGAGACTATCATAGAGATATGTAAGTTAGCAGCAGCCATGGTTGTGAACAAAAACCACACTTCACCCGTAAAATAAGTATTTCCACAGATCTATCAAGGATAGCTCAGACTAGGACTGTTGCGGTGACTGTATTACCGCCACACTGGCGGTCACCAGCGGTCAAATTCCACATGACCGTTCAGTCACAGTAATTAGGCTTCTCCAAGCTCTGATTCTGGTCATTAGTAGCCTACAAAACGTGCTAACTGCCTGGTACTCAGAACTCTATTGTCCCTCTAATCACTCTCATGTTGCGTAACACTTCTATAGGCTATGCAATTGTGTGAGAGAACAGTGATGGTCTCTACAAAAAAAAGGAGGATCCCATCAGCCTTCTATAGGCTAGGCCTTCTATATTTATTTCTCAACTTTCCTTATATTAAGCACATTTCTTATATTTACAACAAGAGTATAGCCTACCTGGCTGGCATGAAAATAAACCACGGGGAAAAGTGTCCTCCATTCGCTATTTAAGTGCGTAGATGACATGCATTTTTTTCAGGTGCCCCTGTTTCGATACAGGTGCATGATAATGGTCCATTCTAAATAAAAACAAATCTCATATATTATTTACTATATGTAAAGACTAGATTAAATCAAGAAAATGCTAATATCACTTGAGAATGATGCCCAGCGTAAGAAACAATGCCTTTTTTTGCAACTTTTTCTAATCACAGTCGCACACCTCATGTAGCCTAGCCCATAGGCCTATATTTTTTAATAAGGTTTGTATCACAACTAAAGTGGCCAAATAACTTCTTAAAATTAAGCACATTAATCTGCTTTACAAAGGGTGTAGAGCCTAACTAGCTTAAATAAGCAGCGGGTGAGTTTCAAGTTTGGGGAAGATAAAAATGCACCTTTATAATAAAAGTCTTACATGCATAATCGCATTTGCGGTCACCTTTGATAATGGGGTTTTCCGCTAATGGAACATTCACGCTTATAGCCTACTACCATGTGCGCATTGCAGGGCTTATGCCTTTCAAGCAACTTTTTTTCGAATCATCATTAGTCGCATCATGCAGCCTTACAATGTATTAAAAATCAAAACATATAGCCCAACACTTGTCGAACAACTAAAGTTACATTAATAACTCTAAGCATGTAGGAATACCTATTTCTTTGTTAACCGCTCAACACAGAATAGCCGCATATGCGCACTCCCTCAAATCGTTTGGAGAAAATATTTATATTTTATCAATTATATTCTTCATAGTATAAAATAATATTAAATAATGCCACGCAATTATAAGTGAATCTAAATGAACTAGTATAGATGAACTAGTATAGCTCACAGCCATTTGGCATAGCCACATCAGGACCTAACATAAAGACAACTCAGAGTATGCTATTCTGTTCTTCTGACAGACCACATTTTCTTCATATCATGCTTCTTTAGACCTGTCTAAAATAAATAATGGATTTATTGTGAAGGTGTATGTATTACATGGATTTATTAGCCTATGTGTGGAAGCCAGGAGATGCTAAATGTGTTTATGTTAATTAACGGTTAATTACCGTGAGACCGAAAGTTATTTGCTTGACAATCACCGCCGATAATTTTGTGACCGCCACAGCCCTAGCTCAGACACCTCGCATAAGTGTTTTTTTGTTTGCTCTCTCTCTCTCGGTGAGTAAAAACATTGTGGAACGAGTTTTGAAAAGACCCTGACCTCTTCTAGGTACTCTTGAAAAGTAAAATTTGTCGTGGCCCCGTTGTGGTTCTGTTCCAACTCCATTTTGTGTTTGTCACCTTGGTGTGTCTTGTCTTGTAGAAGTCAGTCTGACACATTGTCTGTCCTCATTTGGTGGTGTCTAAATTTCACATTTGTGACCTCAAATGACCTCTTGTGTGGATTTTGTCCTACAGTCATCTCCTGGATGTAGACTTAGTGTATTTATGTGTGTATATATCCATCAACAATAGCCCCAAGCTAGGAGACATTTACTCTCCAAACACAAACATGCATAAAAATTACTGCCACTTATAAAAATGCCATTCTAATATATATATATATATATATATATATATATATGTGTATATATATATATATGTATATGTATGTGTACTCAGTCTCCTTATTTTAAAATTGTACATCAACCCTTACCAACACATTATTTCTAAGTAGCCTACCGGATTGTGTTTTCACACAATCTAAGGGAGATGTCACCCATCCACCACCAACCCACTGCCTCCCATAGTTCTCACTCCTGCTCTCTCCCCCCTTCCCCTGCCTGAGCTCAGAGTAAGCACCAGAAGCACCAGGCCTTCGAGGCGGAGTTGCATGCCAACGCAGACCGCATCCGTGGGGTCATCGACACTGGCAACGCCCTCATCCATAGAGGGGCCTGCTCCGGCAGTGAGGATGCAGTTCAGGTACACACACTCTGTCTTTAATCATACTTGTTATTATACATACACTTCATACTTGTTGCTATACATACACATTATACTTGTTACGATACATACACATCTTACTTGTAAGTATAAAAATAACTTTCTTTACATACAGTTGAAGTCTGAAGTTTACATACACTTAGGTTGGAGTCATTAAAACTCGTTTTGCAACCACTCCACAAATGTCTTGTCCTCTGGTCTGACAAAACAAAAATGGAACTGTTTGGCCATAATGACCATCGTTATGTTTGGAGGAAAAAGGGGGGTGCTTTCAAGCCGAAGAACACCATCCCAACCGTGAAGCACGGGGGTGGGCAGCATCATGTTGTGGGGGTGCTTTGCTGCAGGAGGGACTGGTGCACTTCACAAAATAGATGGCATCATGAGGAAGGAAAATTATGTGGATATATTGAAGCAACATCTCAAGACATCAGTCGGGAAGTTAAAGCTTGGTTGCAAATGGGTCTTCCAAATGGACAATGACCCCAAGCATACTTCCAAAGTTGTGGCAAAATGGCTTAAGGACAACAAAGTCAAGGTATTGGAGTGGGCATCACAAAGCCCTGACCTCAATCCTATAGAAAATATGTGGGCAGAACTGAAAAAGCGTGTGCGAGCATGTAATCTTCTGACCCGCTGGGAATGTGATGAAAGAAATAAAAGCTGTAATAAATCATTCTCTCTGCTATTATTCTGACATTTCACATTCTTAAAATAAAGTGGTGATCCTAACTGACCTAAGACAGGGAATTTTTACTAGGATTAAATGTAAGGAATTGTGAAAAACTGAGTTTAAATGTATTTGGCTAAGTTGTATGTAAACTTCCGACTTCAACTGTACACCTACAAAGCCACTTCAAGGATGAAAGCCTTTGAGAAAAATATGGTGATAACATTGCAGACAGAAAGTTAACTGTTCCTATGGCATTCAAGCTACGTGAACCGATTCTTGCCTTATTCAAACACTACTGTTCCAAGGCTGGGTATCTAACCTGTGTGTGTGTGTGTGTGTGTGTTTCACCAGTCGCGTCTGGGTGCCCTGGATGAGCAGTGGCAGTTCCTGGTGAACAAGTCAGCAGAGAAGAGCCAGAAGCTGAAAGAAGCCAACAAGCAGCAGAACTTCAACACTGGCATCAAGGACTTTGACTTCTGGCTCTCGGAGGTAAAATAATGAAAAGAATAAAAAAATGCTGATGTCAAAATGAGACTACTTTCATCTAAGTTCAAATCTCCATCCATCACACAATTTGCAAAGTTAAAGATGCTGATATTTGGTCTGTGATGAGAAATTGTGTATTCTGTACTGAAAACCTTGATGTTCAATAGGATTTATCTGAGACCTGCACAGTAAGATTAAGTACTGGACAGACACCCAAAAAGGCAACATCACCTCTGGATCTGAGATTGTGTCAGGCTATTTAGTTTTCTTATTTAAATGGAGTTGACTTGTTAACCCATTAGCCTACCTGTGCTGTCGGAAACAAAAACAAAAGATAAGAGGCTGAGATTAGATTTGGAGGGGGAAAAAAGTTGTTTTCTCTCTGTAGGTCGAGGCCCTTCTTGCCTCTGAGGATTATGGCAAAGACCTGGCCTCAGTCAACAACCTGCTGAAGAAACACCAGCTTCTGGAAGCCGACATCTCTGCTCATGAGGTAATGTATTCAACGTCCCCATATCTCTGTCAAACTGGGATTGATGCTGGGCTCAGCTGAGGGCCTTGATGTACTAAATGATCTGTCAGATCACACACCTTTATATGCTGACTGGCTGAAAGGTGACGCTGCCTCGGACTGAAAGCTTTCCATGGTAACCAAAGCAAGTGTCCTCTGTTGAACAACTTCCAAGTGTATGAAGCATGTTTTTGTACAAAGGCATCACCTGAGTTCAGTCTAGTGCTTTGGTTTGAACATCTGTCTGTCTTTCTGTCCGTCCACAGGATCGTCTGAAGGACCTGAACGGCCAGGCTGACAGCCTGACGGCCAGCACGGCCTTTGACCCCACCCAGGTTAAGGACAAGCGCGATGCCGTTAATGGACGCTTCGCCAAGATCAAGAGCATGGCCTCTGGCCGCCGCGCAAAGCTCAACGAGTCACACCGCCTGCACCAGTTCTTCAGGGACCTGGATGACGAGGAGTCTTGGATCAAGTAAGAGCGCCCACTGGAGTTGTGGAGGAATGGATGCAAGTCGATGTCTGAGTGTTTTTCGATGTTGACATTGAGATTACTAACACTCTCTCTTTCACTCTCTGATCTCTATCCAGAGAAAAGAAATTGCTAGTGAGTTCGGAAGACTATGGACGTGATTTGACAGGAGTGCAGAATCTGAGGAAGAAACACAAGAGGCTTGAGGCTGAGTTGGGGGCCCATGAGCCGGCCATCCAGTCTGTGCAGGACACAGGGGAAGAAGCTGTCCGATGACAACACCATCGGCCAGGATGAGATTGAGCAGAGGCTGGCCCAGTTTGAGGAGCACTGGACAGAGCTGAAAGACCTGGCTGCAGCCAGGTTAGACTGGGAACGCAGACACGCGTATACATTGACACACACACACATATTCCCAGGCCTGCTTTGCAATGAAATGCCATTATCATCTTAAACATTTATTGATGTTGAGTGTTAATCTGTGTGTGCCTCTGTGTGTGATCAGGGGGACGGAGACTGGAGGAGTCGCTGGAGTACCAGCAGTTTGTTGCGAATGTTGAAGAGGAGGAAGCCTGGATTAACGAGAAGCTGAACCTGGTGGGAAGTGAAGACTATGGGGATACCCTGGCCGCTGTGCAGGGCCTGTTGAAGAAGCATGAGGCGTTTGAGACCGACTTCTCCGTGCACAGGGACAGAGTGAATGATGTGTGTTCCAACGGAGACGAGCTCATCAAGAAGGTAAACACTGGCAATACTGTTGTCGTATAGAAAATTATAAAATATAGAATGAATAGCCTTTCCGTCTCTTCATACGATACCAGCTGAAATAGTGTTTAAGCAATAGTTCACACAAAAAAATACCAACTTTTACAATGATTTTTCACTTACCTTGGCTGTTGTCAATTCACCCACACTGTTAAATGCATATTTTGCTTGTGTCCATCCCTCCATTAGAACAACCACCACGTGGACAGTATCTCAGCCAAGATGGCGTCCCTGCGGGGCAAGGTGTCTGAGCTGGAGAGGGCCGCTGCCATGAGAAAAGCCAAGCTGGATGAGAACTCTGCCTTCTTGCAGTTCAACTGGAAGGCTGACGTGGTGGAGTCCTGGATTGGTACGGGTTGAGACCTGAGAAGGGGGAAGGTTTAGGGGATGAGGCTTCAACATTCTTTGGTGTAGCAATATTATTTTTCTGTGTGTTCCCAGAAAGATGAGAGCATTGTTTAATTGTAGCACTGAATTTATACTGTCTTGTTGTTTGTTTAGGTGAGAAGGAGAACAGCCTGAAGACTGATGACTACGGACGAGATCTCTCCTCTGTGCAGACGTTGCTCACTAAGCAGGTACCGTGTAGCAATATGTAGCTCCCAAATGAGTGATGCCACGGCAGCCATTTTGTGCAAGAAAGCTAGACACGTTCTCCTATGCCTCATGTTCCCCCTTCCCCCCTCGGGTCCACAGGAGACGTTTGACGCGGGGCTGCAGGCCTTCCAGCAGGAGGGTATCACCAACATCACGGCCCTCAAGGACCAGCTGCTAGCGGCCAAGCACGTCCAGTCCAAGGCCATCGAGGCACGCCACGCTGCCCTCATGAAGCGCTGGAACCAGCTTCTCGACAACTCGCAGGCCCGCAAGAAGAAACTGCTGGAGGCCCAGGAGCACTTCAGGAAGGTATGTAACGACTATGATGACTGGTAATTGTCATTTAGCTTACGATGAGGATATCATGACTACTATTCATAGATATCATCGTTGTTAATGTTCATATTTTGAACAGGAATATCAGACTATCCTTCACCTACAAAGTCAAAAACCTTAGTGGATGTGTACCCCTTACCTCCCATCGATTCCATCTTGCTTCTGTCTCCAGGTGGAAGACCTGTTCCTGACCTTTGCCAAGAAGGCGTCGGCCTTCAACAGCTGGTTTGAGAACGCTGAGGAGGACTTGACAGATCCGGTGCGCTGCAACTCGCTAGAGGAGATCCGGGCGCTACGCGACGCCCACGAGGCCTTCCGCTCGTCGCTGAGCTCGGCGCAGGCCGACTTCAACCAGCTGGCCGAGCTGGACCGGCAGATCAAGAGCTACCAGGTGGTGTCCAACCCCTACACCTGGTTCACCATGGAGGCCCTGGAAGAGACCTGGAGAAACCTGCAGAAGATTATCAAGGTTAGAAGGGAGAAGAGGGGGTAGGTAGCATGGTCCCAGATCTGTTTGTGCTGTATCACCAACCAATTGGCATGACAACGACCATATGAGTTGGCTATACAGCACAAAGGTATCTGAGGAGCAGGCTTGGTGAGGAGGACATGCACATCTCAAATGTTGTCCTATTTCCCCATTGTAATGCTCTACTTCTGTCCAGAACCAATGAGGGCCGATGTCTTGATCTGCATCATGTCTGGGAAGCACTTCATCCATCCATCTCCATCCCTCTCTGTATAGGAACGAGAGCTGGAGCTGCAGAAGGAGCAGAGGAGGCAGGAGGAGAACGACAAGCTGCGGCAGGAGTTTGCGCAGCACGCCAATGCATTCCACCAGTGGCTGCAGGAGACCAGGTAGGGTCTGGACCTGTTGTGCTAGGAGGACAGTGCACTCACAGCACTCCCTTAATCAACATTCCTTTTGGCAATTTAATAGATAGGAATCAGACTATTTCTAGGAATAGAATGGGGACGTTTTCAAGGCCTTGTGGCTGTTTAAAGAATGTAGTTTGAGTTCATTGAATAGCGTCACCTGCATGAATAGCATTGAGATATCTTTAAATGTTGCGTGCATCGTTCTTTAGATTCTCTTACTACAATGAGAAATCAATGGAGCTACCTGGAATTTAAGTGCCTGCTGCTCAGAAATGTACCTCCTGCCTCTGCCACCATGTTCTCAGCCATAGAGAACAGGAAGCTTCTATTAATCGGAGCGCAACGTGAAATGTTGCAGATAAATGTTTGTTATATGAAACTGACATGATTCTTTAATGTTTCTCTATTCTACACCTTGCATTTATATCTGCAATGCTCTGAATGTTGCTCCTCACTGAATTGGCCCCAGGCAGCGCAAGCTTAGTGTGTCATATGTTCTGTATATTTTGGGAGGTGGGTGGGGGGGAGCACTGATACGACTTGTACGCAACCGCACAAGTGGTCTGTGAACGTTTAAAAATGAAAACAGGATCATACTGCAGATGCTCCTGTGCTCACACTATTTATGTGCCTGTGTCTGTATATGTTTGTTTAGGGGGGATGGAGTGACCATTTTGTCCCTGCCTAGTGTTTCTAACCGTTGTCTCTTTCTCTCTCTTTTCCCGTCCCACCCCCCCACCCTTTCCTCTCCCTCTCTCTTGCTGCTACCTCGCTGATGCTTGGATAACTTTGCTAATCAGGACATATCTTCTGGATGGGTTAATATCACATTTTACTATCTCTCAGTTGGGGCTGGGACAATACTAGTATCGCGATACTCATTAGTATCATGGCAAGGGAACAAAACACGAAGCGGATTTAACTTTAGGAAAACATCCCCTAATGTTGGAAACAAACATCATTATGTTTGTTATTCAGTCACATTTATTTATTTTCCAAGATATAGCACACATTTTACATACAGCAGGTTATGGGACCAAAGAGTTTAGTCTGCTTCGTCTTTTCTTTGTCATTGAAATTTTGCGATACTGCCCTACTGTGTTTGTGTGTCTGACAGTGTGAATGGGGTCAAATCAATGAGGGTTGATTGGAGTGACATTGTTTTGGACCAAACAGGTTTGTTGTCAGGTCGGTGGCAAGATGTTTCATCATATATGTTAACATACCTACCTACCTACCTGGTGGTTCTATCTGACAAGTAAAGGTAAAACTGGACCAGGTATCACTATGTTCAAGGGAATCCATGTTGTACTATTACTGAGTTTCTGTAAGCTTTTTTCCCCCCTTTTTACAATTTTTGTTGTATAATTTCCCTTTTGTCTGTCTCTAATTTCCCTCTTTCTGTTGGTATTTACTTTATTTTTATTCTTCCCTCCCTCCTTTTCTAAATAGCATAGCTTATCGACGGGTTGTCTGTGTCATTCAATATGAAGTCTGTGATGATCTTTCCGGAAGGTCTTTTCCTTTTTCTCATGGTTTTCCATTCCATATATCACTCACTCGTCTTTCCTTCACCCTTCATTACTTCCATCACGCTCTCTGGGTTGTGTGTCTTCATACACTTATAAAATCCACCATTTGAGATTGGTTTGCTCAGTTACATCTCTACTAATTCACCACAATGTAGCTGAAACTAAGATCAACCTCATGATTGGTTTGGATACTCTTTTTGAGTCTGGCTACATTGAGAACTGTTTTAAAGGAGTGAAAAGTCTTCACTTTCATCTTTTGGGGATATTTCTTACACCAAATTTAGGGGTGGACACTGCAAAATGTTTTTTTTTTTTTGACACTACTAGAAATATATATATATTTTTTGCTGAATTTGTTAAACTAATTCACAACTGATTCAGTTTCCTGCCCTGTACACAGTAGCCCTAACCTTGCATGGTATAGGTTACCATGGCTATGAGTTGGCTTCTTGGGCATGCGTTGAGTGGCATTGTGCAAAGGGAAGTGGGGGGGCTCTGAACATTTTGAGTGATGGAAAGTTTTTATTTTTTTTACTGTTTTGTACTTCTGTTTCCATTTTTTTTATTCACCAAATGTTCTCTGAAATTTCCCCAAAAATATTGAGGTTTCAGAAAAATCTTTACTTTGCTTCTTTACAAAAATCATTGGTTGGTTTCAATTAGTAAATTTCATGATTTGTTTAGAATCTCTTGACACACCTCTAGTATATTAAAATATATGACATGGATCTTATCAGAATGATTTCACGGTAGGAATGGGGTTGGATCTAAGGGTTCCTACAACCAGATGGGTGTGGGTGCAGACTCTGTGGGTACTGTGAGACTGTGCGCGTGTGACTGACTGTATCACCTGATCTTGATGGCTGTGGCATGTTGTCTATCCCAATATTTGATCATCCTGTCAATATCCTCTCCCCTGACACTTGTGTGTATGCATCTAGGTCCTGCATGGTAGAAGAGTCCGGAACCTTGGAATCACAACTTGAGGCAACCAAGGTAAGAAAGAATCCCTCATCATTTATGCTATAGACCAGCGTTTCACAACCCCCTCCTCAGGCCCCCCCCAGTTGTTTTGCATTTTTGTTTTAACCCTAAACTATCACACCTGATTGAGTTAGTTAAAGGCTTAGTGATTAGTTGACTAATAGAACCAGGTGTGCCAGTTTAGGGTTAAAATAAACATTTGAGAAGTATTGGGGGCCTGAGGAGACCATTTTGGCTATTTCAAATCAAATAAAAATGTATTTGTCACATGCCATGAATACAACAGGTGTCGACTTTACCGTGAAATTGTTTCTTACGAGCCCTTCCAAATAATGCAGATTTTTTATTTTTATTATACAAATTTAAAATAGTATCAGGAGGAATAAAATACACAGGTCGACATTCACAAGGCCACAGAGCCAGACGGATTACCAGGACGTGTACGCTGACCAACTGGCAAGTGTCTTCACTAACATTTTCAACCTCTCCCTGTCTGAGTCTGTAATACCAACATGTTTCAAGCAGACCACCATAGTCCCTGTGCCCAACACTAAGGTAACCTGCCTAAATTACTACTGACCCGTAGCACGTCTGTAGCCATGAAATGCTTTGAAAGGCTGGTCATGGCTCACATCAACACCATTATCCCAGAAGCCCTAGACCCACTCCAATTTGCATACCGCACCAACAGATCCACAGATGATGAAATCTCTTGCACTTCACACTGCTCTTTCACACCTGGACAAAAGGAACACGTGAGAATGCTATTCATTGACTAGAGCTCAGCGTTCAACACCATAGTGCCCTCAAAGCTCATCACTAAGCTAAGGACCCTTGGACTAAACACCTCCCTCTGCAACTGGATCCTGGACTTCCTGACGGGCCGCCCCCAGGTAGTAAGGGTAGGCAACACTGATCCTCAACACGGAGGCCCCTCGGGTGCGTGCTCAGCCCCCTCCTGTACTCCCTGTTCACTTATGACTGCACGGCCAGCCACGACTCCAACACCATCATTGCGTTTGCTGATGACACAACAGTGGTAGGCCTGATCACAGACAACGATGAGACAGCCTATAGGGAGGTGGTCAGAGACCTGACCATGTGGTGCATGGACAACAACCTCTCCCTCAACGTGATCAAGACAAAGGAGATGATTGTGGACTACAGGAAAAGGAGGACTGAGCACACCCCCATTCTCATCAACGGGGCTGTAGTGGAGCAGGTTGAGAGCTTCAAGTTCCTTGGCGGCCACATAACCAACAAACTAACATGGTCCAAGCACACCAAGACAGTCGTGAAGAGGGGACGACAAAACCTATTCCCCCTCAGGAGACTGAAAAGATTTGGCATGGGTCCTCCGATCCTTAAAAGGTTCTACAGCTGCACCATCGAGAGCATCCTGACGGGTTGCATCACTGCCTGGTATGGCAACTGCTCGGCCTCCGACCGCAAGGCACTACAGAGGGTAATGCTTACAGCCCAGTATATCACCGTGGCCAAGCTTTCTGCCATCCGGGACCTCTATACCAGGTGGTGTTAGAGGAAGGCCCTAAAAATTGTCCAAGACTCCAGCCACCCTAGTCATAGACTCTTCTCTCTGCTACGGCACGGCAAGCGGTACCTGAGCGCCAAGTCTAGGTCCAAGAGGCTCCTAAATAGCTTCTACCTCCAAGCCATGAGACTCCTGAACAGCTAATCAAATGGCTACACAGACTATTTGCATTGCCCCCGCCACCACCACCCCAGAACGCTGCTGCTAGTCTATCTATGCATAGTCACTTTAATAACTCTACCTACATATTACCTCGACACCGGTACCCCCTGTATATTGCCCCGCTATTGTCATTTACTGTTGCTCTTTAATTATTTATCTTTTTTTTTTTTTTTTTTGTATTTTCTTAACTGCATTGTTGGTTAAGGGCTTGTAGCAAGCATTTCACTCTGTCTACACCTGTTGTATTCGTCGCATGTGACAAATAACATTTGATTTGATGTACCAATTATATTTCAGCTGTATTGACTGCTTTTGTAATTGTGTACCCTCACCCTTCTGTATGCCACTCTGTCTGTAGCGCAAGCACCAAGAGATCCGGGCAATGCGTAGCCAGCTGAAGAAGATCGAGGACCTGGGCGCGGCCATGGAGGAGGCTCTGATTCTGGACAACAAGTACACAGAACACAGCACGGTGGGCCTGGCCCAGCAGTGGGACCAGCTAGACCAACTGGGCATGAGGATGCAGCACAACCTGGAGCAGCAGATCCAGGCCAGGTCAGAGAGGGAGAGACACACGCATACAGTACCTCACAAGCAGTGAACATATTTCCTAATCTTGTCGTATCTCTCTTCCACCATAGGAACACCACTGGAGTGACAGAGGATGCCCTGAAGGAGTTCAGCATGATGTTCAAGTGAGTGGCGGCCATTTTAACATGATGTTCAAGTGCGTGGCGGCCATTTTAACATGATGTTTGCGTGAGTAGCGGCCATTTTAATGATCAAGTGGCGGCCATTTTAACATGATGTTCGAGTGGCGGCCATTTTAAAATTGTGTTCAGGTGAGTGGCGGCCATCTTAATATGATCAAGTGAGTGGTGGCCATTTTAACATTAGAGTGGCGGCCATTAACATGGTGTTCAGGTGAGTGGCGGCCATTTCAATATGATGTTCAAGTGAGTGGCGGCCATTTTAGCATGATGTTCGAGTGAGCGGCGGCCATTTTAACATGATGTTCGAGTGGCGGCCATTTTAACATGTTTGAGTGAGCGGCGGCCATTTTAACATGACGTTTGAAGTGAGCGGCGGCCATTTTAACATGATGTTCAAGTGAGAGGCTGCCATTTTAACATGATGTTCAAGTGAGAGGCGGCCATTAACATGATCGAGTGGCGGCCATTTTAACATGATGTTCGAGCGGCGGCCATTTTAACATGGTGTTCGAGCGGCGGCCATTTTAACATGGTGTTCGAGTGGCGGCCATTTTAACATGGTGTTCGAGTGGCGGCCATTTTAACATGGTGTTCGAGTGGCGGCCATTTTAACATGGTGTTCGAGTGGCGGCCATTTTAACATGGTGTTCGAGTGGCGGCCATTTTAACATGGTGTTCGAGTGGCGCCCATTTTAACATGGTGTTCGAGTGGCGCCCATTTTAACATGGTGTTCGAGTGGCGCCCATTTTAACATGGTGTTCGAGTGGCGCCCATTTTAACATGGTGTTCGAGTGGCGCCCATTTTAACATGGTGTTCGAGTGGCGCCCATTTTAACATGGTGTTCGAGTGGCGCCCATTTTAACATGGTGTTCGAGTGGCGCCCATTTTAATGATGTTCAAATGAGCGGCGGCCATTAATGATGTTAGAGTGAGCGGCGGCCATTTTAACATGTTATAGTGGCGGACATTTTAACATGTTATAGTGGTGGCCATTTTAACATGTTATAGTGGCGGCCATTTTAACATGTTATAGTGGCGGCCATTTTAACATGTTATAGTGGCGGCCATTTTAACATGTTATAGTGGCGGCCATTTTAACATGTTATAGTGGCGGCCATTTTAACATGTTATAGTGGCGGCCATTTTAACATGTTCGAGTGAGTGGCGGCCATTTTAACATGTTCGAGTGAGTGGCGGCCATTTTAACATGTTCGAGTGAGTGGCGGCCATTTTAACATGGTGTTCGAGTGAGTGGCGGCCATTTTAACATGGTGTTCGAGTGAGTGGCGGCCATTTTAACATGGTGTTCGAGTGAGTGGCGGCCATTTTAACATGGTGTTCGGGTGAGTGGCGGCCATTTTAACATGGTGTTCGGGTGAGTGGCGGCCATTTTAACATGATGTAAGAGTGAGTGGCGGCCATTTTAACGATGTTCGAGTGAGTGGCGGCCATTTTAACATGATGTAAGAGTGAGCGGCGGCCATTTTAACGATGTTCGAGTGAGCGGCGGCCATTTTAACGATGTTCGAGTGAGCGGCGGCCATTTTAATGACGATCGAGTGAGCGGCGGCCATTGACATGATGTTCGAGTGAGCGGCGGCCATTTTAACATGTTATAGTGGCGGCCATTTTAATGATGTTCGAGTGAGTGGCGGCCATTTTAACATGATGTTTGAGTGAGAGGCGGCCACTTTAAACAATTTTGCATATAATGTTTACGTATCCGACATACTCATATCAAATGTATACACTGTACTCTAAACCATCTACTGTATCTTGCCTATGCCGTTTGGCCATCGACCCAAATCTCTAGCCACTTTAATAATTATAATTGGATGAAATAAAATGTATCACTAGCCACTTTAAACAATGCTATTTATATAATGTTTACATATCCTACATTACTCATCTCATATATATATATGTTAGAGTGTATATACTGTACTCCATACCACCTCCATACCATCGAGTGTATATACTGTACTCCATACCATCTACTGCATCTTGCCTATGCCGGTCAGCCATCGCTCATCCATATATTTATATGTACATACTCGTATTCATTCCTTTACTCTTGTGTGTGTATAAGGTAGTTGTAGTGAATTTGTTAGATTACTTGTTAGATACTACTTGTTAGATACTACTGCATGGTCGGAACTAGAAGCACCAGCATTTCGCTAACCATGTGTATGTGACAAATAAAATTTGATTTGATTAACATGTTTGAGTGAGGTGGCCGTTTTAACATGATGTTCGAGTGAGAGGCGGCCATTTTAATGATGTTTGAGTGGCGGCCATTTTAACATGATGTTCAAGTGAGTGGCGGCCATTTTGATGTGTGAGTGGCGGCCATTTTAATGATCAAGTGGCGGCCATTTTAATGATGTTCGAGTGAGCGGCGGCCATTTTAACATGATGTTCGAGTGAGTGGCGGCCATTTTAACATGATGTTCGAGTGAGCGGCGGCCATTTTAACATGATGTTCGAGTGAGTGGCGGCCATTTTAACATGATGTTCGAGTGAGTGGCGGCCATTTTAACATGATGTTCGAGTGAGTGGCGGCCATTTTAACATGATGTTCGAGTGAGTGGCGGCCATTTTCACATGATGTTCGAGTGAGTGGCGGCCATTTTCACATGATGTTCGAGTGAGTGGCGGCCATTTTCACCATATCTTCTAGTCATACCAAGTAGTTGCTTAAAGTAAATAAACTCCCAATAATCTCAACCATGTTCTTTCCCTTTGCTCCCAGGCACTTTGACAAAGAGAAGTCTGGGCGTCTGAACCACCAGGAGTTCAAGTCTTGTCTGCGCTCGCTGGGTTACGACCTGCCCATGGTGGAGGAGGGAGAGCCAGACCCTGAGTTTGAGTCCATCCTCGACACTGTTGACCCCAACAGGTCAGCAACCCCAGCTCTTCTCACTCATCTCTATTTGGGGTTTTCGATCAGTAGTTTGAGCAAAGCTAACATTCACAAGAATGTGATTTTATTCAGAATGGGTGTGTCTTGCCTCATTTTCTTCATGGGTAACTTATTTAATTGTGTGTTTTCCAGGGATGGCAATGTGTCCTTGCAGGAGTACATGGCCTTCATGATCAGCCGCGAGACAGAGAACGTCAAGTCCAGCGAGGAGATTGAGAGCGCCTTCCGAGCCCTCAGCGTCGATGCCAAGCCCTACGTTACCAAGGAGGAGCTCTACCAGGTACTTACAGTCCGGTCTTCCCTTCATCACTTTCTGGCTCTGTCAGTGCTTATGGAAATTACTATTAAATAGGACCAGAATTATGAGTATGAGCTTCAGCCATAAGTTGCGCATTTATAAATGTCACTTAAATAACTTTGCAAAGGTATTAAAACCTTGAGAGAAAATACCTGACCATCTCTTCTCATCTTCATTCAGAATCTGTCCAAGGAACAGGCAGACTACTGCATCTCGCACATGAAGCCCTACCTAGACAGCAAGGGGCGGGAAATGCCATCGGCCTTCGACTTTGTCGAATTCACCCGCTCGCTTTTTGTCAACTGATCCCTTGCCTGCCAGTGACCAATCGGGATGCGTTTGTCACGCACACATACAAAAACACGGCTGAAACTGCATGATTCTGACACTAGAATACTCCATAGTTATTAGTATCTATCTATAGCTATATACATATCTCACTCTTTGTGCTTCACTGACAATATAGCCTAGTGGATCTGTCTGCATTTGAATGTTTTAGTGCTTCCGCTGGATTTAAGAACCTATAGAGATGGTATGCTGTAACATCACAATAAGGACTGCAGTGTGCTTTAATAAACGTTACTGGTTAGAACTGGAAATGTGTTTGTGCCTTTATTACATGTTTTCAGTACAAAAAACTATTTGTCTTAACCAGTTCAGTACCTACTGAGTAATATTTTACGTTTCACCATCTAAAATAATGGCACAAAAACCCATGTTCTTCTACCTATATACATCCACAGATGTGCCAGAAACTTTGCACGGAGACAACCCTGTTATTCTGTAATTTCATTGGCCCTCTCCTTCCTGCCGCGACTCACTCTGCCACCTCATTAGCTAGTTGCTCGAGCTTGGCAGTCTCTCGGGGCCCCTGTTCCGTCAGCTCTGTGCTCAGGTGCCAGATGTTGACGGAGCCGTTGGCGTTGCCCACTGCTAGGAGGTCTTTCCGTCTGGGGTTGAACTCCAAGCAGTAGACTGGTTGGCCACCCGTCAGCTGGTCCAGGGTGGCTGCTGGTCTCAGGGACTTCCTGCCCAGATCAAATATCTGCACCAGACCTGGGAAGAGAGAAGGTTATGGGCTTTTAAACTTGGCTGTTTAGTGACAAACTAAAAGGTTAATTGATGAACTGGTGAGTTAACTTTACATCAAGATGTGCCATTGTTTTTAGCGGTTAGGGACTGATTCAAACTTTAAGTAGACTTAACATGGACTGATAACTTATCGTAAGTCTGAATGGGGGGACCCTTAATGATTTTCAATATATTAACTCTGGCTCAAGTCACACCATTCATAGCGAAGTTCTGTGAACCAATTGAGAATGAGCTGAAATGGAGCATACCTTGTCCTGTGGCAGCGGCAAAGAGGAGGGGCCTTGTTGGAGACCAGCGTACCCCGAACACATATGAGTCGGACACCCGCAGCGAGAGCAGCGGATCGGGCTGCAGTAGAGAGTGAAGATGGGCCAGGCCGTCGGTCCCCACACTGACAAACAGGTTCCTTAGGCACAAAATGGGAGACAACTAGATCATAACTTTTATGAATTGACAGAATATGGTACAATAAAGCATTTTACAGCTGTAGAGTTATTATTTTGAGATCCATTACGAGATGCGAGTTAGCTACACGTTTCCAAATATACTATAGGAACAGGGCAAACTGTTTAACAAACAGGTAAACATGAATAGCACTGGTTCGTTCCTGGGTTTTGGCATCAAAACACCGTATAATGACATTCAGAGTTTCGAGTAAAGAAATTATTTTTGTAAATCTTAAACCATAGTCTCAAGCATTCAGTCTGGTTAATTTCTCACTAAAACCACCTTCAGACCTGACCTGAACCATGGGGAAGATCTCAATTGCACTCAGTGTCCTCCTCTCCTTCTCAAAACCCATTGGAGGTCAGAGGGGAGGGACTTCTTGCTTTCTCATCCAAAGGGATGTGAAAAGTATGCAATTGAGATCTTCCCACCCATGTCTCTCTCACCTGTGGAACGGGGAACAGTGCAAGGAGTGGACAGGGCCTCCTCGGGGGCTGAAGGAGAACTGGGCTGGGGCACGCAGAGTCACACTCTCTCCATCGGGAGGTGCCGCCGCCAGCGTCTGGGCTGAAAAAGAGCACTTGAGGACCAGACCGCTTTCGGAGCCCACCAGGAATGTGTCCAAGTCCCAGGGGGACAGGGCCAGGGAGGTGACCCCCACGTTGCTGCTCCCTCTGTTCTGTAGCAGGCAGGTACCGTTACAAGAACATCAGAAGGAGAGTTTTTTGAAGGTTTAAGAAAATGTCTATAGATAAATGTCTTCACATTCATACATATTTGTAAATAACACAATCATATTTAATCTATTAATCACACATTTTCATGCAAAATCAAAATACATTTTCACAGTCTGTAAATCACCACGTTGGCCCCTGTTCCCGAGTCTCACCTTGCTCAGTGCACTGTTGTGAGGCACCTGCTGTCTGACGAGGGCAAAGCCGGCACTGAGCACCAGCCTCCCCTCGTCTGAGTCCACTGTCCACAGCAGCACCCTACCCCCAGAGCCAGCACTCAGCACCACCATCTCCCCTCGCCTTGGTCCAGGGACCCAGGCTACCTGAAAAACACACTTGTTCAGACCTGTGGCGTGTTTATTACGGCTTGCAACTGAAAATGTGTGCTTCTTATTGGACAAGTCCAGGTTGTTCCTCAGTTTCAATCCCTCATCTTCTGTTTGGTGCCTAATGAACACGACCCTGCTATAAAAAAATCTTACTGTCATCACATCATAAATATTCTCACCACTATGTGATATTCATGTGGTTTATTAGTAATATACAAGGGACCTACAGTACATAGGGACTGTGTACAAATCATACCATGAGAATAACCAATACTAGATAAAGCATTTACCATCGGTTAACATGTGTTCTCCTGAATGAAGGTGTATTTTAGTGCCATTGGAGACAGTATGAGGTGTCTATACCTGGTAGACTGGCTCCCGGTGAGTGTCGGTCGACATTCCTGTTTGTGCCAAAATTAGGTCCTGTGTCCTGTTTGTGTCCCAGACCACTACCTCTCCACTGTAAAGACCCCCTGTGGCGTTGGGTAGATGGTGTAAGGAGTGAGCTATACAGGACCGTTGTATTTATGTACCGAGATCAGTCGGTGATCAAACCACTGGCAGAAGCAACATGGAAGTGCATACCAGCTATGAGAGAGGGTTGTGAGGGGTGGAAGGACAGAGACATGACTGGCCTGGCCACATCTATGACCGTGTCTGGTCGTTTGGGGTTCAGGCCTCTGCGGTCCAGGTTCCAAGTGCACACACAGGACTTCTCTGTGCTCCAGTCTCCGTCATCGACACTGAGACAGATTGATCACTGTTCACCTCAAGTTCTGGCTACACAACTACGATGTTGGCAAACATGATGGCAAATGAATGTTAAGTTTGAACATACCGACCGAAGGCGCAGGCGATAACTGAACCTGTGCAACTCCAGGATATGCTGGTAACTTGAAGACCCTTCTCCTGGGCACTGGGGTGCTGGAGACAATGTATGCATGAAACCTACACACAAACACATTTTAGAATTGACAATTCAACAGGGGGAAATGCACACGAAACAAATGGTCCAATATCAAATCAAATTTGATGTGTCATATGCGACGAATAGAACAGGTGTAGACCGTGAAATGCTTACTTAAGCCGTTTAACCAACAATGCAGTTATAAGAAAGAGTTAAGAAAATATTTACTAAATAAAAGTATTTTTTTTTTTACATGGAAATAATGCACACTGAGATATTGCACATTTTGTTAGTGTGTTACTTATACTATTCTCACCGTCTCGTTCTGATCCTCCCAATTCACGTCGAACCCATCAAACGCATGACTCTTGGAGTTGTTGGCCAACTCCTTGACAACAATGTCCTCCACTCGATGCAGAAAGTCCCTCAGCCGGGGAGACTCTGGTCGGAGCTCACCTTTAAAGGGGAGTTGGTATAGGAGGTGGTCTTGTGGATCCGTCTGGGTGCCATTATCTGCATTAAGCAGGAGCTGTATTTCAGCCTCAGCTGTGTGTACGGGCCAGGTTTGACAACCTCTCTGAAAAACCAACAACAGACATAGCCTACTGGGATTATATTAGGCCTATATAAATGTTCAAACATGCCCATAACTGGCTTGATGATTGTCAAGAAGAAATGTTGCATTGCAAAAATTATGTTTCTGACTGCAGTTGACCCAAGTGTGTCAGTAATTCCACCAACTGTTGATGAGAAACCCACTTGTTTGTACCTTGTCATTATTCAACTAGCTACTAGTATGTTTAGAAATGTGTTGGGCTTCACAACAACGCTGAAAATGAGACTTTGGACAATGCACGTGGTCAGCCCATCACCAACACTGATCAGGATGTGAAGACTGTTGCTCCAGACCATCGCTAACTAGCTAACTATTTTGGCTAGCTAACTAAAAGAAGGCATTGATTGGCAGATCCAGGAGCTTAAGCAATATTCGACACTGGTAGTATTCATGTGTCTGATCTTTTCAGGGCCTATAGCCTTGTTATATATAGCCAGGTAAGTAAACGTACACGAAATATATAGTTATCTAGCTAAACAAAAAAATCAGCTAGCATGCCACAGCAAACCGCTGATGCTAGCTAACTAGGTTGTCAACAGAACATACCGATTCCTGTGCAAACTGTTGCGATTTCCTCCACAGCGACTCAACGCCCAGGGCATCCAAAGTTTCATCAGTGAACATGATTACTGTGCCTCATAGACGTACCTGTCTAGCTAGTAGCACAATAATATCCCCATACGGCTTTACATATCAGTGAACTTAATTGTATCTATTTAACACAAACAGCCATGTTTAGAGATGGATTTACTTCCGTTTATCGCTGCTACCTTGGAAACACTTCGACGATGGGACCAACCCCCTTTTTCTAAGCACCACGCGCATTCCCCCCTCATTGGTCCGGGTCGTCATTTTGGCCCTGTTGGAATACTTTTATTTTTTTTAACAATGCACCCTTCCTTGAAGTAATCGGTGATCTGATTGGTGAAAGCAATAACTTGTTTGGTATTACAAACGGGTGACAAGAAGAGCCACGCAGGATAGATCTGACCTGGTGCAAGAATGTTAACAGGGTCACGCTGTCTGGGACAGTTCATATTATTTATTTGTCAAGCATTTGTGGTAGAATTCTCGCCTGCCAAGCAGGGGAAGGGCATGTTTTTTTATTTATTTTTTTGAATATACAGAATGCGTTTCTGTGAGTAGACAAAGTCAGTGGTCCCATTGAACATGAATGACCTAGCATTCAATTATAGATAGGGGGCGTGATTTTTTTGTTTGTTGATTTAAGTTATCAACTGACTGGCTGTTGACTACAGAACAAGAATTGATGACCTTGAAAATCTGATGATCAGTTGAAGGCTCTCTTGACATTAAGAATTCTTTCCCCATCAGCCTAAATTAGATAATTTACCCCCACAACACAGTGTTCAAAACAGTTCAGAAACTACCCCAAACACTTGTGTACACATTTATTGTAACAAAGCAACTGGTACACTTAAATGTTAATGTGAACAGTTTTCCAGTGGAAAGGGTGGAGAACACCAGTATATCCTCTAGGGTTGTTACTTTTTTCCTTAAATTATCTGTTAATTAGGCAAGCTCAAAATTACAAGAGGAAATTTTTTGGGTTTTGTTTTTATTAAAAATGTAATTTTCAAACCTCATGGGTGTCTGTAAAACATTACAATGAAAAGTCAATCAACATAAACCCAAATGTTGAGGTGTCAAATGCCCACTTACCCCACCAAACCCCATTTAACTGTCTACAATAATAACTGTGTCATAGCAAGATATCAACCCCAAAACATTTACAATTGCTGACAGGAACAAGCCGGTGCTTTCCGTTAGTACAACGCATGACGAAGAAAATATTTCAACTCCAGAAGACCCCCAAACTCTGCATTAAAGAAAATGTATAAAATAAAACATGGCCAGGGATGCTAAGTTATCACTGCACCATTGCTTATCTTTATTCAACTCACAAGTTAACAGAAACCTTATTGATCATACATATAAATTGCTATTCGACTTTATTTTAGTCTAAGATGACGTGCAGAATGCTAGTACTTTTATTTTATTGGTCTTCATGGACATGTGTAGTAGTTTTATGACACGCGAGACGGCAGAGTTCTCTGATCTGGGAATTTACTCGTCTTCAGACATGGTATGGACAGGCGGAAGCTTGTGGAACAGGAGACAGAGCACAAAATAATACAAAAATAAAATGAAAACAAAGCTTCTTGCTCCCAAGCATTGAAGGATGATTAGAAGGAAAGAATGGGCAAAGGTATAGGTTGGAATGTCCTTTTCTGCCTTAATCATCCTCGCCGTCATCCTGTAGAAAAGAGATACACATTTACCCCCATGCCTGTAAAGACTAACATTTCAGACAAGTGGCAGTCTACGAACACCATTTTTTTTTTTATAAAGTTGACATTGTCGGAAAAAAGACCAGAGTGAATGAATTCTACCATACCTCTCCATCGTCTCCTTCCTCATCGTCATCTTCCTCTCCTTCATCCTCATCTCCTTCCTCATCGATGTCCTCCAAGCCCTCTTCCTCATCGTCTTCACCTTCCCCTTCCTCATCATCCATGTCAGGGACCTTGTCGAGTTCAGATGTTAGATGAATACGAGTTCCCAAACATAATGCAAACATTTACAGTCCAGAATCTAGGCATCCAGTTGAAATGTCTAGGTGGCTGGATATGGTTTATGTCCCGTAGAACCCTATGGTTATACAACACACTTCTGAAATTGTCCCCGGAATACCCTTCAGAAAAATCCACTTTGGTCTAACCCTATGGCCGTAATGCCAAGATATTTTGGATAATTGTAATAAACATACTAGGCTGACACCAACACAAAACATTTTAGCACAGCATGGGCAGTCAACAAAGAACTATGGACAATAGCATGGAATCATACCAGGTAGTACTGCAATGGGTTTGGCCAGATGTCATCCTTAACGACCTCTCCTAGTTCGTCTGCCCCTGCGTCGGAGTGATCTGTGAACCAGGTGAAGAAGCTCTCTGGCTCTTCGTGTTGCCTCTTCTTACCCGCTTTGTTCGGCGTTTGGCCGGCACGCTTTGTCAGGTCCTGTGAGCAGGGGGAGGACAAATTAATAAAAACAGCGACGCCATGCATTTTGCTTTTCTCTAGCATGATGCCACAAGACAGGACTTGAAATATGAAAAAAAAAAAAAAAAAAAAACTGCATAAGACGCACTTTAAAAATTGAGATGTGTAAACATACCTTTCCAGCCTTCCATTTGATTTCAGTTGACTTTGAAGATGGGTCCCCACTTTCATTCAAGTGAAACTCTTTGGAGAGGATTTTGTTCTCAAAGTACAGGTTCTCATCAAAGTACTAAAAAAAAAAACAATCTGGTTAATTTAAGCACCATTTTATTTAAAATGCACAATCTAAAAAATATGTAAATACTTACAAAATCTATTCTGTAACCTGACTTGATGTCCTCAAACTCAGTCACCTCCACTCTGGTAAGGTAATGAAGTGCCTCCTCATCCTCCTCACCAAGAAGGGCTGAAACTGAGAACAAGAACACAATCATAGAAAGTTTGTCACTGGACAACAGCAGTTTGTATATCAACCATTTAAAATCAGACTGATACTGATGACACATTTGTCAAGTGCAGAATCCCACCATGTACAATAAGTACAATTCCTCAAGAAAAGAACATAAACTAGTAAAATAAGAGCATAATATCTGAACTTACCTTGTGGGTGGTTGACAAATGTAGTGACCCAGAAGTTTGGGATTTTAGCTATGAGGTCTGACCGCTTCTGGAAGAACGGCTGGCGTAACTTATTGTACTTCTGCTCTACTTTTAAAATCTCCTCACTGGCCTGTTCGTTCAATCTACAGGGAAGAGAATCGTGCAACACAATTTGACGAGATTGATAAGGTAAAAGGTCAGTCTTGAAAACCACAAGTTTCAGGATAATTAGCTCACCTGTCAATTTCATTTTGTACTTCGTCAATGTGTTCAATAGCTTCTTGTTGCTCTTTTTCTGAAAGAGATTAAAGTCGTTAATTTTCAAAAAAAATGCATGAAACTGGATGGGCATGTATATGTGTAACATCTTGATGGTAAAAATAAATACATGGTAAAGAACCAACCAACGTAAACAACGTATAGTACATGAAGACTTGAGAATTGGGTACATAAGCATTCCACAATCATTTGTAGTAACGATTAGCTCTCAAGCTATGAAGTAACTAGCTAAGCTAGCCAAAGTACTCTGATGCAGCTTCCTGCTGTTTCTCAAGGCCGCGTGGTTTGAATGAAGTGTCCGCCGCACGCTGGGGACTGGTTTCGCCCCTCACAGACAGCCTGTTGGCATTCTAGCCGACTATTAGTATCTTATTAGTGCAATATGTTTGCAGTAATCTATAAATATGTGCCGAACATAGTGCTGCATTTTGTTCGTTTACAATGGCAAATAAGTACTTCTATGCGTGGGTGCAAACCGCGATGGCGGAGCAACAATGAATGTTGGGCCTCACGCAAACAAAATGTTAGCTTGCTAGGTAACTTAGCTACCGCATTTGTTAGTATACTAACTAGCGGGCTATTTCGCAAAAAAACGTTAGTTAACAAAACATGTGTACGGTAGTTAACCTTAAGTTACTTTCATTTGGAAGTACACGCGAATTCCTCCCAAACCTGCGTGGCACAATGAGCTTGTGCAAGGCACAACATGGCCTCCTCCAACGACGTAGCATAGTAGGCTAGCCAGTTAGCAAGTTCTGCTCTCACTACTAGTCCTGCGCGAGTCATCATTTCACCGTTGGCTAAAGCCTCCATCGATTTGTACATCGTTTCAGGCTGACTAAAGAGTGTTCGGTTAACCAAAAGTATACGCCATGGTATCCGTTTTGCAATATAAAAACTATAAATTGCGTTGTATAGGAGGCCGCCATTTCTTACCGGAGGTCTCGTCCGCTCCATCATGATTAGAGTTCTCCTTTCTAACGACTTTCGCCGACGAGGCTGCCATGATTTTCGAACACCGTGGATGTTTGCGTCAGAATATATATTCCCTGTTGTTTAGACTTCTCCTCGGGGAAGAGAAAGGTGAAGTTCCACCTTGAATGGTGGAGAGTGCAAATAAAGCGTGTCGTGAACGAGAGAGGCTTTGCTCATGCACACACACACTCCTCTTCTCGCGCTCGCCAGAACGCGCACTCCCCCTTTCTCCCCACACACAAAAACTCCTCCCCCATCAGAACGGTTTCGCCGTGTTGAAGTCGAATACTTAAACATGCATCCTTCATTCTTTCCTTGGAGTGATCAAACGATTTCCACTCGAAGTAGAGTTTATATTTCTCCAGGGCAGCAGTTGGATACTGTGGGCTTTGTACAGTGTACAACAAGCCAACCACTGAAAGTAAACTCAAATGTTTCTTCATATTTTGATGAATGCGCAGCTGTGTGGTTTTGCTTTGCCCAGCCACAGGCAGCAACTCACATTTAATCACAAGACAGCCTTTGTGTATTTTGCTCTTTCCTCCTGAGTCCTGCACAAGTCACGAGTTCCTGACGAAGGGAGTAACAAACCGAAGATAGACCAACTCAAACTAACCTTTTTCCACTGCTTTGTAACATGGTATAGGTGAACGTGTTTCTTCTGAATATTAGGTCGTAAAAATGCTTTCATTTGAGGAAATAAAATCTTCGTTAGAACATGCAGGGCAGTCTCACGTTCTGCAATTTTGGGCTGAACTTTCTAGGGATGACAAAAGCACATTTCTTGTTGAGTTGTCTGGGTTAGATTTAACAGAATTGCGCGAGCACTGTGAACGGGCGGCGGAGTCTGCTAAAGCTGGTCATTCCGCTACAGCCGCGGACCAGCAAATTGAGCCTGTATCTTCAGAATTCATCGGGAGCATTCGGAAGAGTGATCACACCGCCTTAACTGGCTGGGAAAATGAAGGTAGGCTACTGTATTCTCGATATGAGAAAAGTAAACAGGAATTGCCAATAACGAAGTAATCCCCGCATCGGGATGGTGCTGGAGAAAATGTAAACCCTTAAATTCATAGACAGCGATATGGGATGCAAGGATTGACCATCCACATGCAAATTTGATTAATTGTTCTGCAGAAACTGTTAAGGAGCCTTTTGGAGTTGGTGCTCCAGTACCACTTGCTGTGCGGTAGCAGAGAGAACAGTTTTTGACTTGGGTAACTGGAGTCGTTGACAATTTTTTGGGCCTTCCTCTGACACGGTCTAGTATATAGGTCCTGGATGGCAGGAAGCTTGGCCCCGGGATGTACTGGGCCATACGCACTACCCTCTGTAGCGATTTACGGCCAGTGATACATACCAGGCAAAGTCACCATTATTAGTCAGTTGTACAACCGAATGCCTTCAACAGAAATGTGTCTTCCGCATTTAACCCAACCCCTCTGAATCAGAGAGGTGCGGGGGGCTGCCTTAATCAACATCCACGTCTTCGGCGCCCGGGGAACAGTGGGTTAACTGCCTTGTTCAGGGGCAGAACGACAGATTTTTACCTTGTCAGCTCGGGGATTCAAACTTGCAACTCTCCAGTTACAAGTCCAACGCTCTAACCACTAGGCTACCTGCCGCCTAGGGATACAACCCGTACAACCGGTCAGGATGCTCTCGATGGTGCAGCTGTATAACTTTTTGAGGATCTGGGGACACATGTCAAATCTTTTCAGTCTCCTGAAAGGGAAAAGGTGTTGTCGTGTCCTCTTCACAACTGTCTTGGTGTGTTTGGACCATGATAGTTTGTTGATGATGTGGACACCAAGGAACTTAACTTTTGACCCGCTCCACTAAAGCCCTGATGACGTGAATGGGCGTGTTCGGTCCTCCTTTTCCTGTAGTCCACGATCAGCTCCTTTGTCTTGCTCACGTTGAGGGAGAGTTTGTTGTCCTGGCACCACACTGCCAGGTCTCTGGCCTCCTCCCTATAGGCTGTCTCATCGTTGTCGGTAATCAGGCCTACCACTGTTGTGTTGTCAGCAAACTAAATCATGGTGTTGGAGTCGTGCTTGGCCACGCAGTCGTGGGTGAACAGGGATTACAGGAGGGGACTAAGCACGCACCCCTGAGGCATTTCTAAGTTATATTCTTCAAGAATCAATGGGCAATGTTTAATTATAAATCACAACATTTATTTAGAAATTGCAGATTGCCCCTTTTTAAATAATTTTTGTTATTTAATAGTATATGTGAAAGAGTGACTCAATTTTGCTGCACTTGGAATTGTCGTGTGACTTGTGTAAAATTTGAGAAGTATCTAATACTCCTGTAACCAAATTTCAACATATTTTTTAGCATAGGCCTTAATTTTCTGCAAAATCCTACATCCCACTGTAAGTACGTTTTATAGCCTACTGCTCAAAGAGGGTAGCCTCATGCGAACTATCCTGATCTCACGAGCTTACATATGCGAGATCAGGATGGTTCGTACGAGGCTACAAAGAGGGGTGGGCAATCACCTGATCATAGCGAATGTAGATTATGTAAATCAGATAACTAGTTAGCTACACTGAAACAATTCCAACTAGTCTTTACTTGTGATTGGAGTTCATTCTGCTGCTGACATCTGCCTCTTAGGCCTACTAACAGTCTAATTGAAGATTTCCCTTGCAACTCTAAAGGAAGCCACTTCTACACTACTGTTCAGCGCTGGTTGCTTCCCACTGGGCACAGACGTCAATTCAACATCTATTCGACGTTGGTTCAACGTCGTTGATTTGAAATGGCGTGGAAACAACGTTTATTCAACCAGTGTGTGCCCAGTAGCTTCTGCCTGCAGGATGAGTGTAGATGCCAGCGCTCATGGGCTCAGTGAAGAGGGGGAGGGGGGTATTTTCCAAGAAATTAGCTAGTTTGATGGAAAATTCATTTAAATAATGAAAAAATTTAATTATTAAAAAAACTCTCAAAAGGGCAGGTGCTCAGGCACCTTTAGACCTCTATCTGTGCATGTGCCTGGGTCCCACTGTTATTTGAATGTATGGCAATTACACTTTTTTATTAATTTTTTATTTCACCTTTATTTAACCAGGTAGGCAAGTTGAAAACAAGTTCTCATTTACAACTGCGACCTGGCCAAGATAAAGCAAAGCAGTTCGACACATACAACAACACAGAGTTACACATGGAGTAAAACAAACATACAGTCAGTCAATAATACAGTAGAAAAACCAAATCTATATACAAAGAGTGCAAATGAGGTAAGATAAGGAAGGTAAGGCAATAAATAGGCCATGGTGGCAAAGTAATTACAATATAGCATATAAACACTGGAATGGTAGATGTGCAGTAGATGAATGTGCAATGTAGAAAAACTGGTGTGCAAGGGAACAGTTGGTTGGGCTATTTACAGATGGGCTATATACAGGTGCAGGGGTCTGTGAGCTGCTCTGACAGCTGGTGAGGGAGATAAGTGTCTCCAGTTTCAGTGATTTTTGTAGTTCCTTCCAGTCATTGGCAGCAGAGAACTGGAAGGAAAGTCAGCCAAAGCAGGAATTGGCTTTGGGGGTGACCAGTGAGATATACCTGCTGGAGCGCGTGCTACGGGTGCGTGCTGCTATGGTGACCAGCGAGCTGAGATAAGGCGGGGCTTTACCTAGCAGGGACTTGTAGATGACCTGGAGCCAGTGGGTATGGCGACGAGTGTAAAGCGAGGGCCAGCCAACGAGAGCGTACAGGTCGCAGTGGTGGGTGGTATATGGGGCATTGGTGACAAAACGGATGGCACTGTGATAGACTGCATCCAATTTGTTGAGTAGAGTATTGGAGGCTATTTTGTAAATGACATCACCGAAGTCAAGGATCGGTAGGATGGTCAGTTTTACGAGGATATGTTTGGCAGCATGAGGGAAGGATGCTTTGTTGCGAAATATGAAGCCAATTCTAGATTTAATTTTGGATTGGAGATGTTTGATGTGAGTCTGGAAGGAGAGTTTACAGTCTAACTAGACACCTAGATATTTGTAGTTGTCCACATAATCTAAGACAGAACCGTCCAGAGTAGTGATGCTGGACAGGCGGGCGGGTGCGGGCAGCGATCGGTTGAAGAGCATGCATTTAGTTTTACTTGCGTTTAAGAGCAGTTGGAGGCCACGGAAGGAGAGTTGTATGGCCTTGAAGCTCGTCTGGAGGGTAGTTAACACAGTGTCCAAATAAGGGCCAGAAGTATACGGAATGGTGTTGTCTGCGTAAAGGTGGATCAGAGACTCACCTGCAGCCAGAGCGACATCACTGATGTATACAGAGAAGAGAGTCGGCCCAAGAATTGAACCCTGTGGCACCCCCATAGAGACTGCCAGAGGCTCGGACAACAGGCCCTCCGATTTTACACACTGAACTCTATCGGAGAAGTAGTTGTTGAACCATGCGAGGCAATTATTTGAGAAACCAAGGCTGTCGAGTCTGCCGATAAGGATGTGGTGATTGACAGAGTCGAAAGCCTTGGCCAGATCAATGAAAACAGCTGCACAGTAATGTCTCTTATCGATGGCGGTTATGATGTCATTTAGGACCTTGAGTGTGGCTGAAGTGCACCCATGCCCAGCTTTGAAACCAGATTGCATAGCGGAGAAGATACGGTGGAATTCGAAATGGTCGGCAATCTGTTGAACTTGGCTTTCAAAGACCTTAGAAAGGCAGGGTAGGATAGATACTTACATTTTGATCAAGCATAGGTCAGGGATTCCCAAAATGTGTATTTTTTGTTGTAGTAGTAAATGAGGACTGTCAGGCCACTGTAGTGCACCAACATAGTAGCTCGCTCTATAAAATCACAGCAAATGCAAATGTTGATACTAACACCTGTTTGGTGAATGTCAGTGTCACCCTTGTTTCTTTGGTTTGTCTGTGCTCTATCATGGTGCTGTAATGATCGTTTTCTTTCCTCTGGTATTGCCCTTTTACAGGGTTTTTGCAAATTTCCCAGAACAGAGTGGCTGTGCTGCTGTTGGCTGGTGGCCAGGGGACCCGTCTTGGGGTTCCATACCCCAAAGGGATGTACAATGTGGGTCTCCCGAGCAGCAAAACTCTGTATCAAATCCAGGCAGAGCGCATCCGCAAAATACAGGAGCTGGCGAATGCAAAGCATGGATCAAAGTGCACAGTACCGTGGTGAGATCTCATGGCGGTCAATTGACTGGTCTCATTTTATGAGCTGGCACAATTTCAATTCAATGCAATATGTGCAGAATCAGATTCATTTCCAAACACATGATCAAAACAAAATGCAAAACAGTGCTCTTAAACTGCAGATCACACACTACTATATTTGCCAACTTCAAAGTTCTCAATTTGATTGAGTGTTCCTTCTCTCTGACATTGGTTTTCCTCTACAGTGAGGGAAAAAAGTATTTGATCCCCTGCTGATTGTGTACGTTTGCCCACTGACAAAGAAATGATCAGTCTATAATTTTAATGGTAGGTTTATTTGAACAGCGAGAGACAGAATAACAACAAAAAAATCCAGAAAAACGCATGTGTAAAATGTTATTAATGGAATTGCATGTTAATGAGGGAATAAGTATTTGACCCCCTCTCAATCAGAAAGATTTCAGGCTCCCAGGTGTCTTTTATACAGGTAAAGAGCTGAGATTAGGAGCACACTCTTAAAGGGAGTGCTCCTAATCTCAGCTTGTTACCTGTATAAAAGACACTTGTCCACAGAAGCAATCAATCAATCAGATTCCAAACTCTCCACCATGGCCAAGACCAAAGAGCTCTCCAAGGATGTCAGGGACAAGATTGTAGACCTACACAAGGCTGGAATGGGCTACAACACCATCGCCAAGCAGCTTGGTGAGAAGGTGACAACAGTTGGTGCGATTATTCGCAAATGGAAGAAACACAAAAGAACTGTCAATCTCCCTCGGCCTGGGGCTCCATGCAAGATCTCACCTCCTGGAGTTGCAATGATCATGAGAACGGTGAGGAATCAGCCCAGAACTACACGGGCAGCTGGGACCATAGTCACCAAGAAAACAATTGGTAACACACTACGCCGTGAAGGACTGAAATCCTGCAGCACCCGCAAGGTCCCCCTGCTCAAGAAAGCACATATACATGCCCGTCTGAAGTTTGCCATTGAACATCTGAATGATTCAGAGGACATCTAGGTGAAAGTGTTGTGGTCAGATGAGACCAAAATGGAGCTCTTTGGCATCAACTCAACTTGCCGTGTTTGGAGGAGGAGGAATGCTGCCTATGACCCCAAGAACACCATGCCCACCGTCAAACATGGAGGTGGAAACATTATGCTTTGGGGGTGTTTTTCTGATAAGGGGACAGGACAACTTCACCTCATCAAAGGGACGATGGACGGGGCCATGTACCGTCAAATCTTGGGTGAGAACCTCCTTCCCTCAGCCAGGGCATTGAAAATGGGTCGTGGATGGGTATTCCAGCATGACAATGACCCAAAACACACGGCCAAGGCAACAAAGAAGTGGCTCAAGAAGAAGCACATTAAGGTCCTGGAGTGGCCTAGCCAGTCTCCAGACCTTAATCCCATAGAAAATCTGTGGAGGGAGCTGAAGGTTCGAGTTGCCAAACGTCAGCCTCGAAACCTTAATGACTTGGAGAAGATCTGCAAAGAGGAGTAGGACAAAATCCCTCCTGAGATGTGTGCAAACCTGGTGGCCAACTGCAAGAAACGTCTGACCTCTGTTATTGCCAACAAGTGTTTTGCCACCAAGTACTAAGTCATGTTTTGCAGAGGGGTCAAATACTTATTTCCCTCATTAAAATGCTATTCCATTGATAACATTTTTCACATGCGTTTTTCTGGATTTTTTTGTTGTTATTCTGTCTCTCACTGTTCAAATAAACCTACTATTAAAATTATAGACTGATAATTTCTTTGTCAGTGGGCAAACGTACAAAATCAGCAGGGGATCAAATACTTTTTTCCCTCACTGTATGTGCTCTATGCTACTTTTCTGCCATCATCAGGTACATCATGACTAGTGAGTTTACCCTGGATCCTACCAAGAAGTTCTTCCAGGAGAATAAGTACTTTGGTCTGGATCCCTCTGACGTGGTCATGTTCGAGCAAAGGATGATCCCTGCTGTGACCTTTGATGGAAAGGTCATCCTACAGGACAAAGGAAAAATAGCTATGGCCCCAGGTAAGAAAATGGCATGGAGTGGGTTGGCAGATTAAAGTGAAGTTTTTGTTAAAGCAGGAATATGTACCTTTTTGGGCAACCTGACCAAATTCATATAGAAATGTGAGTTACAGATCTGTCATTCCCGTTGAAAGCAAGTCTAAGAAGCAAATAAAAATGTATTGGTCACATACACATGGTTAGCAGATGTTAATGTGAGTGTAGCGAAATGCTTGTGCTTCTAGTTCTGACCGTGCAGTTATATCTAACAAGTAATCTAACAATTTCACAACAACTACCTTATACACACAAGTGTAAAGGAATGATTAAGAATATGTACATATAAATATATGGATGAGCGATGGCTGAACGGCATAGGCAAGATGCAGTAGATGGTATAGAGTACAGTATATACATATGAGATGAGTAATGCAGGGTATGTAAACATTATATAAAGTGGCATTGTTTAAGTGACTAGTGATACATTTATTACATCCAATTATTAATTATTAAAGAGGCTAGAGATTGAGTCTGTATGTTGGCAGCAGCCACTCAATGTTAGTGATGGCTGTTTAACAGTCTGATGGCCTTGAGATAGAAGCTGTTTTTCAGTCTCGGTCCCAGCTTTGATGCACCTGTACTGACCTCGCCTTCTGGATGATAGCGGGGTGAACAGGCAGTGGCTCGGGTGGTTGTTGTCCTTGATGATCTATTTGGCCTTCCTGTGACATCGGGTGGTGTAGGTGTCCTGGAGGGCAGGTAGTTTGCCCCCCCGGTGATGCGTTGTGCAGACCTCACTACCCTCTGGAGAGCCTTACGGTTGTGGGCGGAGCAGTTGCCGTACCAGGTGGCGATACAGCCCGACAGGATGCTCTCGTTTGTGCATCTGTAAAAGTTTGTGAGTGTTTTTGGTGACAAGACAAATTTCTTCAGCCTCCACGCTGTCTGTGTGGGTGGACCATTTCAGTTTGTCCGTGATGTGTACGCCGAGGAACTTAAAAATGTCCACCTTTTCCACTACTGTCCCGTCGATGTGGATAGGGGGGTGCTCCCTGTGCTGTTTCCTGAAGTCCACGATCATCTCCTTTGTTTTGTTGACGTTGAGTGAGAGGTTATTTTCCTGACACCACACTCCGAGGGCCCTCACCTCCTCCCTGTAGGCCGTCTCGTTGTTGTTGGTAATCAAGCCTACCACTGTAGTGTCGTCTGCAAACTTGATGATTGAGTTGGAGGCGTGCATGGCCGTGCAGTCATGGGTGAACAGGGAGTACAGGAGAGGGCTGAGAACGCACACTGGTGAGGCCCCAGTGTTGAGGATCAGCGGGGTGGAGATGTTGTTTCCTACCCTCACCACCTGCGGGTGGCCCGTCAGAAAGTCCAGGACCCAGTTGCACAGGGCGGGGTCGAGACCCAGGGTCTCGAGCTTAATGTCGAGTTTGGAGGGTACTATGGTGTTAAATGCTGAGCTGTAATTGATTAACGGCATTCTTACATAGGTATTCCTCTTGTCCAGCGTTGTCTGTGGACCTATTGGGGCGGTAAGCAAATTGGAGTGGGTCTAGGGTGTCAGGTAGGGTGGAGGTGATATGATCCTTGACTAGTCTCTCAAAGCACTTCATGATGACGGAAGTGAGTGCTACGGGGCGATAGTCGTTTAGCTCAGTTACCTTAGCTTTCTTGGGAACAGGAACATTGGTGGCCCTCTTGAAGCATGTGGGAACAGCAGACTGGGATAGGGATTGATTGAATAGCAGTAGGCTATTTCTATGCTTCTCGCTCTTCATTTTTTGTTTTTCATCTTTTGGTTTTGTACACCAGTTTCAAACAGCTGAAAATACAATATTCTTGGTTCTGGAAAACATTTCACAGCAGTTTAGATGGTATAATGATTCTCTACTCCCCTCAAACTCATCTCCGGACCGCGAAGCCAGTTCCACTGCATTCTTTCATTGTTCCCATTTAATCAGCGACTGCTTTAGACCTGGGACACCAGGTGTGTGCAATTAATTGTTAGGTAGAGCAGAAAACCAGCAGGCTCCGGACCTCGTAGGGTCAGAGTACTGCTCTACACAATGACTGCTTGTTTTGTCACATAAACTGAAATTAGGTTAACTATTAGAATTGTAACAATCAGGAAATGCCATATTCTCATTCACCCCTTTAGATTTGTGTGTATTAGGTAGTTGTTGGGGAATTGTTAGATTACTTGTTAGATATTACTGCGCTGTTGGAAATAGAAGCACAAGCGTTTGATTTGATTTCTGCATATTGCATCTAATGAAATTTTGTTGATAGGGGCAGTGCATATGAATCCATGTCTCTCTCTTCCGTCTCTCTAACCTTTTTAGATGGAAACGGTGGCCTGTACCGAGCTCTGGTGGATAACAAGGTACTTGAGGACATGGAGAAGAGGGGTGTGGAGTACCTCCACGTCTACTGTGTAGACAACATCCTGGTCAAAATGGCCGACCCCATCTTCATTGGTTTCTGCGTGAGCAAAGGAGCAGACTGCGGTGCCAAGGTAAATGAAAAGCAATCATCACACCCACAGTGTATTCATGCGGGCATGTTTTCCTGATCCACACTTATGAGGTTGTATACTTGTTATAACTTGGTCATATGCATGTTATTTATATACACGTTTGGTTCTACGTTCTTAAGATTTCAAATGTTATGACAGTTGACATGACTATTTCCAGGTGGTTGAGAAGGCGTACCCAGCGGAGCCGGTGGGCGTGGTGTGCAAGGTGAAGGGGGTGTACCAGGTGGTGGAGTACAGCGAGCTCCGCCCAGAGACGGCCGAGCAGCGAGACCCAGGAGGAGAGCTGGTGTACAGCGCAGGAAACATCTGCAACCACTTCTTCACACGGACCTTCCTCAACGAAGTGGCACAGTGAGTGAGATGAAGAGATGCATTCTGTGATGGGGCAAAAATAAAACCACTACGTACAAGTCATGTGCACAACACTTCAGTAAGAAGAAGAAGAAAAAAATGAAAACAATTCTTACTGAAAGTAATGGTTGAATAAATTTAATTAAGGTCCATTTCTGGAATGGAATGAGTTGAAATTACATGGACCCCACTCCTGCACAATTTTGCACACTGTCACTGTCTTGTCATATTGCATTGCTGATATGACTGTCTGGGCAAAACCATCTTGTGATATAACAGTTTGTAATGTCTCCTCAGGAAGTTTCAGGGCCAGCTGAAGCAGCACGTGGCACTTAAGAAAGTCCCTTTTGTGGACAGAGAAGGAAACCTGGTGAAACCCACCAAGCCCAATGGGATCAAAATGGAGAAGTTTGTTTTTGATGTCTTTCAGTTTTCAAGGTTAAATTCATATTTTGTGACTGATTTGCATTATATAATATTCCTACAGTTTCCAATATTTGTATGATATTCTAGACAATTTTACTAACGGTACATAGTAACCATTAATTGACTGCTTATTTTACCAAAATGATTGCTTATTTAAACATAATGTAATATTAATGCATGTAAAATATAATGTAAACGGAGCACAGTAAAATATTTTGCCACTAAATGACATTCTCCAGCACACCAAATATGATACATTTTCCTCCTGACATTGGCAGGAAATTTGTGGCATTTGAGGTTCTGAGAGAGGAAGAATTCTCACCATTGAAAAATGCTGATGGGGCACCTCTGGACACTCCTACCACAGCCAGACAATCCTTACTGGCACAGCACTTCCGCTGGGCGATGGCTGCAGGAGCCAGCTTCCTGGATGCCCAAGGGAAAGCCCTACCTCCTAGACCCAGGTGGCGCTACTCTACATAACATATGGGGATCTCAATGGGGATTAGAGGGTGTGTGCACGTGTACACGTGTGCGCTTATCTCACCACAGTTGGGATTATATAAATTGCAGACATCTTACATTTTTTCCTATATGTTGTTCTGTCCAGCACCTGAACCATTGGGATAATGATCTATTTCCTTTTTCACATTCTTGTTAGGGTGACACGGGATGAAGACCCACCAGCTGTCTGTGAGATCTCCCCGCTGGTGTCTTTCTTCGGAGAGGTGAGGCCACAAAAACAGTTCCCATGTGATGTCACTTCCTGCCCTTATTTCCTGCTTTTAGAGTCTCCTAACAATATGACAATTAATATTTAATCTGCAGGGTCCAGTGTTGAGTTTCTCTGTAAGGTTACACTAGACTGAGCAGTTACTTCACCACTATAATATTGTTAATGTGCACTCATGGCAAATTAGGAAAGTGGTCTGTTTTATTCTTGTCCTCAAGAACATGATATCCACTGGCACTTTCCCATGAGAGTTAGAGGGTATTTTTTACTCTAAATGCACACTTTCAAATAAATCCTCCCATGTCAATGGGAGATTTGGACCAAATTTATTTTAGCTAAGTGAGTGAGTCTCAAGTAAAAAAAAAAAAGTGCACTTATATGAGGGAAATGTCGTTCGATGTATGGGAGGAGTTAGTGTGAATGGATAATGCAAATCATTACAAGGACACCTATCGCATTATGGTCCCCTCTCACAGACTCCAGTCAGTCTAAACTGCTCAGTCAAGTATGGCAGACTCATCCATATATTTGTATGTATATATTCTTATTCCATTCCTTTACTTAGATTTGTGTGTATTAGGTAGTTGTTGTGGAATTGTTAGATTACATGTTAGATATTGCTGCACTGTCGGAACTAGAAGCACAAGCATTTCGCTACACTCGCAATAACATCTGCTAACCATGTGTATGTGACCAATAACATTTGATTTGACTGAAGCTGCTCTCTATATCTGCTCTCTTCGTGTCTGTCTCCCCCAGGGTTTGGAGCAGCTGCTGGGACAGAAGGTCCTGACGACCCCCTTCCTTCTGGATGAGAACAGGGCAAAAGAACTCCTCCAGGCCCAGTAGCTAGCTCTACAGTACACTGTTCCCATCAGATGGGTTTACCTCTTGAGCAGTTGGGCCTGTTGATATGAGATGCTCATTCCTTGGCTGAATTTCAAAATGGAGCCCTTTGTTGCCCCTAATGGCATGTTTCTTATAACCAGGGTTGGGTAGGTTACTTTCTAAGTGTAATCCGTTACTAGTTACCTGTCCAAAATTGTAATCAACTGTAACTTTGGATTACCCAAAATCAGTACTGTAATCTGATTACTTTGTTACTTTTAGATTACTTTCCCCTTAAGAGACATTATAAAAAGACAAAAAGGATCCATCAAATGCATTTTGTGTGCCGTTTTAGTTGTCTCTGACTTGTGGTCAGACTCGCTCAGGTGGAACAAACTTTAACTTGCGCCTTTTTCAATGCTTAATTGAATGTAATTGAGAAAACAGAAAGGTGTCAATGTATCCTTTCTGAAGTTAAAAGTAATCGAAGAAGTAATCATCTAGTCTTTCAAAAGTATCTGTAATCTGATAACAATATTTTAGCTGGTAACGTAACTGATTAGTTATTTTTTTTGGTAATCAGATTAACTGATTACATGTACAAGTAATCAGTTACTCCACAACCCTGCTTATAACTATCTGGTCCTTTCAGATTTTCATGAAGTGTTGAGGAAAGGGGACTAAGGGTCTGTTTGGAATTCAGCACCAGAGCACAATGATGCATTGGCAATTACAAGGGAATTCTTGTATCCACATTTTTTTCATCCAAACCTGCTCATTACAATGTTGTCCCATACTCTTCCACAATCTATTGCTTAAAAGGAAACAAATTATTCTAGCACTTTAAGACACATTGGGTTTATCTTCTGATTATACACATTTCAGTGAATTTTATGGACTTAATTTAAACGGGATACACATTTCAATATGCATTTGGAAAAGTGAAATGGTCTAAAAGTTACTGATAAAGCAAAACTCAAGTACTGTAATCATGATACCTTAATACCAAGGAACCAATATAAAACATCTTTGATTATATTTTTACTTTATGATGATACACTTTGAGGAAATGAATTGACCTTTTTTTACCCTGTTTGTATAATGTATCAAATGTTAATGATCAAAGCAACTGTGGAAATTATAAAGCTTTTCTATACCCCAGCCTTTCTGGATGAAACGCATCTTTTCTTTTATACATTTTTCTTTACCTCCTCTTTGGTTGTCAGTAGTTACCACAACCAAGAAGTCCAAATTGGCTATGTTGTAAAAATGTATGAAAACAAAAAAAAATCTTAATGCCTAACCATACCCTTAAATTATTAAGTTAGCGTCGTAGTTAAGGATCGGGTTAAGTTTAGGTTTAAAATAACATTTTAAGAACATAAATTGTATAACACGGCACTGTTTATGACTTTGTGGCTGTGGTAACTAGTGACAACCCTCCACTTTGGATCATCATAATTCAGTCGAAAATGAGTCGATATTGCCATCCAATGGTAATATAACGCGTTACATGATTCAGTTTCCATCCAGTACAGTACACAGCTTTTTTTTGTTGCTACGTTCATATGCTACTCGGAAATAACTATCTGACTGAACAAGTCGGGGTAGAAATTGTTTCCCCATATCCCAACTCGTAATTCTGTTTTTGAGGCTAAGTTAACTGTTTTGGCGTCGGAAAATCTTTATATGGTCCGTTTTTAGAGAACACTTGAAACCAAACGAATTTCACAGTCAGTGTTGTGAAATTCGGAGAGGAAACATTAATGCTGCAAAAATCTATGTACACGATGATGTCATATAATGTACCACGTGAATGCAACTGACCAATATAACTAACGTATCCGTAGGAACGACAGCACCCGGACAGTAATATTGCAGCACTCCAGAGATGCTTTCGATCATATTTATTAGAGCGAAAAGGATTGAGTGCTTTTTGGGGATTCGGACGAAATAAAGTCAGCTCACTAGTTGTCAGGTTGTATGTATCTAAGCAGAAAGCTTGGTATGTTCATTTGGGGATTTAGTAGACCTTACCGTGAACTGCTTACTTACAAGCCCTTAACCAACAATGCAGTTTTAAGAAAAATAAGACTTACGATTGAAAAGAGCGACAATAAAATAACAATAAGGAGGCTATACACAGGGGGTACCGAGTAAATGTGCGGGGGTACAGGTTAGTCGAGAATTGAGGCAATATGTAACAATGCATACATAATGGATAATAAACAGCGAGTAGCAGCAGCGTAAAAAAGAGGGGTAGGTCAACGGCGATAGTACTGGTAGCCATTTGATTAGCTGTTCAGGCGTCTTATGGCTTGGGGTTAGAAGCTGTTTTTGGACCTAGACTTGGTGCCCTGGTACTTTTGGACCTAAACTTGGTGCTCTCTTGTGCGGTTTTAAGAAAATGTAGATGTAAGTATATGGATGAGCGATGGCCGAGCGGCATAGGCAAGATGCAATATATGGTATAAAATACAGTATATACATGTGATATGAGTAATGTAAGATATGTAAACATTATTAAAGTGGCATTATTTAGAGTTCATTGTATAAAGTGACTAGTTATCCATTTATTAAAGTGGCCAGTGATTGGGTCTCAATGTAGGCAGCAGCCTCTCTGAGTTAGTGATTGCTGTTTCGTAGTCTGATGGCCTTGGGATAGAAGCTGTTTTTCAGTCTCAGTCCCAGCTTTGATGCACCTGTGCAGACCGCAGCACCCTCTGGAAAGCCTTGCGGTTGAGGGCGGTGCAGTTGCCGTACCAGGCTGTGATACAGGGTTTTGGTTGACAAGCCAAATTTCTTAAGCTTCCTGAGGTTGAAGAGGCACTGTTGCGCCTTCTTCATCACACTTTGTGGGTGGACCATTTCAGTTTGTCTGTGATGTGTACGCTGAGGAACTTGAAACTTTCCACCTTCTCCACTGCTGTCCCTTGGATGTGGATAGGGGGGTGCTCCCTCTGTTGTTTCCTGAAGTCCACGATCATCTCCTTTATTTTGTTGACATTGAGTGAGTTTTCCTGACACCACACTCCGAGTGCCCTCACCTCCTCCCTGTAGGCTGTCTCGTTGTTGTTGTTGGTAATCAAGCCCACCGCTGTTGTGTCGGTTGCAAACTTGATGATTGAGTTGGAGGCGTGCAGGGCCACACAGTCGTGGGAGTACAGGGTCCCAGTGTTGAGATTCATCGAAGTGGATATGTTGTTTCCTACCTTCACCACCTGGGGGCGGCCCGTCAGAAAGTCCAGGACCGAATCGGGGTTGAGACCCAGGGCCTCCAGCTTGATGATGAGCTTGGAGGGTACCATGGTGTTGAATGCTGAGCTGTAGTCAATTAACAGCATTCTTACATAGGTATTCCTCTTGTCCAGATGGGATAGGGCAGTGTGATGGCAATTGCATCGTCTGTGGACCTGTTGGGGTGGTATGCAAACTGAAGTGGGTCTAGGGTGGCCAGTAAGGTGGAGGTGATATGATCCTTGACTTGTCTCTCAAAGCACTTCATGATGACAGAAGTGTGCTAAGGGGCGATAGTCATTTAGTTCAGTTATCTTTGGATAATCTCAGTTATTTTAGGAACAATGGTAGCCATCTTGAAGCATGTGGGGACAACAGACTGGGATAGGGAGCGATTGAATATGTCCGTAAACACACCAGCCAACTGGTCTGCGCATGCTTTGAGGACGCGGCTAGGGATGCCATCTGGGCCAGCAGCCTTGCGAGGGATAACACGTTGAAATGTTTTACTCACGTCAGCCACAGATAAGTAAAGGGGGGCACAGTCCTTGTTAGCGGGCTGTGACGGTGGCACTGTATTATCTTCAAGGTGGGCAAAAAATGTGTTTAGTTTGTCTGGAAGCGTGACATTGGTGTCCGTGACGTGGCTGGATTTCTTTTTGTAGTCCGTGATTTCCTGTAGACCCTGCCACATACGTCTTGTGTCTGAGCCGTTGAATTGCGACTCCACCTTGTCCCTGTACTGGCATTTCGCTTGTTTGATTGCCTTGCAGAGGGAATAGCTACACTGTTTATATTCAGACATATTCCCAGACCTCGTTCCATGGTTAAATGCAGTGGATCGCGTTTTCAGTTTTGCGCGAATTCATCCACGGTTTCTGGTTATGATAGGTTTTAATAGTCACAGTGGGTACATCTCCAATGCACTTCTTTATAAATGCACTCACTGAGTCAGCGTATAGGTCGATGACCGGAACATATTCCAGTCCGTGTGATCAAAACAATCTTGAAGCGTGGCTTCCGATTGGTCGGACCAGCGTTGAATAGTTCTCGTCACTGGTACATCCTGTTTGAGTTTCTGCCTATAAGACGGAAGGAGCAAGATGGCGTCGTGGTCAGATTTGCCGACGGGAGGGGGGGCGTTGTATGCATCACGGAAGTTAGAGTAGCAGTGGTCGAGGTTATTGCGCATGCACAATCAATAAGCTGGAAGAATTTAGGTGGACTTGTTCTCAAATTTGCTTTGTTAAAATCTCCAGCTACAATAAATGCAGCCTCAGGATATATGGTTTCCAGTTTGCATATAGTCCAGTGAAGTTCCTTGATGGTCATCGTGGTGTCTGCTTGAGGGGGAATGTACACAGCTGTGACTATAACTGACGAGAATTCTCTTGGTAGGTAAAATGGCCGGCACGTGAGTGTAAGGAATTCTAGATCGGGTGAGCAGAAGGACTTGAGTTCCTGTATGTTGTTATGATTACACCATGAGTCGTTAATCATGAAGCATACACCCCCGCCCTTCCTTTTCCCAGAGAGGTGTTAATCTCTGTTGGCGCGATGCATGGAGAAGCCCGGTGGCTGAACCGATTACGACAACATATCCCGAGAGAGCCATGTTTCCATGAAACAGAGAATGTTACAATCTCTGATGTCTCTCTGAAAGGCAACCCTTGCTCGATATTCGTCTACCTTGTTGTCAAGAGACTGGACATTGGCTAGTAGTATACTCGAGAGCAGTGTGCGATGTGCACGTCTATGGTGTCTGGCCAGATGGCCGCTTCATCTGCCCCTTCTGTGGCGTCGTTGTTTTGGATCACCTTCTGGAATTAGCTCCATTGTCCTGGGTGGTGGTCCGAACAGAGGATCTGCTTCGGGAAAGTCGTATTCCTGGTCGTAAAGTTAGTATCAGAATGAAATCTCCATGACTGGTGCTACAAGTTGGAGTTCAAGTTGATGATTGTACACAACGCGAGAAGAGTACTGGTACAGTGGCGCCGTGACCGTTCTTCTGGATCGGATCATCCTTCGCTGGATTTCCATCTCAGAACTACGCAGTGGTTGCCGTTCGAGGATCAGATAAGGCGTTGCTGGTGCAGTTTATGGCAATATCGCATTCGCCACAAGAGGGCGCTACTGCAACATTTTTTTTATTACTTAAGTTTATTTCTCTGATTGAGACTTTCTATATTGATTGGGACTTTCTCTTCACGGATAAACTATATAACTTTTGTGTTACTTGTTTATTTACCATTCTAATGTATACCAGTGTACTAGATATAGGTTACATTTTGACGTGAGTTTAAAAAACAAATATTATTCTGCTATTTGCATTATTGTTTCAGTGTGTTCATTTCTTATTAAGATGGAAGGTGTTGGGAGAGGTAGGGGTTTCCTGACATTTCATCTGTCACCATCTGTTGGTAGGGTTTAAGCCAAAATTCCAGTTGCTTCTACATCTATACCTAAACTGGAGGGTTTTGGGAGTTTGATGATAGTTTCCCCATGGAAACACCCAAGGATGTGAATGAAAGAGGTTTACCAAATACAAGGAGTGAGGAGGTCTCCATGGATTTCATAGCAGACTTTGTACAGTAGATTGGTCATTCCATTGGGGAGAACATTGCCTCCTGTTTGTTGGACATGTTGGGGACAATGTAATGGGGAATGCATGCAGCTCTTGGGGGCCTGAACCTGGTATTGAAGTCTGATATCAGGGAGTCGGTGTACTTTAGGGGGGATGGCTATGAAAAGTGCACAGTGCATGAGTGGGAGGATATGGTCATGGTTTACATGCGTAAGAGGGGCGTATCTGTGGTGGACCAATCAGATGAGGTTATGGGTAGGCTTATGGGAAGGGCCCGCGATGTTGTTAAAGTGGGCAAACACAGCAATCCCTCTGTTGATTTATCTAAAGGCCCAAGTCCCATCTTTGACATACTGAAACAACATTTTAGTGACACTGATTTTTCAAGCATGCCCCTCGCTGACTTTTATGCCACGTTACCTCTGACTGATGAACAACCATTCGACTATTGGCTGAGACTAAACAAGGCTATGGAGGTTGCTGAAGATTGTCTAAAGAGACAGAAGAAAAGTGTTGAAGACCCATCTTGGGTTCACAGTCATCTTGAACTCGCACTCATGTTCATCAGACATTTCCATAACGCTGAACTGTCGCTTATCTTTAAGTGCAAGCCATTACAGCAGTGGACCGCTGAAGATGTTCATGAGAGGTTGGATGAATACAGGAGGGAGCGGAGGTACTCTCACTTATCTAAGGTGACCCCAGCCATCGCAACAATGAAGCAGGAAGTTGGTGCTGTCATGCCACTCACCATGCCTGCTGTGAGGCCCCACATGGAATCACCTAATGCGTTGCCTTCCCCAGCCCAGGCTACTCAGGGCTCAGCTGAGCCGATGGAACGTGTGCTGGAGCAGAGGCCACAACAGTCTAATTGTCAGTTCCAAAAAGGGAATAGGAGCAAATTGAGGTCTAATGGGCCATGTAAAGGGCTTTCTCTGCTTTATCATGTAGCTGGCCACGCATGCTCTCAGTGCCCCAAGCCTGCAGCTCTGAGCACAGCTGGTGGAGTCTCTACAGTAATCACTGCTCAGCTCCCGGGTAACTAGTAGGCCTGCATGTAGAAGGGGAGAGTGTTGGGCCTTTTGTCCCCATCAGTGAGAGCTGTTGATTTGGAGTCTGTATATAAAAGTGTTTGTGTCGAAATGGAGACTGAGAAGGGTATCATAATGCAGAACACACAGAGACCTTCCCTGTATGATGATTTATTCAATGCCAAGGTGTTAATAGGAGGAGAAGTGGAAGTGAGAGCTATGATTGACAGTGGGTCCATGGCTTGTACCTTGAGCTCTAGGGTCTTACCTGAACTGTTGCATGCAGGAGTGTTGAAAAGTCCATCATTGAGTCCTACAGAGGTAGTCTTGGTTGGTTGTGGTGGGTTGAAGACGAGGCCTTTGGGAGTATGTGAGCTGGAGATGTACGGCTGTAGAATTGCCGTGCCTACACTGGTGGTTGAGGGCCAGAGTGATGACCTCATCTTGAGCAGCAATCTCCTAAAGCACTTAATTCGCCACCTGAAGCCGAATGTAGATTTCTGGAAGAGGGTTTATACTCCTGTGTGTGTCGGGGGTGAGGAGAGCAAGCTAATCAACATTCTGGCTAATGTGGAGAGATGGAGAGTCAGTGAAGTACCTGACAAAGTTGGAACTGTGAGACTGAAAGGGGCTGTGATTCTAGAGCCTATGCAGGAGCACTTAGTCCGGGGCAGACTACGAAACACTCAATCTATCAGCTGGTGTAGTGGAATTATTGTAATCAAAAGGAGAGACTTAAGATTTCTTCAAAGCAATCACACTTTATTTAATTACTGCAGTATTGGAGCTGGTCGGTAACCACCCCTGGAGGTGATCACTGAGAACTCAACGAGCTGGTTTGAGCCACAGCATTTTATAGCAAAGTCCATCCTCCTTCAGTCTACATGACACACAACAGATGTATGGAATGGGTCACAAGGTTAAGATTTGTTTGAAAGATACTTCACAGCAGACCTTATCTGCTGAGTCAACAGTTTTCATTGTGTTGAGACCAGTGTCTGGCCCCCCAACTCCATACTGGAGCCATGTCTCCCTGGTACTGTATAGAACAGAAACATTAACTCATGCTTTGGAATGCGGTATCCACAAAGACATCGTAAATGTCCTGTCAGTGTTATCTCCCAGAGGTCCACTTTCAGTTCACACAGACACAATAGAGAGTTATAAGAACCCTCTATTATGTTGCATAAAACAACCATTTGATGCAATAAAAGTATTATAACATAGGCTTGTAATTTCTACCATAATGGCAGTGCTGTTCTTGTTGAGCCCAGCAGTTCAAGGTCAACACCAAGGTCAACACCAAGGTCAATCCTGGTAGGGAGGATGGTAGCTCTGTTGTGGGGGGATGGGTGGCTCCCTGTTAGAGTGATAAACCCTTCTCAGAAGACAGTGACATTGAAACGAAACGCCACTAGCCGATATCTTTCCTTGCATGGCTCTAGAGGACTTTGACTGTTCACGAGTGAATGATGATTCATCAGCAGATTTACAGCAACAAGTGCAGAGAACAGCTGACACACTCACTGACTGCCAAGATTACTTGACTCTGACTGATGACGGTTCCAGCCGACTTGACGGACCTGACAGTTCAAGCAGTCCTGGGGTCTTACGTGACTTAGATTTGACTGATACTGACGTCAACTCCTGTCAAGTGTCTCTTGCTGGTAAGAAGAAACTCATCCATCTTTTCCAGGCACAAGTTGGATTATGGAAAAGCTACCAGATGTCTTCATTGCATTCAACTGTGATGATAAACCCTTTCGGATACCAAATTATTATGAGAAGCAAGTGTTGAATGAGATGGAAGAACGTGAAATCATAAGGAAGTCTAGTAGTGAGTTCGCGTCACCTCTTGTCCTTGTCTGGAAGAAGTCTGGAGACCTGAGACTGTACTGATTTTCGTTTTCTCAATGCTCGCACCATCAAAGACGCCCACCCACTCCCTCACCAGGCTGACGCACTGGCTGCTTTAGGTGGAAATGCCTTTTTCTCGACAATGAACCTTATCTCTGGCTACTATAATGTGGAGGTGCATGAGGATGACCAGAGATTCACAGCTTTTACATCACCATTTGGATTGTACGAATACAACCATATGCCACAGGGGTTATGTAATAGTCTTGCAACCTTTATGACGATGGTGCTAAAACATCTTTGGGGGGATCAGAACTTTCTTAGCCTGCTGTGTTACCTTGACGATGTCTTGGTCTATACGCCCACTGAAGATCTGTCTATACAGCGCCTGGAAAGGGTTTTTGAGCGTCTCAAGGCTCACAACCTGAAGTTGGTGCCAAAAAAGTGTCACTTTATGCAGAGGTCTGTGAAGTTTCTGAGGCATATCATTAGTGCGGATGGTGTAGCTACAGACCCTGAGAAGGTGAGGGCCATTACAGGAGTAACAGAAGCTGATCTGATGGAAGTTGGCACTGACATTCCATTTCAGAAGACATTGAGGTCATTCCTTGGGATGGTGGTGTATTACCAACAGTTCGTTGAAGGTTGCTCGGCCATCGCAAAGCCTCTCTTTGGATTGACAACTAGACACAAGGCTCCATGCTGGAAAAATAAGTGATGCTCACCTGTCAGGAAGTTGATGGCTGCCGACTGGCCAGCAGAATGCAGACAGGCCTTATTCCAGCTAAAACAAGCCTTACTGGACCAGGTTTTGTTGGCCCACCCCAACTTTGACAAAAACCCTTTCTACTCTCGGTGGACACGTCCAGCAGCAGCTTAGGTGCTATGCTGTCCCAAGTACAGGAACGGGGGAGCTACAGCCAGACCTATAGCCTTTGCGAGCAAGTTCCTCAGTTATGCGCACTCGCTGTATCCTGCGCACAGGCTTGAGTTCTTTGCCATGAAATGGGCTATCTGTGACATGTTCCACCACTGGTTATGGGGGCAGCAGTTCTCGGTATGGACAAATAATAATCCCTTGACATACATCCTGACCAAAGCAAAGTTCGATGCTTGTGAACAGAGATGGGTTGCCAAGCTGGCACCTTACGAGTTTGACATCAAGTACATCCCTGGGCCAATTTATTTTGTTGCAGATGCTTTGAACAGAGAGCCCTTCGTACGACCCAGTGTACTCCATCGCCTGACAAGGGTCCCGTACGAGACCTTAATAGCTGAAGCTAACGCTGTGCGCACAGACAGAGTGCAAGACGTGTTTCGCTGGTCCAACCACCCTTTTGACAAAGCCTCTGACTCCAACGAGGTGGTCATTAGCTGCCAGACTACTGTTGACCTCCCATCTGATGCTTTATCAAGACATGAAGTTGCAGCTCATTAACACAGGTGCTGCGTGGGTGATGTGGGCTCACATGCACTGCTGTTGCCACAGCTTCCGCAGGCTGTTATGCTATCAGAACAGACCGATGTCGATGTTCTGCCACACGAACTACTGATGAGTAAGCAGGGCCAACAGAGAACAGTTTACCTGACAAGACAGAGGTTCTGGAGAGCATAATAACAACTGAGCCTCTTGAACTAGTGTGCATAGACTTTTGCAGAACTGTTGAGTGTTGCAGGTGTTCAGAAGTCTCACACCATGCCATACCATCCGATGGGGAACGGGTCCTGCAAAAGGATGAATAGGACGTTGGGAAACATGATCTGGGCCCTGCCGATGAGAGCAAAGCACAGATGGCCTCAGGCGTTGAAGTCCCTCACGTTTGCGTACAATTGTACAATCCACAAGACCACAGAATTTGCCCCTTTCCTGCTAATGTTTGGGAGGATGCCAAGACTGCCTGTTGACATAGTCTTTGGCTCTGTCATAGAGAACTCAGAAGTTGTCGACTATGACCAGTTTGTTCAGTCCTTGAGGAGAGATCTGAAAGAAACCATGAATACAGTACAGGCATCTGCAGCGAAGCAGTTGAAGAGGCATGCTGACCTGTATGACAGAAGAGTCAGAGGAGCACCAGTGGAGATTGGTGATCAAGTGTTGCTGGCAAACAAGGGGGAGCGTGGAAAGCGGAAGCACGCTGACCATTGGGAGGATACTGTCTACCTTGTCACAGGATTGAATGCTGACAGTCAGACTTTTAAGATTCAGAACAGCTCCACTGGACAGGAGAAGACCTGATAATGCCAGTCAACTTTCTTCCTCTTGCCCATGCTGCCGTTGATGATGGAACAGACATATCTGGATTAACAGAGTCTGAGGACATGAATGACAGCCTTGTGGTCTCAGCTGCCATGGACACTGCAGTGGATGATGATGATGCTGAGTACAGAACAGAAGTGTGGGTGTGGGAGTTGCCTTCTGAAGGAATGGTGACACAAGCTTGGAGGGTGATGTGCGATCCTTGGATGCTCAGGATATTCCACCTTTGGATTCTGTGGAAGATGTACTGCAGCTGGAAGGTCTGCCTCGATCAGAGAGTCTTCAAGAATCTGACCAAGACCGTAACAGTGTAGTGAGTGAGCTAATTGACCAGTCTGCTTACAATATCCGTTCTGACCTACCAAACTCGGATCATTCCTTACCTGATCATTTACGCATTGACTGTGTTGACAGACCCACTATTGCAACAGTACACAACTGTCACTCCTTATGCAGTTGAAGGTACTCTGGGTTGTATTAGGTCAAGGGCAGGAAGACTATTTACACCAGTGTCAAGACTGATTGAGATTATGAATCAGCAGAAAGTTAGCTCTTGAAGGTTAATATGTGAATAGAGAGGGTCAATGGTATTGCCATCTTTAATTTGTTTTGTTTTTACATCATTGTGATCATGATTAGAGGTTGCAGGATGGTAATGTGACGGATATGATAGTCTCTTAGGGTGGTTTATTTTATTACTTGGATGTTATGAAGTCGCTGAGTGTACTTAACATGCAACAGGCATGTTTACCTATGAGGGCGAAGGGGATTGATCAACCACTTTTCACTCTAATTCTCATGGAGAATAGTCTGACTGGAATATTTAGTGACTGTTTTAAAGCAGGGTCTGCATCCTCAATATACACAGCTTTACCTTTTAATTTTCTCTTTTGGGTAGTCTAAAAATATATACTTATTCTGTACATATGTTGTGTGTCTCTGTACCTGGTATGTTTTCGCAGTGCAGTTTTGTATTTTTATTATTTTTGTTTGCAAGTGGAATTCAGTAGGGGGGAGTGTAACAGGGTTATATTGGTGATTCTCCTTGCCACCTTATTATTAAGCCAATTGGTTTTTGGTTTTAGTTTAGTCTTGCCTTCACCTACTCAACATGGCTTCTTATTGGCTGGTTTGCATGGCTTTCTTATGAGGGAGGATGTTTCAGTTAGAATCGTCCCAGTGAACAAGCATCAAACCAGTGTGCGTGAGCGCAGCGTTGGATGGGGAGCCGTGTATTGCAAGACGTGCAATTTTGTGCTGTTTCTATCAGAATAAATCTCCCTGACTGGTGCTAGAAGTTGGAGTTCGTGATGGTGATTGTACACAACGTAAGAAGAGTACTGTTCCACTCCTACATCTACCTGGTCTCCCTCAACACCACCCCCTGGGAGTTCATGTCGCGCCTCCGCATCTCCTACCTCAAGCACTGCGGCGCGGTTGAGAAAAATCTTGTATGGATATCTACCCCAACACATGCTCATGTCATCCTCACCAATCAACTGCATTACAGTTAAAAACAACTGACTACCACCATTGATTTTTGTATGCTAACCAGCTTATACAAACGAGAGTTAGCATTTAGCAGTCACTTCTTCTAAACCTGAAAAGGGACAAGCCCATTCTATTCATTCTATAATCTTCAGATGAGACAGACGTCCAAATGAACTATGGACTCCTCTCATCACTTCAGCTTGTGACCAAACTCTTTGGAACCAGGATTGCAAGAAATTCCAGTTCAGTATGTAAGTGGATTTCAATGGAATTGACCCCAATCCTGGTATTTGTGTCAGTTGACAAAAGAACAAAGGTCAGAGACAGGAAAAGTTTTACTGAAACAAATGTCAGAAATTCTCTCTGTGTTAGAAAGGTAAGATCCTTAGTCTTGGTATGTTGATTTAACTCTACTACCCCACTGGGCACAGACATCAACTGAATGTCTATTCCACATTGGTTCAATGTAATTCCATTAAAATGTGAAAATGTTGATTCAACCAGTGCCCAGTGGGACACTCCCACCAAATCCAATGTCCTCTTCAGTCCAAAGAATAATAAGACTGAAGAGTTAAAAATATTTGGAATTTGTAGTATTAGGAATTTGAGCTAAGTGAGGGAACACATTTACAGAATAGATCACACCATTCCTTGGCTGCATTTAGACAGCCTGCTAATTCTGGTATTTTTTAACACTAATTGGTCTTTTGACCAACCACATCAGATCTGATTGGTCCAAATACCAATTAGTGAAACACAAATATCAGAATTGGGCTGCCTGTGTAAATGCAGCCCTAGACAGTTAGGGTAACAGATACATGCAAGTCACTTATGGCCTGTTGTACAATTCCCTGAGTTTACTAAGCTATAGACCTGTTATATACAGTATAAAAGGTACTTTCATATACTCGTGATATAAAACTATTCTTTAGAGCATGATTTGATTCTTTGTTGGTGTCCTTTCCCCAATATCGACTCTGCATGGACAGAGCCTCTGTAGCCGCTAAGTGGCTGGTTAACTAAGGGCTGTATTTAATCCGTATCGCGGATATTCAGCTTTACAGCGTAATTGAAATTTAAAGGCAATGTTCCCGGTTTGTCGGCTCAAATCAGAAATGTACCTTTACAGCACGCAATCTGTAATAACAGATTGGGAACTCAACGCTCGAGTTGAATTCCTCAACTCAAGCATTAGCTTATCTTCTGTGCAATAGGAGAGCATTGAAAAACAGAAATAAGCAATGGTAATATGGACTACTTTTTATAGTACTGGAAAAAAATAATTCTGGCTCTTCCAGTAGAATTTAAAGAGGAGTGATTTGATATACATTAATGTTTGGTCTTGAGTGCTGGTTTCAGTGTGAACTGTTTCTGAACAAAATGTATCCATTTTTTATATAATTTTAAAATGCAGTACTCCTATGAATAAATTGAATTACAATGGTTTATTTCCAAATAATGCTTCAAGAGTCCAGTAGATATATTTATTAAATTTACATTTCCTTCATGCATTGAAAAGAAAAACATTTGTTTCATCTCTAGACACAGTATATTTTAAATTGTAATTCACAGCATATATATTTTAGTAATAAAATATGATATGAAATACAATATATAAATGGCAACATACTCGTTACTGGAATGAAAATGACTCCTTAGGAATAATTAAACTATAATCCTTCCAAAAGGTTTGCTTACAATTACTATTTTTTTTATTTTTTAGAAAGATACTTCAGGATGTCAGTTAAAACATGACATTCAATGGCCTAAACCAGCCCAAGATGGACCCAAGAAATAGGTTTATTACAAAGTAGCACAATACACTTTTTAAACAGCTTCATGGACCGTTTCCTCCATTAAGATAACATACACTAGCCTAGGAATGAATGGCGATTCAGTTTGGATTCCCAGGATAAACATCAGACGCTACAATCAGTGTTAGATCCAAAACAGCAGTGGGGTTACAATAAATATATTTTTCCATCTTCATTTACAGCAAAGAGTCTTACGATTGGAGTGTAGTGTTAGGAGGTGCTGGTCATGCATAATCTTCTAATTAGAACCAATTGAAAAACTCATTATTGCACTGGTGCAATGTTTGAAACAAAGCACTCTTGTTTAGTTTCACAAATGAATACAAAAGTGCAACAAAAAGGCCTATTGATTAGTGTTGACACAGCACCAAAACAGTGGCATGTATTGATTTGGCAATATCAATGTCGCCCCTAGTTGATATACTATCAATATGGAGTGGGAACCTCAAAGGGGGGAAAAAAAGAAAGAAAAAGACAAGTACAGTTGTAATAAAAGTCAATGTTGAACACCAACACAGAGACACTGACATACCAATCCAGATTTGAACAAGGCAGGCCGAGCTCCAAGTTCTGATTGGCTGTAGAGGTACAGGTGGAGTTCTAATCACCCACAGAGCATATGAACAGTAATGGCCCTGAAGATAAGATGGCTACCCAAGAGGACATCACGGTAGCCTGTGTCGTCAGTACTCATTCAGCCACAGGTAGCCGTTTGACACAGTGAAGTAAAGGAAACATCTTCAGTGGAGCAGCAACCGTTTTGGCTTTCTGTCCTGTCTGTCTGTCCATCCGTCAGTGTATGTTTAAAAAGGTCAGTGCAGAGAAAAAGTCAAAAATCGGCAAAGATCTCCTGTTGGTCTGCAGTGAGAAAGTAGGGTGTCTGTGGGGGGGTAAGGACTGGCTTGAGCTTTGTGAACTCCTCGTCAAAGTTACTGACGTCCCCCGGCATCTTGATGCGCGGGAAGAAAGGAGGAACCACCTTTTTGTGAAGCAAGGCTGCCCAGTCCACTCCCTGAGATCAACAACATTATACATCAAATGTACAATACCAAAATCTTGGTGATGCTCAACTGAAATAAAAATGACACAAAAGCCCCAAATTAAGCTATTTACCTGGAAGAACCTGTGTTTCTTGACCTCATTGGCATCCGGCTCTCCTGATCCCAGCCTTCTCTCAGGGTTCTTTTGTAGTAGCTGCAGCACAATAGGAAAGCCTGGCTCAGTATATGCCCCCCCCACTATGCATCTTTGTATGTTTTTTCCACTCGTAGTTTTCATTTTGTTTACTTGCAGTGCAGTTTGTTGTTGATTCAGACAATGTAATATATTTTTTTTGTATTATTATTTTTTATAAAAAAGAGGTAACCTGTATCCAGACCTGTATAAGGCAGTATACTGAGCGATGGACCACATACCTTCTGGGTGATGGAGACAGACTCTGGCGAGAGGAACCTGGGGTAGCGCACCTCATCATTCACTATGCTGTCAAACACCTCCTCCTCATCGTCACCAGGGAAGGGAGACTGCAACAAAAGTCCAACCAACAATCTTTAGCATCCGAAATCATCTTAATTATAGCAAGACCAATCATCAGAATAATACTTTATGGGTTCAATAAGATTGGACATTGTGAGCCAACTGACCAGAAACATCCTTTAGGTTTCTCTATTAATTTCTCTGGACCAAACACGTAAATTCAACCAAGACCTCAAAATACTTACTAGATTCACCAAAGGAGTGGACCTGTGAGCTAACTGACCAGAAAGATCCTCTAGGTTCCATTATTCATCTCTACTTTACTGACCTCTCCCACCAGCATCTCGTAGATGAGGACACCCAGGCCCCACCAGTCCACACAGCGGGTATAGTTGTTGTCTGTCAGCACCTCAGGGGCCAGGAACTCTGGCGTGCCACAGAACGTGGAGGTTCGATCTCCATGACTCATACCTGCACACACACAACGGGGGAAAGATACGTTTTTAGCGGGATTGGAGGGGTGTGCATCAAGACAGCAAGCTTGACGCTGTTGTCCCACTTTTAAATAGTGAGGCGTTGCTTAGCCCAGGGCTAAAAGCAAATAACTGAACTAAAGCGCAACCTAAATCATTGATTATTAACACTGACTGTTCATTTGATAAACCAAGTGAGTGGGTGGGACAGTGAGTCTCAAAGGGAATGCCATAACCATAATGTACCTTCCTTGCACAATCCAAAGTCTGCTATCCTCACATAGCCATCTGCGTCCATCAACAGGTTGTCTAGCTTCAGATCCCTGAGAGAGAAGAGAGAGATTAGCAACAGGTTGTCTAGCTTCAGATCCCTGAGAGAGAAGAGAGAGATTAGCAACAGGTTGTCTAGCTTCAGATCCCTGAGAGAGAAGAGGTGAGAAACATGACAGGATGAAATGAGACAAGAATCAACTGAACCTGTATATAGCTTACTTACTTTCTTGTGTTCTTATTTCTAGTGTGTTTTTGTTCTACTTGACTTAATGTTTTATAGTACTATTGATAACTGCATTGTTGGGAAAGAATGACCCACAGGTAGCTTCTTCGGTGCGTGAAGGCGGAGGGCTGGAAAGCAGTGCTGAGAGAACTTACTCACCGGTAAACTATCTTGTTCTGGTGCAGAAACTCTAGTCCCAGCAGCACGCAGGAGGCATAGAACCTAAACAAGGCACAAATATAATGGAGTTTAGATACATCAACTCTAAAGCTTGTACTCATTACTATACCCTTTGTATGAGAATTAGACTAGCCTGAACTATCTATTTGTAGTCACCGGCAGGTACATGTTCAATGTGCCTGTAGCAAATGTACACGACCCGTGCACTATTTGTTGCCTTACAGCCTGGAATTGCAATGCTTCACACTCGGGCCGCTGTCATGCTGTCATAATGGGGCATGTGTGTGTGTGTGTGTGTTGCGTAAGGCTTACTGAGCCTGTCTCTCAGTGAAGATGCTGGTGTGTATGTGGGTCATGAGGTCTCCCCCGGGGGAGTACTCCATCACAAAGCACACGTGGTCCACCGTCTGGAAACAGCCATGCAGATTCACCAGGAAGGGATGGTGGGAGGAGTTGATAGTCTCGAAGATCCTCTTCTCACACATTAGACTAAAATCATAGACATGCGCACACGAAAGAACGAGTACGCACAAAAAAAAGAAACAGTAAATAACAATAATATAATATTTTAGGTGGAACGCAACTGCTAGTCTTTCTCATCCGGTTCCCTCAACCTGTGGTATGTCTAAATCCACTCACTGTGCTCTCTCACCTGTCCACTTCATCACGCGTCACAACATCCCCTTTCTTCAAGGCTTTGATGGCATACAGTTTGCCTGACCTCTTGAACTCTGCCAGCAAGACCTTGAGGCAGTGAGGAGGAGGGAAGGATTTAGGTGCAACACAGTGAGAAGGTTGTGAACACCGAACAGAGGAAAACAGGGAGGAATTACTTATGTTTTCCTTTGCAAAACGTTTTAATGAATACAACCCAGTGTAACTAAATCAAAGGTTCCATTCTTTAGGCATGAGGGCCTTGGGTTGTGAGTGTGACAGTACCTTTCCAAAGTGTCCTCGCCCCAGAACCGAGATGCAGTTGAAATCTTCCATTTGCATCCCACCATTCACTTTCCTCCTGAACACAACAAACAAGGAAGGAATGTGAAAGAGGAGGGGGGTGTTAGAAAGAGGAGGGGGGGTGTTGTGAAAGAGGAGGGGGGTGTTAGATAAACATCACTTCCAGTCCTGACGGGGCTTAAACAATAAGTAGTGAATTTGGGTTACTGCTGTGTGTGTGTAGGAGGTGGTTATACTGAATGAGAGGGACATACGTAGGAGTGGGCTGAGATACAGTCCTTGGCTTGGGCGTTGGCCTGTTATCCTCTATTGAATGACCTTTGGAGGACTAAGGAAAGGAAGGGAGAGAGAACAAAAATTAAGACGGAGATATTTGATACTCCAAAGAAACATGAAAGTGGACGAGCCCCTAAATGCTGTAGAACTGCAACGTCGCTGTTAAAGTGAAACTATGGAAACAGAATGTCTAGAACGCAATCCTATTCAGATGAGTGAAACTATGAGCGGAGACTTTGTAGTACTCATGAAACATAATATATAAATATGATTTAACGCAATCTTAAAAATTAGTTTTTCCTGTTAGTCTCCTACCTGAGAGAGAGTGGTTTGCCACATGGATTCTGCTGAGAGAGTTTCCCCCACATTGTTCTGCAGGGACTTGGTGGAGCGTTCCTCACTGAAGTCCAATTTCACAACAGCAGAATCTCTGCAATGACAGAACTTGCCTTCAGAAAACATTTTCATTACTGTAATCAATACCAGTGTCAGAGTTTTATTGTCACATGCACAAGTATAGTGAAATGCTTGACTTGCAAGCTGATCTAGGATCAGGCCCTCCCCTGTCCATACTCCTGGTCATTATGATCTTAAAGACAAAAGTGATCCTATACCAGCCCTCCTACTCAGACTATTTGTGAATGTGGGCCACAAAAATCAATGTTACAGTTGGTCTTACTTAAAAAGGGGGCCTGGGTGTACCCTCCACCTTACCTTAGCGGAGGGGGGGTGGACTTGGCCATCTTCTCCATGGAGGGGGGCGAGGTGACGGCCATGTCGGAGCCCACCAGTGGGGGGCTCATGGCCTGAAAGGAACCATTGCAGGGGGGCAGGACGCTCATCATCAGACGCCCCCACGTGGCAAAGTTCATGTTCATCTGGGCCGCCCGCAGGAAATTCTTCCCTGAGAAAACAGGATGTGATGTCAGAAGTAATTTACGAGGGGGGGGGAGCCATGTATGCACATATGACTGGATAAAAATCTACTAAATGGCATACATATTATTATATATAGGCAAAAGCTACACTTACTGAGGTGTGTTGAAGCCAGGTTGTGGTACGGGGTAAAGGCAGCTAAAGACAGTTTGATCGGTTTTCCATGTCATGATATATTGAAAAATATCAGGAACATGTACCTTTTTCTTTAGGGAATATGCGCTTCTGTCTCTGAAGTTTAGGATGCCACTCAATGACAGGGTTGATGAATGTCACCTACAATAAACAGTAAAACATCATGGTTAACTGTGGTTGTGGCATCAAATAGAAAGTACAGTGGTCATTGGTGTGGTCAGGTAGCATAATCTAGAAGAGATGGTGTTGATTTCATATCAAACAGAATGTATATGGTGATTGTAACAATTATGACAATGTCTAATGACGATTGTGATATAAATGGGTGATTGTGACAACGACAATCCCTAATGGTCATAATGTCTAATGGTGATTGTAACAAGTCTCATAGCAAAGGGTCTGAATACTTATTTAAATAAGGTATTTGTTTATAATAAATCTGCAAACATTTCTAAAAACTCACTTTGTCATTATGGGGTATTGTGTTGATTTATGAGGAAAAATATAAATTGAATCTAATTAGAATAAGGCTGTAACGTAACAACATGTGGAAAAAGTCAAGGGTTCTGAATACTTTCCAAATGCACTGTAATGTCTAATTGTGAATATAATAGTGATCAATCAATCAAATGTATTTATGAAGCCCTTTTTACTTCAGCAGAAGAGGGCACGACAAAGCCTATTCCCCCTCGGGAAACTAAAAAGATTTGGCATGGGTCCTGAGATCCTCAAAAGGTTATACAGCTGCAACATCGAGAGCATCCTGACTGGTTGCATCACTGCCTGGTACGGCAATTGCTCCGCCTCTGACCGCAAGGCACTACAGAGGGTTGTGTGAACGGCCCAGAACATCACTGGGGCTAAGCTGCCTGCCATCCAGGACCTCTACACCAGGCGGTGTCAGAGGAAGGCCCTAACAATTGTCAAAGATCCCAGCCACCCCAGTCATAGAGTGCCAAGTCTAGGACAAAAAGGCTTCTCAACAGTTTTTTTACACCCAAGCCATAAGACTTCTGAACAGGTAATCAAATGGCTACCCAGACTATTTGCATCGTGTGCCTGCTACTCTCTGTTCATCATATATGCATAGTCACTTTAACCATATCTACATGTACATACTACCTCAATCAGCCTGACTAACCAGTGTCTGTATATAGCTTCGCTACTTTTATAGCCTGTCTTTTTACTGTTGTTTTATTTCTTTACATACCTATTGTTCACCTAATACCTTTTTTTGCACGATTGGTTAGAGCCTATAAGTAAGCATTTCACTGTAAGGTCTGTTGTATTCATTTCACTGTAAGGTCTACACCTGTTGTATTCGGCGCACGTGACAAATAAACTTTGATTTGATGTCAAAGTGCTACACAGAAACCAAGGCTAAAACCCCAAACAGCAAGCAATGCAGATGTAGAAGCACGGTGCCGACGGAAAAACTCCCTAGAAAGGCAGGAACCTAGGAAGAAACCTAGAGAGGAACCAGGCTCTGAGGGGGTGGCCAGTCCTCTTCTGGCTGTGCCGGGTGGAGATTATAAGAGTACATGGCGGCAGGGTAGCCTAGTGGTTAGAGCGTTGGACTAGTAACCGAAAGGTTGCAAGTTCAATTCCTCGAGCTGACAAGGTACAAATCTGTCGTTCTGCCCCTGAACAGGCAGTTAACCCTAGGCCGTCATTGAAAATAAGAATTTGTTCTTAACTGACTTGCCTAGTAAAATAAATAAAAAATTAAGACCAGAGATAGTGACATATTACTGATTGTGGCATATATAATATTGACTGTGACAATGTCGTATTGTGATTGTGAAATAAGGGCGCTAGTTACCTCAGCGAACAGCATGCCCTGGGGCTCCAGGTAAAGACACATGCCGTGGCGCTGGTTGTCCAGGAAGTCCTCTAGACGTAGGAACTTGACCCCACACAGAGCCCTCCAGTCCCGCCAGTACACCCCAATCTCCAGCTCCCTGGACTGGAAACAGACTTTTAGTTAGTGATTTTTAGGTAAAGAAATGCAAGTAGATTTGCAGGGAAAATGTTTACAGACTGCAATACCTTATCATCCCCTACAAGAAATAATACTTAATCTTGTTTAGCTTTAAAATGCCCCAGCCTGAGGCTTTCCGCAGCACAATCCAAAATACCAGTACAGCGCCACTCAGATGTGACATTTTAAGACTCAGTGGTCATCTATGAACATTTGAACATCTTGGCCATGTTCTGTTATAATCTCCACCCGGCACAGCCAGAAGCGGACTGGCCCCCCCTCATAGCCTGGTTCCTCTCTAGTTTCTTCCTAGCCCCCGTGCTTCTACACCTGTATTGTTTGCTGTTTGGGGTTTTACGCTGGGTTTCTGTACAGCACTTTGTGACATCAGCTGATGTAAGAAGGGCTTAATAAATACATTTGATTGATTGAGAGGATGGGGACAAAGTAGTGTGTGCTCTTGAGCTAGGAGCTGAAAGTAGTCTTGAGCTCAACCATTGCCTCCAAAAGCCTAACATGGGGCTATGGTTGAGATTAGTGGAAAGTGTTAAAGGATTAGCAGTGGGATTACATCTGCAGAGTGGGAGGGGAGGCATGAGATATGGGCGATTGCTCACTGCTATCCCAAAAGCTGAGAGTTGATAAAGCCAGCAGACTCTTGCTGACCTTAGGATTTAAGCATCGATGAGACAAGAGTGCCATTGATAGATAAACTGTTTGGAAGTGGCGTACCGATAACTTTGATTTTGAGATGTGTAGGGGACAACTGAAGGCTGGGGGTCTGGGGCTCGTCCCCATAAATATTTTTGCAATCTAAAGCTAATTTCCTGCATTTCTACACTACTTAACATGACTCATGGCACCAATACAGTGTTACTTTGAGAAAATACAGTTTCCATGCAAAGGAATAGAATGCATGAACTGCTCCTACTGGTGTTAAACAAAACACTGACCCGCTCCAGCTCGATGCTGAAGCTCTGGTCCCAGGCGTCCTTGCTCAGGGCTCTCCAGTGTGTCCGGCCCACCATCCTGTTGTCCACCTTCAGCACCGCACTGATCTCCACTGTGGACAGCATACAGTGGGACAGATAGACAGTCAGTACACTTCCAGACACACACTAGCTGTCCCAGTCAGATATTGACTGGGATACTAAATTACCACAGCCAAAGATACTGGGTTGAATGATCGTATGCCTCTCATTCCAAAGAGAAAAGGGCCATGTCCTTAGCTCCGTTTCTCAGGTGAGGATTTCTGCTCTTAGTACAGGGTATCTGCAGGTTCCATGGAGTTGAATGTAAGACTGACCTTTTTAAGTGCCACTTGGAATGCAATTTAATACAAATCTTTAGGTCTGCATGCGCCACACACCTGCTAATATTCCTCTCCTAAAATCCCATATTGGCAATAAGTAGTATTTTTAGGGATGGTTATAGCCTACATGGCTCACATCAGGCAGGTGTGCTATTTTAGCAATTGTCATTCTCCTGTAGCCTAACGAATGTAGTAGCATAGTGGCTAGGCTATAGATGGCTGAATCATGAGGTTGCCCATCTGCATTTATTTAAGCTACCCATTAGCTAGATCACAAACTATGTTTTCAAAATTACCAATAATGTTACCAGCTTAGTATAATGATGCTCAATACGATACTCCTGTGAAAAAATGCCTTCAAGTCAAATATACAGAACTGTTACTGTATAAAACACAGTCAGCTCTCCATCTGGAGGGCTAGGCCACTGGGTGTGCAGGCTTTTGATTCAGCACTGCTCAAACACACCCAAGTAAGATTAACAAGGTCCCGTTGAGCAGTTGATATGTAGAATCTGGTGTGTTAGAGGGGCTGGAACAAAAAGTCTACACACCCAGTAGCTCTCTTGGGAGGTACCGTGCTAAAACAGACTGCAACCAAAAAGTATAATAAAACAATTCCCTCATTCAGTGAATCAGGTATCAAAGAAGCTAGCTATTTAATCATGTTCAGGGAATGCATGGTGGCTATTTTGATGCACGAAGTAAGATTATCAGATATATTTTTGGGCTCTTTAGAAATTAATTTGCTTGCTTGTTTTTGGTGTATATTGGCCTAGGCTATGCAACATAATTTACCACCTGAGGAAGTAGGAACTCAAAACATTAGCTACGTTGCTAACTCCAAATATGATATTGTCGCTAGATAGCATGCAATTGATCAAACAGTAAATGTAATGTCCTACAAAAACCTTTCTTTGGTAGAGCTATATAGGCTACTTGATGTATTCACCACAAATGGCACGTTCAGCATCATCTCAATTACAGAATCAGTAAAGTGGTGTTATTTCCTCTATACTGACAGTAGTTTTAAAAACTGTCTTTTCCGCAATTACATTTGAAATGTTGCTCAACTGTCAGTATGCATCTCTCCTTTCACTTCATGTGTATAGGGGGAGAAGGAGTGAGCACCAGCAGCAGAACAGGGACAGGGCAGATCCTGCAATGAAAGTAGGTTAATTAATGCACATTACTGTTGACCAAAGAATGGTTTTAGAAGCAATACATCTGCAGGAATGTTGTGTAGCCTAATCACTGACGTAAGCAAAATTGCTTCGGTAAGAGGAGGGCAAAGTCGTTGTCGGTAATTTTCGGTTTATCGTCCCAGCTCTAGTTAGTCTATCAAATTGTACAGGCTACCTAGCTCTTTCCTCTGGCAACAGCCTGACTCACACTGGTTCACGCACATGTGCACACACAGAGACACATGTGGTTGGATAGCTCTCTAACAGGTGGTTGGATAGCTCTCTAACAGATGGTTGGATAGCTCTCTAACATCTTGAAAGTGTGAAAGCATTATTTGAGGTTTTTCACTGTGGAAAAATTAACAGAAACACTAGTCATCTCTGTCAGATTTTAAGACCTTTAAAAACTCAATTTAAGACATTTTAAAACTTAAGGCTTTTAAATAAAATAAAAGACTAAGACTCAAGGACCTGCGGACACCCTGTTAGTAAGCCAATTACCACACCTTGTTCCTGAACGATATCAAAGTATGAAACATTTGCATGTTTTCCATGACTTGTATTTTGATGGGAGTAATGAAAATGTAAAACAACATTTGCATAGGACTAGTGTAGACTCACTGGAGAGCTCATCGGTCTTGGTGATTTTGCCGTTGGTGCTGCGTCCGGAGAGACCGGCTCTCATCTTCAGGGACTTGGCCTCGGAGGGGCTGCCGGGGGTGGAGGTGATGCAGGCCATGCGGCACCGACCCGGCACTGACTCCTGCAGGTCCTGGCAGCCCATCAGACGCACCTCCAACCGCCCTGGAGAGAGACGAGACAACATACAGGGAACATTAGTTCAGGCTTACTGGCCTGAGAAGGTAATTCAAACTCCATGTCCTTGGCTGAACTTCATACAAGGACATACACACATTTTGTAACAGTCTTTTCATGCGAGTAATTTCCTTCAGGGTCACATCAATATACTATACGACAACAAAATATCAAAAACCATACAAAAATAACAAGACCAAAAAGTACCACACACATTTTGAATAGTTAACTAAATCAGGCCGCTATAGCACAACGCTGTCAGTTACCTGTGAGAGTGGCAGGTTTGAAGAAGGATGACGACGAGCAGGAAGAGGTGGAGTTGAGGCGCTCCAGCTGCAGACCCAGGGAGGGCGAGGAGGCACCCAGTGTGAGCTCCTCCTTGATAACGGACAGTTTGGGGTGGTCCCCGGGCAGCTCGGCTAGACGGCGCTCCAGAGACAGACGCAGCAGGTCCAGCTTCTGGCACGACTCCTGCAGCCTGGTCTGGGCCTGGGGGACACACATATAGTCAGATACATGAGAACAAACACACTTTTAGATTTTCCTTGTGACCCACCAGGTCCACATAACTAATGTTTCCAGCCAGGAAAACATTAACTGGAATCCTTAATGGTGAAACTGCCACATCCGTTTGCAATATTACAACAAAGAAGTTACTGCAAACAAAACTATTTTTCCCCCTCAGACATCATTGCATAGAACAGAAACATAAGTACAGCACAACGCTCCCCACTTCTGCTTCGTCAAAAAAACTAAAACAATAACAATGTCCGTGGGACGGACAATGGCGCCGTTTCCCCCTACTGCGGATTCCATCTTTAAGCTGCAACCCAAAAGGAATCAGACCTGATTTACCAGATTTCCTCTGAAGACCTCAGCTATATCCTAGTGCCCTACCTCTGCCAGTGCCCGGCGGTCCTGCACCTTGCACCCGCCCAGGTGCTTGACCACATTCTTGGCCCCCTCTGCCACAGCAGCCTCGATCTTCAGGTGGTGACGTAGCTCAGCCACCCGCAGCTCTAGAGGACTGATAGTCTCAGAGGGACGGCCTGCAGAGAGGGAGAGGAGGAATGGGTGAGCATTTATTCACCAATGGACGAACAACCAAAATAACGGCACTGGAAAAAACACTAAATGTACAGTAACACATACACTACATGACCAAAAGTATGTGGAAACCTGCTCGAACATCTCATCCCAAAATCATGGCCATTAATATGGAGTTGGTCCCCCCTTTGCTGCTATAACAGCCTCCACTCTTCTGGGAAGGCTTTCCACTAAATGTTGAACCATTCAGCCACAAGAGCATTAGTGAAGTCAGGCACTGATGTTGAGCGATTAGGCCTGGCTCGCAGTCGGCGTTCCAATTCATTCCTAAGGTGTTCGGTAGGATTGAGTTAAGGGCTCTGTGTAGGCCAGTCAAGTTCTTCCACACAGATCGACAAACCATATCTGTATGGACCTCGCTTTGTGCACGGGGGGCATTGTCATGCTGAAACAGGAAAGGGCCTTTCCCAAACTGTTGCCACAAAGTTGAAAGTCATTGTATGCTGTAGAGTTAAGATTTCCCTTCACTGGAACTAAGGGGCCTAGCCCAAACCATGAAAAACAGCCCCAGACCATTATTCCTCCTCCACCAAACTTTACAGTCGGTACTACGCAGTCGGCATGTAGCGTTCTTCTGGCAGCCGCCAAACCCAGATTTGTCCGTCAGACTGCCAGATGGTAAAGCGTGATTCATCACTCCAGAGAAGGCGTTCCCACTGCTCCAGTCCAATGGCGGCGCGCTTTACACCACTCCAGCCGACGCTTGGAATTGCACATGGTGAACTTAGGCTTGTGGGCTGTGTGCTCTATTTTATACACCTGTCAGCAACAGGTGTAGCCTGAAATAGACAATTTGAAGGGGTGTCCACTAATTACAAACTTTTGGCCATGTAGTGTATAACCAAGACAAAGACATGGCAAATGACAAACAACCTGTGTGTGTGTGTATGTATATATATCTCACCATCTGTCTCTGTGGCTTCCCGCTCCCCCTCTCTGGCTTGGGTGACTTTGACAATCTGCATGCGGAGCAGCTCAATCTTGGTGCGGCTGTCCTGAAGCATCTGCTGGGCAGTGGACAGCATCTTACGGTCCTTGGAAGGGGAGACCACACAAGACAGTTCTACCTCAAAAGATATCCAACTAGTGCACAAGTCAGCCATGTCCTGTACCTCCCTTTTACATCCATGATACAGCATCCCTTAACAGCATTGGTCACTTACAGCAGTCCTAGTGCCCTTGTTCATTGACATGCATGGTGCCATTTTTTTATTTAACTAGGCAAGTCAGTTAGGAACAAATTCTTATTTACAATGACGGCCTAGGAACAGTGGGTTAACTGCCTTGTTCAGAGGCAGAACGACCTTGTAGTCATGGCAGATAATATAAAACATTTTGGTGACTTTAATATTCACATGGAAAAGTCCACAGACCCACTCCAAAAATCTTTCGGAGCCATCGTCGACTCATTGGGTTTTGTCCAACATGTCTCCGGACCTACTCACTCCCACAGTCATACTCTGGACCTAGTTTTGTCCCGTGGAATAAATGTTGTGGATCTTAATATTTTTCCTCATAATCCTGGACTATCGGACCACCATTTTATTACGTTTGCAATCGCAACAAATAATCTGCTCAGACCCCAACCAAGGATCATCAAAAGTCGTGCTATAAATTCTCAGACAACCCAAAGATTCCTAGATGCCCTTCCAGACTCCCTCCACCAACCCAAGGACGTCAGAGTACAAAAATCAGTTAACCACCTAACTGAGGAACTCAATTTAACCTTACGCAATACCCTAGATGCAGTCGCACCCCTGAAAACAAAAAACATTTGTCATAAGAAACTAGCTCCCTGGTATACAGAAAATACCCGAGCTCTGAAGCAAGCTTCCAGAAAATTGGAACGGAAATGGCGCTACACCAAACTGGAAGTCTTCCGACTAGCTTGGAAAGACAGTACCGTGCAGTATCGAAGAGCCTTCACTGCTGCTCGATCATCCTATTTTTCCAACTTAATTAAGAAAAATAAGAACAATCCAAAATATATTTTGATACTGTCGCAAAGCTAACTAAAAAGCAGCATTCCCCAAGAGAGGATGGCTTTCACTTCAGCAGTGATAAATTCATAAACTTCTTTGAGGAAAAGATCATGATAATTAGAAAGCAAATTACGGACTCTTTAAATCTGCGTATTCCTCCAAAGCTCAGTTGTCCTAAGTCTGCACAACTCTGCCAGGACCTAGGATCAAGGGAGACACTCAAGTTTTTTAGTACTACATCTCTTGACACATTGATGAAAATAATCATGGCCTCTAAAACTTCAAGCTGCATACTGGACGCTATTCCAACTAAACTACTGAAAGAGCTGCTTCCTGTGCGTGGCCCTCCTATGTGGAACATAATAAACTGCTCTCTATCCACCAGATGTGTACCAAACTCACTAAAAGTGGCAGTAATAAAGCCTCTCTTGAAAAAGCCAAACCTTGACCTAGAAAATATATTTTTAAACTAAACGGCCTATATCGAATTTACCATCCTCTCAAAAATGTTAGAAAAAGCTGTTGCACAGCAAATCGCTGCCTTCCTGAAGACAAACAATGTATACGAAACACTTCAGTCTGGTTTTAGACCCCATCATAGCACTGAGACTGCACTTCTGAAGGTGGTAAATGACCTTTTAATGGCGTCAGACCCGAGGCTCTGCATCTGCCCTCGTGCTCCAAGACCTTAGTGCTGCTTTTGATACCATCGATCACCACATTCTTCTGGAGAGATTGGAAACCCAAATTGGACTACACGGACAAGTTCAACTGTAAATTTCGGTGTTCCTCAGGGCTCTGTTTTAGGACCACTATTGTTTTCACTATATATTTTACCTCTTGGTGATGTCATTTGGAAACATAATGTTAACTTTCACTGCTATGCGGATGACACACAGCTGTACATTTCGATGAAACATGGTGAAGCCCCAAAATTACCCTCCTGGAAGCCTGTGTTTCAGACATAAGGAAGCGGATGGCGGCAAATGTTCTACTTTTAAACTCTGACAAAACAGAGATGCTTGTCTAGCTCCCAAGAAACAAAGATCTTCTGTTGAATCTGAATTAATCTTGATGGTTGTACAGTCGTCTCAAATAAAACTGTGAAGGACCTCGGCGTTACTCTGGACCCTAATCTCTCTTTTGACGAACATCAAGACTGCTCCAAGGACAGCTTTTTTCCCCCATCTACGTAACATTGCAAAAATCGGAAACTTTCTGTCCAAAAATGATGCAGAAAAATGAATCCATGCTTTTGTCACTTTTAGAGCGTTGCAGTAGTCGAACCTGCTTTCGGGCTACCCGGATAAAGCACTAAATAAACTTCAGTTAGTGCTAAACGCGGCTGCAAGAATCTTGACTAGAACCATAAAACGTGATCATATTACTCCAGTGCTAGCCTCTCTACACTGGCTTCCTGTTAAGGCTAGGGCTGATTTCAAGGTTTTACTGCTAACCTACAAAGCATTACATGGGCTTGCTCCTACCTTTCTTTACGATTTGGTCCTGCCGTACATACCTACACGTACGCTGCGGTCACAAGACGCAGGCCTCCTTACTGTCTCTAGAATTTCTAAGCAAACAGCTGGAGGCAGGGCTTTCTCTTATAGAGCTACATTTTATGGAATGGTCTGCCTATCCATGTGAGAGACGCAGACTCGGTCTCAACCTTTAGTCTTTATTGAAGACTCATCTCTTCAGTAGGTCCTATGATTGAGTGTAGTCTGGCCCAGGGGTGTGAAGGTGGAAAGGCACTAGAGGAACGAACCTCCCTTGCTGTCTCTGCCTGGCCGGTTCCCCTCTCTCCACTGGGATTCTGCCTATAACCCTATTACAGGGGCTGAGTCACTGGCTTACTGGTGCTCTTCCATGCCGTCCCTAGGAGGGGTGCGTCACTTGAGTGGTTTGAGTCACTGACGTGATCTTCCTGTCCGAGTTGGCCCCCTCCTTGGGTTGTGCCGTGGGGGAGATTTTCGTTGGCTATACTTGGCCTTGTCTCAGGATGGTAAGTTGGTGGTTGAAGATATCCCTATAGTGGTGTGGGGGCTGTGCTTTGGCAAACTGGGTGGGGTTATATCCTGTCTGTTTGGCCCTGTCCGGGGGTATCGTCAGACTGGGCCACAATGTGTCTCCCGACCCCTCCTGTCTCAGCCTCCAGTATTTATGCTGCAGTAGTTTGTGTCTCGGGGGGCTAGGGTCAGTCTGTTATAGCTGGAGTATTTCTCCTGTCTTGTTCTGTGTGAATTTAAGTATGCTCTCTCTAATTCTCTCAGAGGAGGACCTGAGCCCTAGGACCATGCCTCAGGACTACCTGGCCTGATGACTCCTTGCTGTGCCCAGTCCACATAGCCGTGCTGCTGCTCCAGTTTCAACTGTTCTGCCTGCGGCTATGAAACCCTGACCTGTTCACCGGACGTGCTACCTGTCCCAGACAGCAGGAGCGGTAGAGATAGCCTGAATGATCGGCTATGAAAAGCCAACTGACATTTACTCCTGAGGTGCTGACCTGTTGCAGCCTCTACAACCACTGAGATTATTATTATTTTACCCTGCTGGTCATCTATGAACATCTTGGCCATGTTCTGTTATAATCTCCACCCGGCACAGCCAGAAGAGGACTGGCCACCCCTCATATCCTGGTTCCTCTAGTTGTTTTCTTCCTAGGTTCTGGCTTTTCTAGGAAGTTTTTCCCTAGCCACCGTGCTTCTACACCTGCATTGCTTGCTGTTTGGGGTTTTAGGCTGGTTTCTGTACAGCACTTTGTGACATCAGCTAATGTAAGAAGGGCTTTATAAATACATTTCATTGATTGAACAACAGATTTTTACCTTGTCAGCTCGGAGATTCGATCCAGCAACCTTTCAGTTACTGGTCCAACGCTCTAATCACTAGGCTACCTGCCGCCCCGTGCTAGCCAACACCCATCTCCACTAACACGCCTTCCCTCAAAGTCCACGACAGCATTATGAATGGGGGCCGAGTCCCCTCAAGAACTCTGCTTTGCAAAGTTAATTGACAAATCAGCCAACCCTTTACAAGCGGCACCATTCCTCTGATGTAAACACTCTCGGGCATTGTCCCCATAGGATTTCCAAAGTAAAAGCAAGGTGGTGTAACCTAGCCAATCCTTTCATTCTCATGAATGTAGAAGATGGGAAAAGTAAGCGGTGTAGTTACCGCTCGGGTCAGATGCTGCGTTAGCAACAACCAATCTAAACTGCAATTCAAGGCAGGAAAGTGTGACAGGTGATCAACCTATTAATAATAGAAGAGGGTCATGTCTGCTTGTGAAAGTGAGGTGGTCTCTGCAGCACCGCACCGTAGTTGTTAGTATGCAGATTTACCCATTGTTACAGTAAATCCTGCATACCTTACTCATTTTAGGAATCAAGCGTTAACGTAGGCTCAAATTAAGTATAAAATCTCATGCTGCAAATGTTAGAAATTAGAAGCCCTCAAGTTAGAAGCCCAAGTGTTTTCCTGCTTGGCTGGAACAAAAGCCTGCACCCACACATAAGCCAATTTTAACTTCTTTAAAACAGTCACATTTCATTGGTATTTTTTGCTAGAATTTTTCCCTTTACAAAAGTCCTAATTTATTAATGTCCTCAAGACCCTATGGGCCTAAAACCCTTAATGTTAGGATTACAGCTGGTAATTGGTTATGGCTATTGTTACATTTCTAATCACAATCCTACAGAGTACATTGTTTCACAAGCCGCTCTCTTTGGCCTCACCTTGAAATGCAAAGAGGTCTAATGGGTTCACACTCAAAAAGATGTCGCATAAAGCTTACGTCATTATTCAATGTTTTTAATTATTTTCACTGCATCAGGGATAGTGTACACAGACGTTTTGGCTTTATAGCCTACTTCAGTGTGTGTAGGTACAATTTTCCTTAATTCATAACAGCATTTGTAAAGAATATGCAATTAGTTACCTCCTCTCTCCCCTCCCTTATGTGTGTCCTTCTCTTGGCTCTTCCTGGGCTGCTCATTTAGAGTTTTCATCCACTCTTTACTGGCTAGCGACACGGACCACCATACTCTGTCCTTCCGTCCCCTTCACTCGCTCTTAACACTTAAGACACCCAGCTTCTCAGAACAACAGCATGCTGTGAGCATCCTCCTTCAGTCAACTTCATCCCTCCTTGCTTTTCTCCCTCTGTTTCCAGACCTCCTTCCAAAGGACAAGTTTACCTTTGCCTGGAAGGACCCTGGCTGACTATACCCTACAACTACATTGGCTAGCATAGAGTCACATGTCTGCTGCTGTCGCCAGGCCGGGAGGAGAGAAGTCCACACATAAACCCAGTCAGCTCAGAAGAAGGGTGTGTATGCTCACACCCTCAGAAGAAGGGTGTGAGCATATCTCCACGTTTGAGTGACTGTGTGTGTGAGAGGGAGTGAGTGAGAGAACAGTTGAGAGTGTGTGTGTGTGGTGTGCGTGAGCGTGCGAGTATGTGCATGTGGTGGGAACTCCATACACAAGCTGAGTCGGAATCACACAGAGCAGTGGAGGCATAAATCACTAGCTGCCAGTGCAGAGTTCAACAGTGTGCATACTGAACATTCAAAATGACAAAACAAATGGGAGCCTTGTGTCTAATATAACAAGCCACTACATTAGGCAGTATGATGTATTCTGCTCTTCAACAGAGTCAATATCACCCAAGGAGGACTTTAAAAAGGAGTGTGTGCATCTTGGGGGTGACGGAGTGCTGAAATCCTTCCAGCATTGGTCCAAAACAAAAGTGCTGAGGCACTATAATTCCTTAATTGAATTGGCTCTTCACTCATGTGGTGAGTATAGTGGTTTACAAAACATTGACCTTAGTGGCATGTGTAACATGGAAAGCTCATTTGACAGATGCATAGTGTAAATGTGTGTGCCAAACCTTGACGGAGCTGCTGACGTAAGTCTGGATGATGTTCTCGGCCCCCTGCTTCACCTTGGTCTCCATGGTGAGCTGTTTCTTCAGGGCACAGATGCGCCCGGCAAGCGGGGATGTCACCTCCTCCCAGCGACATGGGTCAGGTGACGTGCTGTCATCTGCTTTGACAGAGACAAAAGCAATGAGTGAGAGGACAGAAAGTTTGGGATACAGTTGCTGAAAAAGTCTATACCGTGATCTATTAGTCTTAGCCGATTCCTTGCAACAACAAAAAAAGCACAATTACTTGTTCCTACTGCTAATAGTATCTGTTTTAGATGGCAGATTGAGCATAATTTGTCAAAAGTTCATATTGTCATGATGATCATCATATCATGATTATTACTAGCCTGTATGTGTTGTAAAGCCAACTCCCATGTCCATGGTCAACCATAGAAGTCAGATTTACAGAAAAACCCAGATCTGAGAACAGTCATGATTATTACCTGTGGGGCTGTCCTTCTGGGGCTTGGGGGTGATGGCACGGGTGTTGAGCTCCTGCAGCTCCCAGTGCAGTTGCTCCAGCTTGCGGCTCGACGCCCTCAGCTGGCCCTCCACTTCGGCGGCGCTCTTCCGGTTAGTAACGGCCCGCCGCAGCCTCTCAGCCGCCTCCTTGATCCTCAGCTCCCGCTGGATCTCCTGCCTCAGCAGGGTGCGTGCGTCCTCCAGCCGCTGCTGGAATTCCGGGTCCAGGATGTCCCCCTCCAACCGGCCCGCAGGCAGGTGCTTTGGGAGGGATGGAACTTTGATGAATGGAATGTGGCAAGTTGGCAATGGTTTATATAAGAGCAAATTGCAACAACCGGGCCAATATAAGGCAATGTGTTGTGTTTGCATATGGCACCAGTTTTTGTCCAATCAGAACATTTGTAGACGAAAGCTCTATAGAAGAACAACCCTCCCTGCCTAAAGGCTAAGGGAAACACTGAATCATCTGACCACACTTCTGACACACCCCGCCATCCACCAGCCAAATCAGAATTAATACTGTAACTACTCAATTATGCTTTTTAGCAGTGGATATTTCAAGTAAGTTACATTGTAGTTGGTGACGGAGCAGTGATGGCTTGAGAAGTAGAGAACCGAAAGTAGATATAACTCTCCGGCATGTCTGCCAATGGAGTTGATGGCTGGTTACAGGTGGAAAAACCCCTGTCTGACTGTCAACAGTAACTAACCATTGAAACAAACAGGTTGATATAGTTTGCTAGCTACTTTGATATTTTCCAGGCTGCATTGTTGCTTAATGAAAATGTAATTAATAAAAACTAAGTGGGGAAACCAGTTTAACCATACACCCTCCATTGTCTGGTGCTATTCACACGGATTTTCACGAGACAGTGGTACAAACACATCTTGATGAGAGAGAAGCTATTGTAGATAGTAAATTGAGGTCAGCTTGCTAGCAAGCTAGCCAACTGCTCAGCTAACTGAACCGATAAGAAAAATTGTGAAGTTAGCTACCCATTGGTTATTTCTACTAGATAAAGAACAGTTCGATAAAAAGCGCACAATTAGGCTAAATAAAACATGTGCTTACCTGTAGTGTTAAACCTGCCATTCAGACTCAAAATGTCAGAAACGCGATTATGGATTTCAAACTGGGAGGGTTGGGAAAATAGCCATACACTGACCACTGCTAAAGTCAGCGTCTCGTCAGTTTCCCTCGAAAGAAACACAATTTGAACAACTTTATAACTAGTTGAAATAACGTGAACAGCTTTTTTTGTTACCACGACCGACAACTAAAAGTTACAAAAAGTGACCAAGGCGCAGTAAAGCGTTCGGCACGTACTGGTTCCTCATCCATTGAATATATTTGGTGGCAAAAGCAAACTGTCTGGATTTCCTGGCATTACACACTGCTGATGGTTTGAATAAACATTGACACCTCCCCTTCCAAAATGTCGATTGGCTGAATGTCCTGTCAACCAAAGCACAACCACAAGAATTCCCAATCAGATCGTCTCCCGTGCTATTTTGGATCATCCTTTTCGTGCACCTGCCAAGGTAGCTATTTCTCTGAAAACAAAGTTCTATGAACTCAAAACAGTTTACATCATAACACATTTCCATTTAACAAAATAGCCCAAATGTGCTGCCAAAATGCAGTATTGCTTTCATTATTATTGTCTATCAATAATTACTAACCTACTGGTACTGACAACTTGGTTGGAAAATTACTGAGGATGGTATGGTAGCGGACTACATTGCCACTCAGCCGATCTATCAGGCTGCTACCGACCGTAAACTATTGGAAAGTATTGTGTTTGTCAGATACAGTGCTATTTCACAGTAAAATTAACAACCGACTTTCAGCACGCTTATAGGGAAGGACACTCAACTTGTACGGCACTAACAGAAATGGCTGATTGGCTGAAATAAATTGATAAGAAGATTGTGGGAGCTGTTTTGTTAGACTTCAGTGCAGCCTTTGATATTTTTGATCATAGTCTGCTGTTTTACATCCTCTACCATATCGTGGATCGAGAGTTAGCCTACCTACACTATATATACAAAAGTATGTGGACAGACCTTCAAATTAGTGGATTAGACTATTTCAGCCACATCCGTTGCTAACAGATGTATAGAATCGTGCGCACAGCCATGCAATCTCCAAAGACAATCACCGGCAGTAGAATGGCCTTACTGAAGAGCTTAGTGACTTTCAATGTGACATAAAATGCCACTTTTCCAACAAGTCAGTTTGTAAAATTTCTGCCCTGCTAGAACTGCCCTGGTCAACTGCTCAGCCACACAAGCTCACAGAACGGGACCACCAAGTGCTGAAGCGTGTAAAAATAGTCTATCCTCAGTTGCAACTGTTTGTTGGGAGCTTCATGAAATGGGTTTCCGTGGCTGAGCAGCGTCGGCTGGAATGGTGTAAAGCTCGCCGGCAGTGGAAATGTGTTATCTGGAGTGATGAATCACGCTTCACCATCTGTCAGTCAGGCGGACGAATCTCGGTTGGGCAGATCCCAGGAGAACGCTACCTGTCCCAATGCATAGTGCCAACTGTAAAGTTTGGTGGACGAGGAATAATGGTCTGGGGATGTTATTCATTGTTCGTGCTAGGCCCCTTGGTTCCAGTGAAGGGAAATCTCTAACGTAAACCAGGTAGAGTTTGGCGTACTTCAGGATAGCTGTCTTGGACCCTTACTTTTTAATATTTTTTACTAATGACCTACCACTAGCATTGAGTAAAGCCAGTGTGTCTATGTACACTGATGACTATACACACGTCAGCTACCACAGTAAGTCAAGTCCCTGCAACACTTAAGAGCTGCAGTCAGTTTTAGAATGGGTGGCAAGTAATAAAAAAAGCTAGTCCTAAATATATAAAAAACTAAGAGCATTGTACACTGAACAAAATATAAACCTAACATGTAAGTGTTGGTCCCATGTTTCATGAGCTGAAATAAAAGATCCCAGACATTTTCCAGAAGCACAAAAGGCTTATTTCTCTCAAATGTTGTGCACAAATTTGTTTACATCTCTGTTAGTGAGCATTTATCTTTTGCCAAGATAATCCATCCACCTGACAGGTGTAGCATATCAAGAAGTTTATTAAACAGCATGATCATTACACAGGTGCACTTTGTGCTGGGGACAATAAAAGGCCACTCTAAAATGTGCAGTTGTGTCACACAACACAATGCCACCCGATGTCTCAAGTTGAGGGAGTGTGCAATTGGCATGCTGACTGCAGGAATGTCCACCAGAGCTGTTGCCAGAGAATTGAATGTTAAGTTCTCTACCATAAGCCGCCTCCAACGTTGTTTTAGAGAATTTGTGTATGGTGTCGTGTCGGCAAGCGGTTTGCTGATGTCAACGTGGTGAACAGAGTGCCCCATGGTGGCGGTGGGGTTATGGTATGGGCAGGCAGGCATAAGCTACGGACAACGTCATTAATTTCCCCCTTTTCCCTTAAAGTTTCCTTAACTTTAAGTCAGTTGCACATAACATTGTATGGTGAATTTCCCCCTTAATTAAGTGAACAAGTTAAGGGTGCCCATGAGGTCCCTTGCTCCTGAGTGGCGCGGCGGTTTAATGCACTGCATCTCAGTGCTAGAGGCGTCACTAGGGTTCCCTACAGACCCTGGCTGTATCACAACCGGCCGTGATTGGGAGTCCCATAGGGTGGCGCACAATTGGCCCAGCGTCGTCTGGGTTAGGGTTTGGCCAGGGTAGGCCGTCATTGTAAATAAGAATTTGTTCTTAACTGACTTGCCTAGTTAAATTTAGGTTCAATAAAAATCAACTCCTTCATTCAGTATGGATATCAATGTAAACAGCATTTGTGGAGGTGAATGTTGCTTTATTCTACTCTGGTTACAAAAGGAAAGCATCAATCAGCTAGCTACTTAGCTAAACAATGGAAGGTGCACAATCTTTGGCTACAAAGCCAGCTTGCTAGTTAGCTATAGCTACTCTGTAAGAGCTTGATGTACTAGAATGTAATATAAACAAGTTGAGAAAAAAAGTAACATGGTTTGTTATCTTCTGAAGTAATTTGGTTATCCTGTCTTGATTGTAGTTCTATTTTGCTATCTCACAAAATGAAAGCCATCTCTTTGATGTGACATTTGGTCAGTGAATCAGGCCATCTCCATGGTAACATATACTCTTTCTGCTACACATGCCTTCAAACTACTGTAAAACCCCTTAAGTATGCCCTTACCTAAGGAAATATTTGAGAGGCTCTATGCAACGGCCTTAATAAATTCCCTTTAGGAAAGGGAAAATTATTCCTTAAGGGAAACATTTAAGATGTGTTATGCAACAGGCCCTGGCCCTTAAATGTACACAGATGGCTAAAATCAGTAACATGCATGTCAATCTCTCCTGGCTCAAAGTAGAGGAGAGATTGACTGCATCACTACTGGTCTTTATGAGTATTGATGTGCTGAAAGTACCAAACTGTCTGTTCAAATAGCTAACACACAGCTCAGACACCCATACATAAACTCAGCAAAAAAAGAAACGTCTTTTTCAGGACCCTGTCTTTCAAAGATAATTAGAAAAAATCCAAATAACTTCACAGGTCTTCATTGTAAAGGGTTTATACACGGTTTCCCATGCTTGTTCAATGAACCATAAACAATTTATGAAAACTTAGGACACTAAAAGAGGCCTTTCTACTGACTCTGAAAAACACCAAAAGAAAGATGCACAGGGTCATCTGCGTGAACGTGCCTTAGGCATGCTGCAAGGAGGCAAGAAGACTGCAGATGTGGCCAGGGCAATAAATTGCAATGTCCGTACTGTGAGACGCCTAAGACAGCGCTACAGGGAGACAGGACGGACAGTTGATCGTCCTCGCAGTGGCAGACCACGTGTAACAACACCTGCACAGGATCGGTACATCCGAACATCACACCTGCGGGACAGGTACAGGATGGCAAAAACAACTGCCCAAGTTACACCGGGAATGCACAATCCCTCCATCAGTGCTCAGACTGTCCGCAATAGGCTGAGAGGCTGGACTGAGGGCTTGTAGGCCTGTTGTAAGACAGGTCCTCACCAGACATCACCAGCAACATCGTCGCCTATGGGCACAAACCCACCGTCGCTGGACCAGATAGGACTGGCAAAAAGTGCTCTTCACTGACGAGTCACGGTTTTGTCTCACCGGGGTGATGGTCGGATTCACGTTTATCGTCGAAGGAATGAGCATTACACAGAGGCTTGTAATCTGGAGCGGGATCGGTTTGGAGGTGGAGGGTCCGTCGTGGTCTGGGGCGGTGTGTCAGCATCATCGGACTGAGCTTGTTGTCATTGCAGGCAATCTCAACGCTGTGCGTTACAGGGAAGACGTCCTCCTCCCTCATGTGGTACCCTTCCTGCTTCCTGCAGGATCATCCTGACATGACCCTCCAGTATAACAATGCCACCAGCCATACTGCTTGTTATATGCATGATTTCCTGCAAGACAGGAATGTCAGTGTTCTGCCATGGCCAGCGAAGAGCCCGGATCTCAATCCCATTGAGCACGTCTGGGACCTGTTGAATTGGAGGGTGAGGGCTAGGGCCATTCCCCCCCAGAAATGTCCGGGAACTTGCAGGTGCCTTGGTGGAAGAGTGGGGTAACATCTTACAGCAATAACTGGCCAATATAGTGCAGTCCATGAGGAGGAGGTGCACCGCAGTACTTAATGCAGCTGGTGGCCACACCAGATACTGACTGTTAATTTGGATTTTGACCCCCCTTTGTTCAGGGACACATTATTCCATTTTTGTTAGTCACATGTCTGTGGAACTTGTTCAGTTTATGACTCAGTTGTTGAATCTTATGTTCATACAAATATATACACCACAGCCAATGTGAGTAAAACATTTAAATGTGTTAACCTTCACAAGGCTGCTGGCCCAGATGGCATCCCTGGCCGTGTCCTCAGAGCATGCACAGACCAGCTGGCTGGTGTGTTTACGGACATATTCAATCAATCCCTATCCCAGTCTGCTGTTCCCACATGCTTCAAGAGGGCCACCATTGTTCCTGTTCCAAAGAAAGCTAAGGTAACTGAGCTAAATGACTATCGCCCCGTAGCACTCACTTCCGTCATCATTAAGTGCTTTGAGAGACTAGTCAAGGATCATATCACCTCCATCCTGCCAGACACACTGGACCCACTCCAATTTGCTTACCGTCCCAATAGGTCCACAGACGACGCAATCGCAATCACACTGCATACTGCCCTAACCCATCTGGACAAGAGGAATACCTATGTAAGAATGCTGTTAATCAATTACAGCTCAGCATTTAACACCATAGTACCCTCCAAGCTCGTCATTAAGCTCGAGACCCTAGGTCTCGACCCAGCCCTGTGCAACTGGGTCCTGGACTTCCTGACGGGCCGGCCCCAGGTGGTGAGGGTAGGAAACAACATCTCCACCCCGCTGATCCTCAACACTACGGCCCCACAAGGGTGCGTTCTCAGCCCTCTCCTGTACTCCCTGTTTACCCATGACTGCGTGGCCAAGCATGCATCCAACTAAATCATCAAGTTTGCTGACGACACTACAGTGGTAGGCTTGATTACCAACAACGAGACGGCCTACAGGGAGGAGGTGAGGGCCCTCGGAGTGTGGTGTCAGGAAAATAACCTCTCACTCAACGGCAACAAAACAAAGGAGATGATCGTGGACTTCAGGAAACAGGAGAGGGAGCACCCCCCTATCCACATCGATGGGACAGTAGTGGAGAAATGGGAAAGTTAAGTTCCTCGGCGTACACATCACGGACAAACTGAAATGGTCCACCCACACAGACAGTGTGGTGAAGAAGGCGCAACAGCGCCTCTTCAACCTCAGGAGGCTGCAGAAATTCATCTTGTCACCAAAAACACTCACAAACTTCTACAGATGCAATCACCGCCTGGTATGGCAACTGCTCCGCCCACAACCGTAAGGCTCTCCAGAGGGTAGTGAGGACTGCACAACGCATCACCGGGGGTAAACTACCTGCCCTCCAGGACACCTACACCACCCGATGTCACAGGAAGGCCAAAAAGATAATCAAGGACAACAACCACCCGAGCCACTGCCTGTTCACCCCGCTATCATCCAGAAGGCGAGGTCAGTACAGGTGCATCAAAGCTGGGACCGAGACTGAAAAACAGCTTCTATCTCAAGGCCATCAGACTGTTAAACAGCCATCACTAACATTGAGTGGCTGCTGCCAACATACTGACTTAAATCTCTATCCACTTTAAATAATAGGGATTGGATGTAACAAATGTATCACTAGCCACTTTAAACAATTTTGTATATAATGTTTACATATCCGACATTACTCATATCAAATGTATACACTGTACTCTAAACCATCTACTGAATCTTGCCTATGTCGTTCGGCCATCGACTCAAATCTCTAGCCACTTTAATAATTATAATTGGATGAAATAAATGTATCACTAGCCACTTTAAACGATGCCATTTATATCATGTTTACATATCCTACATTACTCATCTCATATGTATATACTGTACTCCATACCATCTACTGCATCTTGCCTACGCCGGTCAGCCATCGCTCATCCATATATTTATATGTACATACTCGTATTCATTCCTTTACTCTTGTGTGTATAAGGTAGTTGTTGTGAATTTGTTAGATTACTTGTTAGATACTACTGCATGGTCGGAACTAGAAGCACAAGCATTTCGCTACACTCGCATTAATATCTGCTAACCATGTGTATGTGACAAATAAAATTTGATTTGACGTTAAGTTTGCTAAAAATAAACGCAGTTGACAGTGAGGACGTTTTTTGTTGTTGCTGAGTTTACATCACAAGACATGCCACCAGGGGTCTCTTGACAGTCCCCAAGTCCAGAACAGACTCTGGGAAACGCACAGTACTACATAGGGCCATGACTACATGTAACTCTCTGCCATATCAAGTAACTCAAGCGAGTAGTATCAGATTTAAAAAAACAGATAAAACAACACCTCAAGGCACAACTCGGACTGTGAAGACACACAAACACACATATGCACACACTGTAGTATCTACGGTATTTGTGGATTTTACATTGTAAATATGTAATAAGGTAATGTCTTGTATGATGTATATTTTTTATTATGTAGGCTGTTGTGTTTTGCTGTGATGTAATTGGGGGGGGGCATCCTCTTCTGGCTGCAGTCCATGAGGAGTAACCACTGGGATCAGAGGCAGTCCAGAGGCACAGCGACCCTGTCCGTAAACACCTCCCAACCCCCATCCCCACTCACACTCAGACTGGAAGGAACCGGTCAGTGACGAGCAACACAGCAAAATACCGAAGGTGGAGCCACCCCTAAATCATCCACCCGCCCAACCAACTCCCCCAAATATACACAAGTGCCCCAAAAGCAGAGACCAGGGGCTACCCCAGACAGTCTATTATAGTTTTTTTCCATTACAGCAGCACTGTATTGCCAGTGATTATGTAAATGTTTTTTGGGGGGGGGAACTGTGTTTCCATAGCTAGGGTTGACACGGAGGACTTACGAAGAGCAGAATCAACAAAATTGCTTTCTGAGGTGTTAACATTGGAAGGTGTTAGCCAATGATTTATATATACACTAGATGACTGATAGGGGGCATTGTGTTGAAGCCACCTTGCCTCTATTTTGGCACTCCCCCCACAACATATTTTGGAAGCTATGGAAATGCATTTATTCAGGTCTACATTCATTTTTGACATGTTTATTATATTAGACACCTTAATGCATACTTTAAAATTATATGTGAGCTAGATTACTAATGTTACTGTCCCCACTACAACAAAAAAAAAAATACTGAAATACATGTAATTTTGTCCTTAAAACATTTATACATTGAAATACTGTAGAATCCCATTCATTCCAAAGGAGGACTGCTCCTACTGGGGAGTGCCAATATGGCCAACCAGCGACTTTAAAAAGCCTCTCAACGGGAGATACATTGTTATGTAAATGCAAGCTGAAAAATACCAGTGGCCTTGCCTTGGTCCCAAGTCAGAGCAGGTCCACTGAGGCCATGGTCCAGCGAGACACTATAGCCGGGCTGCGGAAACACAAAAGTCTGAGCCTTTTTGGTAAAACAATGGGGTGAATCCCCATTATGTAATCAGTATCAGAACGTTTAGAAATCAAAATGTATTTACATTTTCCCCCTTGTGCAAGATACACATTTGGATTGTATTTTGTACCATACATGGCATATTCCCCTTAAATGATATGTAAAGTTTGTGGAGGTGTAGGGCTGTGTGATGACAATCATCCCTTTGTCTTGAATTTGGTGGTCTTTCACAAGCCAGGTTGACCAATACTGACACCTATATGATATTCATAAGTACTGCAGGGTGAAGGCTCACTTTTCATAGAGATACCGGCTCTGCCAGTTGCTTTTGTCTCCCCACAAACACACCCCAGCTGCCATCCTAGTGCAACAGTGACAAGCAAAGTCTCTGTCCCACTGTAAATAGATTATTTGACTAATTTTCACTATGTTCTTCTCATTTCTATTGTCTGGGAAACAATTTCTAATCATTATAAAATATGTTGCAGGTGTCAAGTTTCATATTCGGTCATATTTTATCCCATTTGAAGTCTGTACCTCCCTCTCTCACCATGACAGTGACGAGGCCTGGTTGGTACAGGCTGGGACAGTCATTGATCCTCCATTTGCTATGCAATATCTATTTATAGAGCTTAAGATGTGAAGTGATTCAGATGTGGTCAATTTAAACCAGGACTCAATACAAAATGTAATATTGAGTTACTTTAAAACATAAGCATAAATACATTTAGCTTTACATTCCTTCAATATAGATACTATACATTTCAGCCTAAAGCAATAAAGGGGACCATGTGCAGTGCATTTCAAGTTTACAAAAGCAATGAGTCTGATTGCCTGCTCGTAAATGCAAGAGAAGCCGCTACATTTCAGGCAGTATGGAGTGGAGTACAATACTACAGACACAGCCTTTTCCATCCTCTTGTGGACAGAATATATGGATTCAGGCTCTGATATTTGCACTAAAGCAAAAGTGCAAAAGATAACTTATTTTTGTGGAACTGTGCCAAGCAGAAAAAGCATTTAGCCAAATAATGACAATCATGTGTCATAATTTTTTGCATATCATTTACCCTTGATAAATACATGCAGTGAGGGGACAGTGAAGACTAGGGAAACTGACACTGCCTAGTGAACACTGGTTAACATTACGAGAAAATGTGTTTTTCAGAACACTGAAAGCCCCGAACTACTAAATTTTCCCTGAGGATGGAACAAAATAAATTATTATCTCTCCATCCTCTGGAAACTGAGTCCATGAATCAAAAAGTCAATTAATGGATCTCAGGTAAAATAAGGCCTTCAGCATATAGGACAAACAGCTTTTGAGACATTAAGCCTTACAACAAATAACATATCAGCCTCGATTCATGCTCCATATAACACTTAAAGGTCCAATGCAGCCATTTGTATCTCAATATCAAATAATTTCTGGGTAACAATTTAGTACCTTATTCAATAATATTCAAAAATAGCTTCTTATCAAAGAGCAATTTCTCAAGCAAGAATTTCTCTAGGACTGTCTGGGAATGGTCTGAGTTAGGAGGGGAAAACAGAAAATGTGCTGTTATGGGCGGAGAGGTTTGGAACTCTATTTGTCTATTAACTAATTTTACCGCATGGTGATGTCACCATGGAAGGCCAAACTCCATCCCACCAAAACAAGCTGAAATTTCAGGCAGTCTTTTCAAACAGCTCTTATACTAAAAGGGCATTATAATTTTCACAGTATTATTTCAACGTCAGTGTGGAAATATACATATAAAACACAAGAAAATCTTGTTTTTGACTGTACTGGCCCTTTAATATTAATCATTTCAGTCAAATGTATGACAAAAAAAATACATCACAATGCAATGCTATCAATCCCTCATTTGATTTCAGTGAAAAAAAAGATTCAAGTCTGGTTAAAGTTAAAGAAAATTACCTTAAAGTGCATTATTAAGTGTTTCTTGTTTAAGTGCAGTGAGAGGAAGCTTGGTGGAAGTGTTTGCTCATTGCAGTTTAAATGTAATGGAGCAAAACGAGAGACCTCATGCACACGGGTCCTCATTCACACAGACAATTGCCCTGTCCCATTGCAGATATTTTTCTCCATTCTGCAGCACTGGGGACAGAGCACTCCCACACTTGCTGATGCTGTGTCTCCCAGTGCACTGCACTTTGACTAAGGCTGCACTACGCCACCACGCCCTCACAGACTTATTGAAAAGGGACATGGAATACCCTGCACCCTGGTAATTCCCACATTTACAGACTGTAGACTTCAGGTGCAGAGAAGGTCCGGAGGAACAAATGTCAAATCAGGACTTCCTGTCCGAAATGTTAAAAGGTAGTGACAACATAACACCCCAAACCTTGATCACTAGGTAGGTAGGATAATCATTGTGTTGCATCATAATTGCTAAAAACAATATATAAACAGTTGTTGAATATGTTGTTATAGTATTGTAACTAAACTTATATTCTAGCAGCATCTATTATTTGAGTGCTGCCTGTACGGACGACATTGAAATAAATATCTCGTTACAATATGAAAATAAATTAGCATCAAGACACACACATCTTCTTACCAGCTGTTTTAAGACTAAGTGGACAATAAGACACTATGGGCATCCAACCTGCATCGCCTTTTCAGTTCAAATCAGTCCAACAATGAGAAAAAGGAAAACCACAATTTGGATTTCTTTTGAATGGGGCAAAACAATACAGGAATGAACCAGTTAAACCAAAATTCTGAGTTGAGTTTTTTTTCCCTTGAGACAAATTTGCCACAGCTAGTGCCCTAATAGTTGCCGACTTGGGGAGTGCTGCGTTAACGGGGGACAGATAATACATAAGAACATTTTGGATGACAATCAGAAAAGCCCTTTGTCATGAATTAGGCGTTGGTTGTCTTTCACATGCCAGATAGGTTAACCAATACTGCCACCTATAGGATAGTACTATGGGACGAAGGGTCAAACATTTACTTGATATGTGCTCCCCCAGTTGCTTTTGTCAGTCCCCAGTTCCCACAAACATACAACAGCCGCCACAATCACGAACAAAAGCGGCTTCTTGGTCCCTAAATACATTATTATTAGCAAACTTCAAGCTGGTTGGAGAATGTTGGTGTTCCAGTGAAGAGATAGCTTTTTATTTAACCTGGGTCTTCGTGTTTGATTAAACAAAAGCCAACAGTGGACTCATGGTGAAGTGCCTCTGGACTGATAACAAAATAACGCATTAAATAATGATGATGATTAAAGGTTACATCTATGAGAGAGGATCCCCATACCTCCAAGTCACAGTGTCCGTCCACATCTGTCCACCACTTCTTTTAGTCCAAAGTTCTCCAACCCTGTTCCTGGTGGAGGGGTTGGAGCTACCCTCTTGGAATTTTTGCAGGACAGTATCTCTCCAGGAACAGGGTTGGAGAACCCCATTTTAGTTGTTAGTGTTGTAGTATATATATTCTCCATCCACCTCAACCCACCTGTCCTCATAACATTCACAGAATGAGACAACGCTTCCAACAACCCCAGCAACAACCCCTTCTTTCCGAGTCACCTGCTCCGCTGCTTGGCAACTCTTCCCACTCAGTCTCCTACTCCTCGCTCTCCTCTTTCTCTCCAAAAAGAAAAGCAAAAAAGAACCCTTTGGCTTTTAGGGGAGGTGCTCCCTCCCTTTCCTCCTGGTCCTCAACGAGACACCACCCCCAAGCTTATCTTGAGGTTCTCGTAGACCACGTAGCTGATGCTGACCGCTGGAATGACCTTCATGAAGTTGGGGGCCAGGCCCCGGTAGAGTCCGAACACACCCTCAGTCTTCACAATGTGTTTAAATAGCCCTGACATGGTCATCTGGGGACCGCCCTCGATGGTGGCTGAGGGGACACAACATGAGAGGAAGATGGATGAGAGACAAGAAATACACACTAGGGATGTACCGATCTGGAAACAAAGTCAATGTTGACAACTATCTGATATGGCAACTATATATAACATCTGTAATAAAATACACTACCCCTGTACCCCACTACCAGTACGGAGACAGACGTATTATGCATCCCCGATTAACACATTCCATTGTACAACTGATTTTGGTTGGTCCATGAACCAACACTGTCACCAATGAATTCTATGCAAGTGATCTAATGAAACTCCAAATAGAAATGGGCAGAGAACGTACCTTGTGCCTGCATGCGGGTCCTGACCAGGGCCAGGGGGTAGCTAGCCAGCTGGCCACAGGTGCTGGAAGTGGTACCGCAGGCTAAAAGTACAAACACCCCCGGGTCTGCACTGTCTGTGGCGTAGCGCTGCAGCCACGAGTTCTTCAGAGTCTGGATGGAGGGAGGAGAAGGGAGAAAGAAATAGACAATGAGGTTAGTTGTAGAGAAAGTAGATGTGTGGTAGCGAGAGATAAGAATGACAGTGAGACTAATAGTATTAAACAACTTCCTTTCAATTCACTCCATTCACTCACTCACACCCACCTCGTAGACGGCCAGGTCAATGCCAGCGTAGGGGATGATACCTATCAAGTTGGGAATGTAGCCCTTGTAGAAGGCGGCCATGCCCTCCTTCCGGAAGATGTGTTTGGCGCAGTCAGCGATGCCAGAGAACTGTCCCGTCTTCCTCAGGGCTAGGCGGGTCTTCAACACCTCCATGGGGTAGATGCTGCTCTGAGCGATGGCTCCAGCCAGGGATCCAGCCACAAACCTCTCCAGGATGCCCAGGGTCTCCTGGTTGCTGCCTATCAACCGTTTGATCTGGACAACAACAACTGTTGTTAGAGTCAGTCCTGAACTACTAGGACATGAGGACCCAGTTAAGACAAACTTGTTAAGTGACAGTGCTTAACAGTTTTCCTCTGAGTATGTTTCTAGACAGAGTCTGAAGGAGTCATTGTTGGCCCGAAGGACAGTAAACTACAGAGCTGTTGATACAACACTAGAAAGGGTCCCGTCATGTCAAAGTAAGGGTGCTGAACGATAGGTTTACCTGCTCGTAAGCCATGAACTTGATGGCCGACTCGGGGGCAATCTTGATGACGTTCATGCCATTGCCTCGCCATAGCGACCTAATGCCGCCCTCACGGATCATGTGGGTGAAGCCGCCGGCGATGCACATGCTGTTGGTACGGGTGGCGTGAACCTGGAGACCAAACCGAGAGACAATTTAATTAGTCAACACAAAATGTACATTATTCAAATCACCTGTTGCCTGTGAACTCAAGTTATTGAACTGCATTGTAACAGAGGAACTGGATGCAACTTCACATCCTAAAATCCCCTTATAACATTGTTCATATTTTCATGTCTTTTGCCGTTATTGTACTTACCCTGCTTATGCTATAATGAATGAGAATATCTCTCTCTGCTCATTAAAAACTGGATGTGAATGAAAAACCGAGAGATGAACAGATCGAGAAAGAGGGACAAACTCCGAGCTGTTATCTATGCCAGTCTGCTTCTGCTGGTGGAACACACGAGCGCTGCTGACATCACTGACCAACAGACCCACATGAACATTCCCTCGCATTGGCTTTCTTCCACCCAATCAAGTTACAACCAGAGGGTGTGCTCGGGCAGGGGCCTTAGGGATTGATCTGGGTATGTAATTATAATGTATATTTGTCTACATCTATAATTTGTTTATGGCGTATATGTCTAAGTTGTTACGTCTGATATTTGTCTGAAACATTGTTGCCCTGCTGCTGTCTTGGTTGGACCAGGTCGCTCTTGAAAAATACATTTTATCCCAATGATACTACCTAGATAAATAAGGTTGAATAAAAAATGTAACGTGAGAAAGCTGAACTCTGCCTCCTACTCTGCCATGTCACCCATCTGTATCTCAATCCCTGGTGCATCATATCAGTGGAATTGCACTTGCTAGCAGAAACAGTGTCCTAAGGACAGACCTTATGCAATTGGCTCTCTGCCATAGATAGGTTAGCTGACAACATCAGAAGTCTGTGTTGTTGTGATTCTGGATGGCCAGATAGCTAGCAACAATGACAAGCTGCCATGTAGGGAATCGTAGGTGGTTCGTTTCATATAGTTTTATCTTGTTCTTAATATCATATGTTGTTTTGAGGTGTTTTGACTGATGTCACAGCTACGCTAATATGGCAAAAATTAACTAGCTAGCTAACCAACAACTGTAACGATGTAAGCGAGACAAGTAGTCATTGTTTATTGAAAGCATAAATATATTTGCACAATCAAAGCCAACCCTGTCTGTTTTGCTCCATAGTTGTGCATGCGTCGGTTTAGTTGCTAAACAACCAACTAGTCTATAGGACTAACATATAGATATGTGATATTACTACTATTTAGGGTAGAAGTAGGGTCTCAAGTTTCTTTTTAATGTGAGACAAAATCCTGACTGGCTGTTTAAAGTTAAAGTGAACTAAGAAACATTGCATTAATGGGGATCCAGGTTCACTTGCAGTGTGAACACAAAGAACTGAGTTCTTGTCCCTTTTGCGTGAGGTCAGTTCTTGACATATCTTCTCAAAGGGAGTGTCCTTACCTGCATAAGCACTTTGAGCCGGTCCAGAGGTGCTGTGCAGGTTCGAGACACGGCGCCGGCTGCCCCTCCAGCCACTAGGTGTCGCCACCACATCCCAGTCTTCTTCTCCTCAGCGGTGAACTCATCTGGCACCATCAGACTCTCCCCAACATCAAAGATCTGACGGACAAACAAAGAGGTGCAGGTAAGATGACCGGTCAATAGAGTTTCTCCTCTGGCCTAAACTATATCAACACAACTATAGGCAAACCCATTTCAAAATGACCATGAACACTGTCAACGAAAACGTGTCTGGCGATGTTCGACAAGGCATGTAGGTATTTACATGGAAATAACATAGGCAAGTACAGTGTAATAATCACACACATTTCAGTGCATGTGTTGAGTTGTACCTTCAACAGCTCTATCAGACGTCCATATACCTTTTGAGGCTGAAACCAGAGGCGTATTATGTGGGGCGGGGGGGTTTGATGTTTACAAAAAAACGATACGATAATTATATTATATACACAGAGGCCCATTATCAGCAACCATCACTCCTGTGTTCCAATGGCACGTTGTGTTAGCCAATCCAAGTTTATAATTTTAAAAGGCTAACTGATCATTAGAAAATCCTTATGCAATTATGTTAGCACAGCTGAAAATTGTTGTCCTGATTAAAGAAGCAATAAACTGGCCTTCTTTAGACTAGTTGAAGAGGCAACTCTGGGATGCTGGCCTTCTAAGCACAGTTGCAAAGAAAAAGACTGCCCATTAAAAAAGAAAATATTAAGATGGGCAAAAGAACAGACACTGGAAAGAGGAACTCTGCCTAGAAGGCCAGCATCCCGAAGTCGCCTCTTTACTGTTGATGTTGAGACTGGTGTTTTGCGGGTACTATTTAATGAAGCTGCCAGTTGAGGACTTGAGGCGTCTGTACACTCTCATGTACTTGTCCTCTTGCTCAGTTGTGCACCAGGGCCTCCCACTCCTCTATCCTTTCTGGTTAGAGACAGTTTGCGCTGTTCTGTTAAGGGAGTAGTATACAGCGTTGTACTAGATCTTCAGTTTCTTGGCAATTTCTCACATAGAATAGCCTTCATTTCTCAGAACAAGAATAGACTGACGAGTTTCAGAAGAAAGTTCTTTGTTTCTGTCAATTTTGAGCCTGTAATCGAACCCACAAATGCTGATGCTCCAGATACTCAACTAGTCTAAAGAAGGCCAGTTTTATTGCTTCTTTAATCAGGACATCAGTTTTCAGCTGTGCTAACATAATTGCAAAAGGGTTTTCTAATGATCAATTAGCCTTTTAAAATGATAAACTTAGATTAGCTAACACAACGTGCCATTGGAACACAGGAGTGATGGTTGCTGATAATGGGCCTCTGTACGCCCACGTAGATACTCCATAAAATAATGAGTCGTTTCCAGCTACAATAGCCATTTACAACTACAATAGCCATTTACAACATTAACAATGTCTACGCTGTATTTCTGATCAATTTGATGTAATTTAAAAATGGACCAAAAAAATAGCTTTTCTTTCAAAAACAAGGACATTTCTAAGTGACCCCAAACTTTTGAACGGTAGTGTAGATTATATTTCATATAGACTTGTCACATTTATCTCTACAAGTAATTTCTGGTCTTGTATCTGAACAATGTAACATTGCAAACATGTTGCCCAAGACTATTGTCTGTATGTACCATTTCAAGGCAATGACCATGACCTAATGACTGCTATGCCTTGAACTGGCAGCTATGGGCCTTGACTGGGGCATTAGATGAGCATTGAAGCGCCACATCGGGTCTGGGTGAGTTCTAGAAGACTTTCTGGGACATGGGAGGGATGAGGAGCAGCACAGGCTGCTCTGACATGATAAGAGGGAGGGAAGTACGAGGCATACACACACTTCCAGCGAGGTCCCATGATTGACATACAGAGTTGTTGGACTGGTGGGTCTGCTTTCCTTATTCATCCCTGTGACCAACAGTATTATGCAATCATCATCATCCAGAATGGGGTTCGGCGGTATCCACATTTTCATACAGTTTCTGTACCATATTGGGGTATACGGTAGTACTCAATGTGCACACAAGGGGAACTATTTCTTAAATTATATTTTAAAAAGTACTATTTAGGCAACAGGGATCCTGATCCAGGAGGGGATTGAATGTTTGTGTGTCAATTAATCCCGTAAGGGATGAGTTGCCAACTGGCGATTCGACACAAAAATAAAATTCATTCATTCATTCATTCAGTCTCTGCTGTAAGCAAGTAGAAACGCTATTTAAATATATAAGCAAACGATTTGGAAATCATTTAACTTTGTTGACAACTGTAGAGGGGTTCCTCTAAGAAACAGAAGCATCAGTGGTTTTTAGAAGAAGTTCAACCTACTGCAGGGAATCAGCCAGCCGGTACCCCACGATCATTTAAACAGGAATGTCCCTCAAAATTACGTTTGAGCTCTTAAAAGGGGGTGGGGGTCACAGCTGCAGAACCGCTTTTAACCCCTTCAAATCCCCTCAAGTTGAAGTCCACTTAGATAGCGCTAGTGTTGTAATTTATACTGGTCCCCCATGTGGGGCTCCCGAGTAGTGCAGCGGTCTAAGACACCACTGACCCTGGTTCGATTCCAGGCTGTATCACAACCGGCCGTGACAGGGAGTCCCAAAGGGCGGCGCACAAATGGCCTAGTGTTGTCCGGGTTAGGGTTTAGCCGGGGTACGCCAACATTGTAAATTAGAATTTGTTTAACTGACTTGCCTACTGTAGTTAAATAAATGTTAAATTAATGTTGGTAATCAAAATAAAAACACTTGTCAAATGCAAACGTACCGTGATGGCAGGTCGAAACGACCAGGATATAAGATTCACAATGATAGCGGGTCTAACCGACCAGGATATAAGATTCCTTGTGATAGTAGTTAAAAGGCATCCTGCTCCAAACTCTAATTTACATATAAGCGACAGTACTCCTTATGGTCCAGTGTTTACCATATATACCACATACCGGGGTATTTGGAAATAGCCATGGGATAATTTTTTTATTCCGTCAATACCGTTGAAACTATTTATTTTAAGTGTTTTAATAAAATGTGAATATTTGTAGCTGCTTTTAAAGTAAATACCTGCAGTCAACTTGTGCAATACGTTAGCAGATAAAGAAGATCAAGTTCATTTCACCTGTCATGATTTTTCATTATGAAGCTTACCGGTAGTCCCCAGTCATGTGGTGTTTACAAGAACACAACGACGAGAGACCAGAGCCTTGTGAGTCACTCAGTGTTGTGCAGCACGCACCAGGTGTAAGATTTAATTCACAACTAAATGTTGCATGTATAACTTTATGAGCTGGGGTATCTGTCCTGCAAATAGTTTAGGTATACCGTATAGAATGTTCACAAGGCACTCGCTAGCATTTAGTTAGCATTTTACTTTTTAGCATTGCTAATCTACGGATTACAGAGACTGTGGGGTTTGAAAATAGTGATCTTGTTCAGTGCCGGTATTACCGTATATACCAGGATGGCACAAGGTCAGTATGAAGGTATAACAAACTGGATACCGCCTAAGCCTAGCTCCAGTATGTGGCTCGTTTCAGGAAACAAGGCGTATGTTGCACGTCACGACTTCTCAGGAGAGCCATTTGAATCCAAATACATTTTTTTAATTTTTTTTATAAAAACAGCAGAAATGCCTTCTGGAACATGTGAACTTTCATGTGCCTTATTATTATTTTTTTTTCACCTTTATTTAACCAGGTAGGCTACTTGAGAAAAGGTTCTCATTTACAACTGCGACCTGGCCAAGATAAAGCAAAGCAGTGCGACACAAACGACAACACAGAGTTACACATGGAATAAACAAACATACAGTCAATAATACAATAGAAAAAGGATATATACAGTGTGTGCAAATGAGGTAGGATAAGGGAGGTAAGGCAATAAATAGGCCATAGTGGCAAAATAATTACAATTTAGCAATTAAACACTGGAGTGATAGATGTGCAGAAGATGAGTGTGCGAGTAGAGATACTGGGGTGCAAAGGAGCAAATTTTTTTTATAAATAAATAAGAGTATGGGGATGAGGTAGTTGGATGGGCTATTTACAGATAATAACAAACTTGTATGCCATCTGTAAATACGAATATAATTGTTAAAATTACGAGACTAGTTGTTTTAGCCACGGAAAAAGATGGGGACTTTCCCGCTAGCCATGATTGGCTGAGATAATGGATGGGCTGGACATGCCGGGAGATCAGTTCGGATTGGTCTGCCATGTAGCATGCTTCTGTCTATAACATGAGCTGCTCAGTATTTGTAGGTAATCCTTTCTAAACGCAGTTTTTTTTTCTTTTAAATTAAGAAAGTCGTTTTCATTGAAAGTTAAAGCGTACTGTTAGCTAGCTAACGTTATCTGGCTGACTCGCTAGCCAGAAACGAACCACAACATTGTTTAGAAATTTGCTTTTAGTTGCCTGGTTTGCTAGATTGACTGGATGGATTTATTGGTGTTAAAATACACCAGATATTCAAACTCGTAAAAATCGCCACCGGACAATTTACATTGACATATAGCCTCGTTATTGTTATTCTTATTGTGTTACTTTTTATTTTAGCCTACTTGGTAAATATTTTCTTCTTCTTGAACTGCACTGTTGGTTAAGGGCTTGTAAGTAAGCATTTCACAGTAAAGTCTACACTTGTTGTATTCGGCACGTGCCAAATAAAGTTTTATTTGATTTTGATTTGATCTACAGGTCTGACTGTCTGGCCTAACGAGATACGATAGCAGAAAGTCCAGCTTATTGACGTCAGCAGTAGCTGCTTGGTTGATCTGGTCAAGGGGATTAAGCAGGATCACAGTGACGAGTTTGGCTTCTCTAGGGAGTCTTTCCGGGAACCCTGGTCAGGGCCTAAACGGCTAATATGGTTGGGGCATGGAGAATGTTTTTGTATCTGTGGGACTATTAATAACGTATGAACACTACTCTGCTATTCAATTGGAAGAGAAAGGACATAAGACAAACGTGTCAACGAGAATCGAACCCACATCTCTGGTGGTGCAAGCGGCATGCTCTACCAACTGTGCCATACAGGACCACTAATTTTACTTAAATGAAAAACAACCAATGAAAAACTACATTTGCGTTTGAACAACCCTGAGAGGAAAACATGCAGTTTTTCCATCTTACCGTAGAGTGTTTCCAGTACAGGATGATCTCAGGAATGTTATCAGCAGGGTGCAGCAGGTGGTAGTCTCTCCACTCGTTCCAGTCGATGGTCATCGTGCCGTTCTTGTCCATGCTTTTGACAGAGAAAACAGAAAAGACCAGAACCATTACAACACAGCTTTTTACAGCGCCTCTTCTCTTTTGTTTCCGTCTATGTGTGGGTGTGTGCCTGAATTCAGAGTCAGTAAGCTCACACATGAACAACTTTTGGATAAAATTATAAATGCTTTTAAGTGCTGCTTTTTTTACTTTCCAAAATGTAAGCATGCCATGGGCATTTTGTGTGTTGGGGTATGAGAATCTTTCAGTAATCTTCTTAAATTTAGGCTTTTTACAAGCAATTAAATGGCTGCAGGTTTTTGCGGTGGCTTTCTTTGTAACAATGAAATAAAACTTGAGGAGAGGGCAGAAACAAACAGAGTCAAATACGAAGCGAAGACGACGATGCGCGTTTGTGAGGCAGGGCAAGCAGACGGAGATGATTCCATTACTTACTACATGATAGGGGCCCAGACAAGGCCCTTCCTTATTCTGAGACCAGCAAGAGGGCGAAAGAGAAGGGGAGAGAAAGGAGAGGGGAGGCACAGAAAGGGGGGAGGGCAGGGACATGCACATAAACACACAATTAGAACTACAAAGAACGAAGGGGGCTCTGGTGGTGATGTCATAATGCTCACCCTAACTAACGCCTGAGGAAGAATCTTTCAAATGAATGGAATAAAACCAATTACTCTTAGTGATTTCATGATATCCATAATGGACGTGGTGAAAAATGGCTTAATATGTAACATGCAAGAAAAATAGATCTACTTCCTGGTATTAAAACAATTTCACAGTCAGAAGGAAATAATGCTAAGTTTATCTCAACTAGAGTAAATCATTGTAGTTTCCTTCGCTTATCAATATGCCTTGCACATATAAAACGTGTGGGTCCTTAGAACTGTAAAAGGCAGGGTTCTCCCCAAAGAATTTAACCTGTTTGGGCTAGGGGGCAGTATTTTGAAGTTCGGATGAAAGACGGAGGGGCGCTGCGCCACTATGATTTTTTTTTTTATATACAGTACCAGTTAAAAGTTTGGACACCTACTCATTCCAGGGTTTCTTAATTTTTACTATTTTCTACATTGTAGAATAATAGTGAAGACATCAAAACTATGAAATAACACATATGGAATCATGTAGTAACCAAAAAAAAGTGTTCAACAAATCAAAATATATTTTATATTTGAGATTATTCAAAGTAGCCACCCTTTTCCTTGACAGCTCAGGTTATCCAGTCGACCCAGGCAGTGGTAAATGGACGACACTGACTGCGACCAGTCAGCCATTCGGGAATTAAAGATGAAATAGAGAAATGGAAAGATCTTCAACCGAAGATTACACAATACAACATCAGTAGTGTTGAACCTGCATACATGATTATATGTACTATTATTAGTACTGAAATGAACTGTATTTCATGATCCTCATTGCATTGCACTGCATTTACTGAAATGCTGTACCAGTATATTGCTTTGGCAATATCTACAAATTGTATTTCATGTCAATAAAGCAATCTGAATTTGAGAGGAGAGAGAAGTAGAGACAGTCAGAGACTAAATGCATGCTGGACACTACGAGCCATTAGTTTAGACATGAGTGTTGGTGAGACAGGAGACTCATCAGCCCAGGTTGACAGCCTCACCTTTTGAGGATCTTCTCAGCCTGCTGCTCAGAGATGTTAACCCCCAGGTCTCGAAGGGACTGCATGATTTCCTGTGAGTCAATGTGACCTGTGGGGCAAAAGAGTAAACATCAACATCGGCCACTCGCAATGTGCTTGAATTAGGATAATATCATCTCATTGACCGGATATTATATCACTAAGCTTTTAATACCAGCTTATAGAATAGTACATCAAATGTAACAGACCTAAATGCAGAATTTCCTCAGTTACAGTATGTCATTATGTATGCACAGCTTAACCCAATGCATCATTTTCCCCCCAACTGCCCAAGTGATTAGTATGTTACAGCACTTCGAAGAATAAACAGTGGTTTAAGTGTAACTGGTAGTGATACAAGTAAACACATGCAGTGGTTGTGTGGCTCCAGCCTGTGTTCCATCGTACCATCGTTCTTCTTGTCCAGGCTCTTGAAGACCAGCCGAAGCTTCTTCTCATGGTCTCTCAGGTAGTGGACAAACTCCTCAAAGTCCAGCTGGCCATCCAGGTCCTTGTCTCCCGCTTTCACTATTTTCTGTCAGAAGAGAAAGGGGCATTTTACATTTAGATTTAGATTAAATATCATACATACAGGTTGAAGACAAGACAGGGGAGTCATGGATACAACTGTTAAAAAAAAAAAAAAAAAAACATTTGCAAGGGGAAATTCTAGGCTAAATTTAGTTAAAACTATGACAAAGGTGAGCCTCGAGAAAGAGATGGACCGAGTGATGAGGACAGGCGTGTAGGTCAGTGAGAGGATGGTGACAGCCACAAGCCATCTGGGTCTTGTTTGCTCCAGAGTGGTCATATAGTGGGCATCACCTGATCCACCTGCTCCATTAGTGTGGAGTGTTTAGACCATCACAGCCACGTTGAACTCTAACTCAAGCCTGGCGGAAAGAGCACACAGGCTGTCCAAGCCATCGCGCTGAAGGCATTGAGAAACGGATGTGGAGCTGTGCATTTCAATCATTAACCTCTACCCCAATGGGCTCTGAGCCAAGGAAGGGCCTCTATTAAAAAGCTGGAGCTAGGCCTGGGAGTTCTTCTCAGCGATTTACAGTCAAGCTTGACTCAGAGTTATGAACTTTGGGTGAGGAGTTTATGAGTGTGTCTGGGCCAGCTGAATCTATGAGGACTGACTCACAGGGGTGTGTGCATTTCCATGACTGTAGGGGTGTGTGTATGGTTCTGTGCCTTTCCAACAATATCTGAACTACTGACCTTTGGGGGCCATGTTAGGGGACAGGTGAAAGAATAACCCTTTGTTACCTTAGTGTAACTCCTTATGTTAACCTAAAAGTCTACACAGAGTTACACATGGAGTAAACAAACATACAGTCAATAATACAGTAGAAAAACACATCTTTATACAATGTGTGCAAATGAGGTAAGATAAGGAAGGTAAAGGCAATAAATAGGCCATGGTGGCGAAGTAATTACAATATAGCAATTAAACACTGGAATGGTAGATGTGCAGTAGATGAATGTGCAAAGTAGAAATATTGGGGTGCAAAGAAGCAAGATAAATAAATAAATACGGTAGGGGATGAGGTAGTTGTTTGGGCTATTTACAGATGTGCTATGTACAGGTGCAGTGATCTGTGAGCTGCTCTGACAGCTGGTGCTTAAAGCTAGTGAGGGAGATAAGGGTCTCCAGCTTCAGTGATTTTTGTAGTTCGTTCCAGTCATTGGCAGCAGAGAACTGAAAGGAAAGGCGGCCAAAGGAGGAATTGGCTTTGGGGGTGACCAGTGAGATATACCTGCTGGAGCGCGTGCTATGGGTGGGTGCTGCTATGGTGACCAGCGAGCTGAGATAAGGCGGGGCTTTACCTAGCAGAGACTGGAGCCAGTGGGTTTGGCGACGAGTATGAAGCGAGGGCCAGCCAACGAGAGCGTACAGGTCGCAGTGTTGGGTAGTATATGAGGCTTTGGTGACAAAACGGATGGCACTGTGATAGACTGCATCCAATTTGTTGAGTAGAGTATTGGAGGCTATTTTGTAAATGACATCGCCGAAGTTGAGGATCAGTAGGATGGTCAGTTTTACGAGGGTGTTTGGCAGCATGAGTGAAGGATGCTTTGTTGCGAAATAGTAAGCCAATTCTAGATTTAATTTTGGACTGGAAGGAGAGTTCACAATCTAGCCAGACACCTAGGTATTTGTAGTTTTTCACATATTCTAAGTCAGAACCGTCCAGAGTAGTGATGCTGGACGGGAGGGCTCGTCTGGAGGGTAGTTAGCACAGTGTCCAAAGAAGAACCAGAAGTATACAGAATGGTGTCGTCTGCGTAGAGGTGGACCAGAGACTCACCAGCATCAAGAGCGACATCATTGATGTATACAGAGAAGAGATTCGGCCCAAGAATTGAACCCTGTGGCACCCCCATAGACTGCCAGAAGCCCGGACAACAGGCCCTCCGATTTGACAGACTGAACTCTATAAGAGAAGTAGTTGCTGAACCAGGCGAGGCAATCATTTGAGAAACCAAGGCTGTCGAGTCTGCCGATAAGTATGTGGTGTTTGACAGAGTCGAAAGCCTTGGCCAGGCCAATTAATACGGCTGCACAGTAATGTCTCTTATCGATGGCGGTTATGATATCGTTTAGGACCTTGAGCGTGGCTGAGGTGCACCCATGACCAGCTCTGAAACCAGATTGCATAGCGGAGAAGGTACGGTGGGATTCGAAAATGGTCGGTAATCTGTTTGTTAACTTGACTTTCAAAAGACCTTAGAAAGGCAGGGTAGGATAGATATAGGTCTGTAGCAGTTTGGGTCAAGAGTGTCTCCCCCTTTGAAGAGGGGGATGACCACAGCTGCTTTCCAGTCTTTGTGAATCTCAGACGACACATGTCCAATATATCTATATAATTCTAGGACTTTTGGACGTTAACAAGGCGACACTCCATCTTAACTCCTCCTCCACATTTACTGTATTGGTTTAACAGTGCAGAAGAGAATCTCCAAACAGTTATTTTTTTTATCTTCTGGTCAAGACCAGTATGTAGGGGGATCTAGTTTCAGGTGTTTCTTTTACGCCTGCTACGTTAGGTTAACTCCGACCCAAACAGGAGAACCCTGAGAGTCAGTCAAGTGTGTGTGTGTGTGTGTGTGTGTGTGTGTGTGTGTGCAGGCGCATCTCTTCCTTCTTTCTAAATTCTAATAACCAGGGTCGGTCAGTAGACCCAGGAAACTAAGCTAATATGGGTGTTTGCTAACTCAGACGCATGACCATGAGCAATCCTTTTAACAATGGTTTGTTTGCCCTCGAAAAGGAGACAGCTTTGACTGAACATCAGATAAACTCAACCATGTGCACTAGCTGGCCATTTCTGTAAGCCGAAACCAAAAAACAGACTAGGAGCAATTGACAAAAGTTTAGGGTAAAACTGGAGAGATGCCCACCAGTTTGTTTATAAAATAGTGGGTTTTCCACATAATTATTGAGGAAGTACAGAATTTTTGGGCAATAACAGAAATGAGTTCAAAGTTCAGTGTTAAGAACTACTGCGCCATTTTCTCACACATCCTTCAGAATACATTTAAGTTATTTTGACAACAAGCAAATATCAACCAAAGCATTAGCCTACATTCTAAGAATTTTTGACGTCACTAATCCGTGCTTTCTTAGATTTTCTAGACATTTCTAGACTCTTCGTTCCACAGGAAGTGTCTGAGACATCTTTGAAGGATACCTGCCAAACCACTGACTTAACCTCGATTAAATGAATAATCTAAAGAACCAGTTCAAACTCAGAGTCAAGAGTAGTCTAATGTCAGCTCCCAGGCTTCACTCACATATAGAAGATGAGGTCAAAGCCTGTGGCAGAGGCTAAATGAAGTCTGACTACATAGCCCCTGGATAGAGTTTGGAAGAACATGAATTAAAGACAAACTCATGATTATGAAATTAATTGTCTGAAATATTTTGTTGGCATAAATCAAAGGCCATATTTGACCCCTATGAAAAAGCAAATTACCAAATAAGGACAGTGCATGAAGCACATTAAAAAGCTAGGTCCGAGGAGGTTCAAAGGACAATACACCGCTGACAAATGTTCAGCAGAATGTTAGATGATATATAACAAGAACGAGTTCATTAAAATTCTTATGAATTTACAATAATTTTATTATTAAGTTATTACTCAGAGGCCGAGAGGCTGTCTACAGACTGACCACCCACACAATAAATCAAAAAGCGCATTCTACAGCTGTAGGGCTGTCTGCCAGTCTTGCCATATGAATGAAAGTGCTGAATGAAATAGCGACATTCTAACTGGAATGCATACAAGTGTTATTGCTATGATCAGATAAACAGAATTATACAGCTATAAAAAGATTGCAGATTTAAAAACGGCATATCTACCTTCCGCCAGTTTCGATATGTAGAAAATTCCTGAGAAGGAATAAATAAGCTCAGTTTGAAGAGAGACTTGAGTTCAGCTGGTAGTCCATTTGATTCAAAATATTCAAATTCAGTGTGTTCCGAGTTTGGAAAGGGCACGCACAGGCACACACACAACATGTTTCTCTTAGGTAAGTGTAAGATACAAATAAATAAGTTACATAGAGAAAAAAAAAAAGTTTGCCCGCTCTGTAGTGCAAAGCTAAAATGCAGGTAGGCAGAAGATCCATATGGGATAAAAGGACTCAAAAAGGTCCCGCCCACACAGAGGCCGGTAGGACCAAGGAGCTCTCTCATTGGATGCCACAACATCCCGCCCTCTTACTTTCTTTACACCACAGGCTGTCAATATTTCAAGAGAACCAAACAAGACTGCATTCCGAAGAAGGAGCCCTCCCTTTCAGCCCCCAACAAATGGACCCTTCATGAAAAAAATTACTTGTGCACTTGAATGAAATTAAGGAACCAGATGTGAACTTTCCAAAAAACCTTTTAAAGCTCCTCTTTCTTTCAGTCCAAATGCTTCTTATGTGTAATTAATTACAACGGCTTAAATACACAAGTCACGTCCTACCGTGCTGGAATGTGACCAACTGTGGCAATAATAGGCCAAGAGATCATCAGCATTACAAGGAATCAGATCTTGGGACCGAAACTGTGGTGAACTGTATGATCAACACCTTTAACCGGGTTATTACAGAGAAGTGTTACCCAACCCATTATATCAAGGGGGGATTTTATATTTAAGCTAGCTCACGTTTGACATTGATGATAATCTCCTTCAGTACAAGGTCATGCACAAAATCTGTGTTTCACTAAAGTGCAGTTGTATTTGTGGGGCAACTTTGAAATCTAACATCTTCCTTTCAAGAAATTAGACAATTTTTATGTCTAACAAGATGGCTAATACACTGAATATTAGTCATCTTGTTAGAAAAGGAAAATGTGCTCAGGAACTTTGGCGACACACTACCACACCATTAGCATTGATGACATTTTATGAGACTGACTGCAGTAGACCATCACAGCTAATACGCTACCACTACGCTAATACGCTACCACTACGCTAATACGCTATCACTAACCCAAGGAGTACTAGCAGAAGCACAAATGCTAACCCAAAGTGTAGTGAGGAGGGATTACATTTGACATTTTTGTCATTTAGCAAACGCTCTTATCCAGAGCGACTTACAGGAGCAATGTGTTAAGTGCCTTGCTCAAGGGCGCACTGACAGTTTTCACCTAGTCGGCTCGGGGATTCGAACCAGTGACCTTTCAATTACTGGCCCAATGCTCTTAACCACTAGGCTACCTGCCTCCCAAGGGATGAGGTTGGTGGATTTATTACGTTTAGCCTATTTGAACTTAGTAGCCTACTCTTGAAATACAGGTAGGCTTACAAATGGGCCCTTTAAGTAAAAAGCAACATGAAACTTCCCCTTCTGAAGAAAGAACATGTACCTGTAGAATTAGGACTAAGGAGAGGTTACCTCCATTCCAGACTGTATTGTGTGTCAGTAATAGAGATCACCATTGACGTAACAGTCTGCTCCAGTAAAGTGTCCTCTGTCAACGATGGAGGTGGTGAGAGTGAGGAGTGATTCAATTACAGGCACAGAAGAATGGAGTCCCAGAACCTCCTGGGTGCCTGACTGCAGCAAGCCTGTAGCACCCACGCACTTGTCCACTGCCTGCTATAGGAATCACCTGTAAAGCTATCCCACTTAAAGGGGTGTGGGGGGGCGCAGGTGAGTTAGAAGAGGGGGCATTTTCAGCCAAGCAACTCTTGGGTGACTGCCAGGTATCTAGCTCTCGGTCTTCTAATTTCACTTGGACAGCTATTTCTGGGTCACTCAGCTGGGGTCCAAGGGTAAAGGAAGAATGGCCGCTGACGAGAGGGGTAAGGGGTGTGTATGTAGGGAGGTCAAATCAGAGTTTAGATGCTGCTAGATCTTTAGATCCTAAAACATGGTAGATTGCTCCTAGATTCTAAAACATTGTAATATCCACTAAACCTAGTCATCCATTTAGAGTTAGGCTATAGACATTTAGAAACAAACGTCTGGTCAAAGTCATTATGGCCATTAGGCAGTCAATGATTTGTAGGGTAAAACATTTCAGTCCCTTTTACTCCGCTTTGTCCAGAATTCACATGGCTGAGATGTGTAAAGGGTGCATTAGTCTTACCTTACGTAACACGCTTATTCAAAACCAGCCAAGTTGATTGGGTTAATACATTACAAAATGCTGGTACAATTAAAATATAAAAAAACGCAACATGAGCAGCTTTAATATTGCAATTTAAAAATGTACTAGCTCAATGGGTGACATGTCTAGTGAGTATGTACTGGGACATTTTCAGCTTCCACAAACTTTGTGTACAGATCCTTGCAACATGGGGCCATGCATTATCATGCTTAAACATGAGGTGATGGCGGCAGATGAATGGCACGACAATGGGCTTCAGGATCTCGTCACGGTATCTCTGTGCATTCAAATTGCCATCAATAAAAATAAATTGTGTTTGTTGTCTGTAGCTTATGCCTGCCCATACCATAACGCCACCATGGGGCACACTGTTCACAACATTGACATCAGCAAACCACTCGCCCACACAGCGCCATACACACCGACTGCAATCTACCCGTTAACAGTTGAAACCAGGATTCATCAGTGAAGAGCACACTTCTCCAGCGTGCCAGTGGCCATCAAAAGGTAAACATTTGCCCACTGAAGTCGGTTACGACGCTGAACTGCAGTCAGGTCAAGAAGCTGGCGAGGACGACGAGCACGCAGATGAGTTCCCTGAGAAGGTTTGACAGTTTGTGCAGAAATTCTTCGGTTGTGCAAACCCATAGTTTCATCAGCTGTCCAGGTGGCTGGTCTCAGATGATCCTGCAGATGAAAAAGCCAGATGTGGAGGTCCTCGGCTGGCAAGGTTACACGTGGTCTGCGGTTGGACATACAGCCAAATTCTCTAAAACGACATCAGAGGTAGGGCTGGGCGATATGGCCAAAACATAATATCACAGTATTTAAAAAAGTAGAGAGATATATATATATTTTGTGTTCTGGAATAAGTTCTACATTTGCTTTATGAGTAGTGCGTGCCCCTTGGGTGGCAACACATACATTCTAAGTGACTTCAATGGGTCTTTCTCCATTCTGATTGTTTTATACTGTTAAATTCAACCTAAAACAATTTTCTGCATTTCTGCAAAAATTATGGAGGGGGCTTATGGTAGAGAAATTAACATAAAATTCTCTGGCAACAGCACTAGTGGACATTCCTGCAGTCAGCATTTCAATTGCACACTCCCTCAAAACTTGACACATCTGTGGCATTGTGTTGTGTGACACAACTGCACATTTTAGAGTGGCCTTTTATTGTCCCCAGCACAAGGTGCACCTATGTAATGATCATGCTGTTTATTCAGCTTCTTGATTTGCCACACCTGTCAGGTGGATGGATTATCTTGGCAAATGATAAATGTTCACTAACAGTGATGTAAACAAATTTGTGCAAAATAAGCTTTTTGTGCAATTTCTGCTATCTTATATTTCAGCTCATGAAACATGGGACCAACACTTTACATGTTGTGTTAATATTTGTGTTAAGTGTATTTACAGTAGGACAAATGTGATTCACTTGATATAAAGTTAAAGGAATATTAATACAAAAATGTCATGCTCTGATCCAGTGGAAACATCATAAAATAGGCCTACCTGATTACTTCTTATCAATGCTCGACTTGAACTGAAATAGGTTCCGGTACTCATTTGGGGGCTGGTACTGTTTATATTTAGGTGCAAGAGCTACACAATACTTTTGAACAAATATTCTATAAGAGGAACAGGAGCTCAAGCAGTAGAAAATGTGAGGTGCCGGTACTCAGCTCTGGTGAGCTCCTGCCCAAGTCAAACACTGCTTCTTATCCCTTGCGCAAATAGCCACAGTTGTGTCTCCAAGTTCTCTAGTGCAAGCTTCAGGCCAGACCCAAGTTAATAGTTAATACAATATTCAAGTTTGTTGCAGACAGGCCATGCATAGCCAATGTGCTTTATAGGATTTTTTATTTGATTAAATCCTGATATTTTCTACCTGCAGGCTGCAATGTTTTTATTTGTTGGCTTTATGTAGGTTTTTTTTTTTTTTACATACAATGGCAATTATTACTTTAGGTTTGTATAATTTGTTTAGATTGATATAATTTTTATTAACCACATGACAATGATTTTGAGATAAAGATGAAATTAATGATAAATGAATTATTATAATACATGAAATGAAACTGTTCCATGAACATATGATCTGCGTTCCATAACTGGAATAACCATAACTGGAACGCAGATCGGGTATAAATGGTAAGATAAATTGGCATTCCTCATGAGAAAGATAACTTCAGGAGAGTAATGGTAGAATCTGCGAAAGCCAGCAGGAGCGGGAGGAGAATGGTTGAATGTCGCCCACAAGTCATTTGTGTCTTATTTCATCAAACAGTAAGCTTAAAGCATCAGACATGCCCAATCTTTATAGTTTATTTTATTTAAAAAACACATAGGGTGTGTCTATATATGGGAAAATACTAGTTAAAAAATGTTGACCAATCGATTGGTTGAAGGAACACACGACTTTCGGTCAACCATGATTTTTTCTTCTTCCGGGGACAGCTTTACCACTACTTACCACAGCCACAAAGTCAAAGTTGTCTATTGTAAAAATGCATTAACATTTTTGATTTTATTTGTTGTCTTAATTTAAGGTTAGGCATAAGGTTGGCAGTGTGGATAAGGTTAGGGTCAAGGTTAGGTTTAAAATCACATTTTATGAGGATAAATTGTAGAAATAGGCAGGGCTTCTGACTTTGTGGCTGTGGTAACTAGGGACGACCCTGGGAATGGGACATGGGGTCTTGCTCAAATTAAGATCCTACAGCTGCCAGTTTGATACAGCAGGAAAATAATACTGCCGCAACAGGAAATGTGAATTATAATTCAATTGAATTTTTTGTGGGGGGTTTATACATTTTTTCATAAGGGAAAACCAAGTCTGAAATTTGTAAGTGGGAATAAACTTCAGAAGCCATTTAAAACCTCAAAGTTCTCCTGCAACAGGGTGATCAAATTAAGATCCTACATCTGTGTGTAATGATAAGCACAATGGAAAAACATGTTGTTTTCTTCCTTCTCCATTGAACATCTAATCAAATGGCTACCCAGACTATTTGCATTGCCCCCCTCCCCCCTCTTTTACGCTGCTGCTACTCTCTGTTATTATCTATGCATAGTCACTTTAATAACTCTACCTACATGTACATATTACCTCAATTACCTTGACTAACCGGTGCCCCCGACACATTGACTCTGTACCGGTACCCCCTGTACATAGCCTCGCATTGTTATTTTACTGCTGTTCTTTGTTACTTTTATTTCTTGTTTTTTTCTCAAAACTGTTTTGTTGGTTAAGGGCTTGTAAGTAAGCTTTTCACTGTAAGGTCTACACCTGTTGAATTAGGCGCATTTGACAAATAAAATGTTATTTGAATATAGGCCATCTTGCGTTTACTCCCACTCTATGCAATAGACAACTTAGAAAAGGCCATAAACATGTAGTTTTATCAGCATATCAGCAATCCCTCTCCAATGCAGTTCCGTCATTAGGCCGGTCTAAAAGTTCTCAGATAATCAGTCCACAACAGTCCAAAGTGTCAAAACGCTTTTCTAGAGCAAAAAAACATGCGGTCAGTCAGTATGTTTTGTAGTGATATTTTTGCACTAGTTGGCTGTACCTCCACCAAAACACCCCAAAATGTTTTATTTATAGCTTGTTCCCGAACCTCTTAAAAATAGGGAGCCAATTGGGAACATTGAATCGCAATAAAATAACAGTATCGAATCGCAATACATATAGAACCGTGAGAATCATAATACATATCGTATCGGCACCTAAGTTTTGATATATTATTGTATCGTGATGTTCCTGGCAATTCCTAGCCCTAATTTATTGTTGACTAATTTAATGCTCACATCTAAAAATGGCAGTGCAACTTTGCCAGACCTAAATGTCCTGTTGTTAAAACGTCTGTCTTTCTCCTGTGGTGGGTCGAGCGCATGCACGCTGACACGATCTGCAGTTGTACTGGGTTTCCTCTGACACATTGATGCGGCTGGCTTCAGGGTTAAGCGAGCAGTGTGTCAATAAGCAGTGCAGCTTGGCAGGGTCGTGTTTCGGAGGACCCATGGCTCTCGAACTTCGCCTCTCACGAGTCCGTACGGGAGTTGCAGCGATGGGACAGTTTGGACATTTACAAGCGAATGTGAATGAGAGACATTGTGCAAATGAACAAAGTTTTGACACATGCTTGTCTGAAGGAAGAAGAGCACTGGCTCTGGAGCAGCATGTGTACACGCTGTGTCGAGTTGCTAGGATAACACAGGGCTCTACTCTGACCTTTCTTTACAAGACATTTAGGAGTACAATGAAAAATATGGGAGGTAACAAAGCTAGAATCTTACATTTTTATAGACTCACTGGTAATCTTAAATAAAAATTCCAGGTCGCACAACAAAATATTTAGGCGCATATGTAGAGGCCTGCAACAGGCCTGCCTGCTCTGAAGAGAGCAGACTGAGGGGCCGAAAACAGAGAGGTGAGCAAGACGCAAGGAAATCAAGATAGCAGTGGCAGCTGAACAGATAAGTCATCCAAAGCGCTTTGACTTCTCAAAACACGGCTAAAACTATATGACGCCCCGTATCCTTACTGATTCAGCCACTTACTGAGCTAACCAGCACGTTAAACCAGATACACAGCTGGACTCGCCAGCTCCCACTTTCTCCCGTTGTGCCATTTACCACCAAAGCCTAGCATATATTATTAGTCAAATGCCATTCATCTAATTATAATGTTTACTCTGCAATCTGCAGTGAAGTCTAATTGAAAGCAGGCATTGGGCAGATCATCCGTACATAGCAGTTTTCACAGACCTGCAACTAGCCACACATTACATCTACTTTTGAAGCCTTTTTCCATCATGGCATAGACTTTTTGGACACAATGTTCTGAACCCACCTGATAACTTGAGCCAACATTTGTCACAGAGCACAAGGCTAAGAGAGGACCACGGCACAGTTGAGTACCACCACCACACATGAAGAGGACAGCACTTAAACAAATGCTCATCGCACCCCAGAGGACAATCACCAGCCAATTTCTAAACATTTCTAAAGTGGTTTGTCCATGTTCACTGGAATGAGGTATTTTGGCTGTGAAATGGACATGCAGTACCTGTGACATTTCTCAGCAACGTCTCCTGTCTGAAAGGGTGGCACTATAGTTCCGTGTCAGCCTGTGGACACAGCGTAAACTTTGGAAGATGTGCCAAGATTGTCAGATCACCAAAGACATGCTCCCTGTTTTCCATATTCTGTCCTAGAACATTACAGAATTTTGCCTACAAACTGTTGAAATACTCAACTCAAAAATTCCCTTTTCCAAATTGTACCTCACTTTTCAGTGTCTTAATTACTGTAACTTCAAATGTGCTCACCCACCATGCAAAGGAGACAGACAGTTAATGGCCAGTTCAATCCCTCCACCTGCCACCCCCTCCACACATACAAAGTGGTTGCTTCCGTCCCTGCGGTACCTGTTGAAAGCCATCAGGGGGTACCACCATGATTAACACTGTGGTCTTCTTCGCAGGTGCACCATCACTCCTGCCCTTGTCATCCCTGGCAGATGTGTCAATGTCTCCCTCGAGTCCAGTTTTCTTGGCAGTCTTTCCACTGACGGCAACCTCTGCTTCGCTCTCCTCCGGTGACTGGGTTCCCACGGGCTCACACTCTGTCCTTCCCACAAACCATTGGCATAGGGAAGTCCACACACTCTGCAGCATCCTCGTCTCTAGACTGATGCTCGTCTGGGTGCTGAAAAGCTGGTACCAACACACAATTAGAAAGGTGGGTGTCAGCCGAGGTAAGAGTGCTGAGCCGGTAGAAAGAGAATTCACGGCGAGGGCAGGTGAGGACAACCGCAGAATGCAAAAGAGGGTCCTTCAAGTTTCTTCCGCGTCACTGCTTCAGCTCCAGAAGCCCCTTTTCCTGTGTGCACTCAGCTGTGCTCCTCCCTTCGTCATCCTTCCTCAGACGTATCAGTCAGTATTAGTGGCACTTTTCCTTCTATCAACGCACACCGTAAGTTCTTCTCTTCCCAAACAAAAACATTAATTTAGCTGTAGCTTTAATGCAGCCAGGTATGCAGGACTAACCTGTTCCTATCCAAACGATTGTATGGACAAACTCTTAAAGCACTAGCATGTAACTTCTGTTAAAGACTAAAGAATGATGCACCTGCAACTGATATCTTGAGTTTAGTTCGATACTACCATGGCTGCATATCATCTACTGAGAGGTTAAGACTGAGGCAGGAGCTACAGGGAGATTGTGCCGGTTAGCTGGCTCAGTATCGACGGACAGAGTAATGCAGTAAAAAAGAAGAGGCTCCTGAAACCTGCATTCTCACTGCAGCGCTGCATCAGCCAATCACAGCAGCCCACACTGACAGGTCCAACTGGAGATTCCCCAGAGCTGGACTCCACAACCAACTAGAATAGAGGATACAACGAAGCAACTAATTTATGACTTGTCATCCTGAATCAAATGGGTTTGTAAGGGTTGGGGGAAGTCTCTCTACTCTCTGAAAAATCTGCTGACTGTTCTTTCCCCTCCTCCTCTGATTCTCTCCATCAGAATGTCAGTATCACCGTGGCAACCTCACCCAGCTCTGCATGCTCTTTTCCACTAACACATACTGATCAGCAAAACCACTTCAACTCTCCATCTTTCTGTCTTCAAAAGCCTATATCACAACCTGCCGTGATTGGGAGTCCCATAGGGCGGCGCACAATTGGCCCAGCGTTGTCCGGGTTAGGCAGTCATTGTAAATAAGAATTTGTTCTTAACTAACTTGCCTAGTTAAAGGCTATACATTTGTTTGTTTTTTTAAGACGGCTCCATCCAAGACACTGTTCTAAATGAGCTTGCACATCTGAGTATCAGTTTGAACTTCTTTTAATTAATTGTCAACTTAAAATTGAAGTGTAGAACCAATTACAGCTGATTCCTACCATTACTTAGGCCTACCGATTTTATTACAATGTCTCCAACAGGGTTGGAGTCAATTCCATTCATCACTCAAGGATGTCTCATTCAGTGAATGATTTGGAATGTTGCCCATTAGCTTCAATCTTGCAAGTACTTTTTTTTTTTTTTTTTTTTTACATTTAAATCAATTGAATTCTGGTCGTTTTCTGAGCAGAATTAACCTTGGTGTCCAGACTTCCCCATGTTCACATTTTGGCCAGGAAATGCATATTTGTTTCCTTCAACACTAGCTGATTGTGCATTGGGATTTGATCCAGAGATAACAACAGAAGATCATTGTAAAGGTCAGCGAGTCCTCCTCATGTCACATAAAGGAAATCAGTCAATTGAAATGAATTCATTAGGCCCTAATATATTGATTTCACATGACTGGGAATACAGATGTGCATCTGTTGGTCACAGATACCTTAAAAAAAGGTAGGGGCGTGGATCAGAAAACCAGTCAGTATCTGACCACCTTTTACCTCATGCAGTTTGATACATTTGTATTTATAAAAGGGATCCAAAACAAAAGATAAAACAGTACATCATATAACAGTACTAAGCCACAACATACCTACAATACAAAATGTATAATACACCCATACAACAATATTACAATGTACGTGTGTGTGTAGAGTGCGTGTGGTAGTGTTTGTGTGCGTGTACAGTACCAATCAAAAGTTTGGACACACCTACTCATTCAATGGTTTTTCTTTATTTTTACTATTTTCTACATTGTAGAATAATAGTGATGACATCAAAACTATAAAATAACACATGGAATCAGGGAGTAGACAAAAAAAAATGTAAAAAAAGTTAAACAAATCAAAATATATTTTGTCTTTGAGATTCTTCAAAGTAGCCACCCTTTGCCTCAATGACAACTTTGCACACTCTTAGCAAGACTAAATATGGAGCTGCACAATATTACAGCTGCAGTTTAACCTACCAAATATGTGTAGACAACTGCTGTGAAAGTATTGATTAAATAAAAAAAATCCCCTCAGATTTGGTTTGGCCTTACTAATGTCTGCAGCCCTGCTGTGCTGGTAACAGTTAGGACCAGACTATTCACCTCACCCTTGACAGAACTGATTTGAGGCCTGACTAGGGCTGGCACAATTACCGTATAATAGTATAACCAACGATTACGGATGAAGACCGTCATGAAAATAAAATGTCTGGCATAAACGTTTAACCATTTTTGTGGAATGAACAGCTGACTGAAGACGGGACAGCCTGGCATTCGTGCGGTTGAGTTTGTGGACGCTTTACAACAAGCAAGATGTTGTAGCAAACGGTCATTTGGCTGACCAATAACAGTCATCCAAAATTCCATGACCGTCACAGCACTATGCCTGACCTGTTAATAACAGAAGGAAATAACTGTATTGCCAGAATACTTCTGCTTCATCACCAAATAATCAAGTTGTACCCCCCTCATAATTACAGTCTTGATCATATAAAAAAATCTGAATAATAATTCTAATGTCATAGATGTTCCAGGTGTAAATTATATACATAATGCTTACATTCTGACGAAAGGCAGTATGTCCCTGCTTTCAATAAAATAACGAGTCAGAGCTGGGGCATCCCCTGCTGGACAATATAAGAAGTATTTTCATCAGGAAGACAAGTAGCCTGGCTGACCGGACTTGCTCTGGACAGGAGTTTGTTGTAAATGCAGTACTCGCACAGAAGTCTTGATCTCACGTTGTTTGGATTTGAAAATCCAAGTTGTATTGGAAGAGGGCGCGCTCGGGGGCTGTGTGTGGTTGTCCATCTGGTTGTTTGAGTGTGAAAGACAGAGGAGAACCAAATCAGTAAAAAAGAACAGCCCCCTTTATTATCGACGCATCGTCCCTTCAACATCAGGAAGACTTGGGAGTTTGGTGTTAGCCAGAATACAAGACAAGAGCCACAAGTCATGAACTTCATGGTGAGGAAATTCTGTGAAATCCCATTGACATTCACAGAGATGGAGTGGCTAATGGAATGAGCTTTAGAGGTTGGCAGAATGATGTCTAAGTTTACCTCAGGGAGAATCGCCATGCTTCATTCCACAATGATCCCTTCAGACCAAATCTCATTACTGTGAAGGTTAGGCTCATTACTGTGAAGGTTAGGCTAAGTGTTGAAACCATTAGCCGTTTCCTGGGCTTCTCCATTCAATTAAAGATGCACTATAATAGGATGCTCTCCATGTTGGCCTCTAGGGGTGCTTGTGAGCCAGAAAGGGTCCCTGAAATTAAACCGCATTGATACACACAGCATGACACTAAAGAGGGCCACGCACCCTACTACGGAAAACAATGGGGTCTTGCCATTCCATATAAGCCTAACTTCACATTAGGTCAATAATGCTTATGAAAACATGATAATAATGTTGTGTTCTAAATAGGCCAACAATCCTGTTTAGAATGGCCATGAGAACACATTTGACTGTTACTGCAATCAATCAACTTTGAGTTACCCTTGAGGTTGGACGGTCGTGGAATTCGTCTTGAGATCATGTCTTCACCAGCAATAGTTTCACTCAATTATCCCCTAGTCAATTGAATAAAGGGTATTATACATTTTCTTTGAATGCATTCAGTTGTACAACTGACTAGGTATCCCCCATTCCTTTTCATTGGAGTTTGACAATGGCAGATTTAGGAAGAAATTATATAATTTTTATGGCAGGTAAAATGCATCATATTGTACAGTAAATGGAGGGACAAGGACATGCAGTATATGAGAAGCGTCAAAGCCAACTTTTCTCAACCCCATTTTGAGATCAAACCCCTTGCCTGACCTTCAGAGGCACTCCAGTTATATTTACAGTAGAGCAGCTAAGCGATAAACATACAAAAAAGCTGAGCTGGCACCACACACACACACACACACACTACAATTTCCCAGCTAATTGGACAAGAAAATGCATAGGACAGTGGACTCAGACTCTGCAGCAGTGAAGGGAGTATTTGTATTGTCCACGCTTGTAATAATTGGTTATTGTGCACCATTTTTTGTGTTATCGTCAAGATGATAAACTGTAGAGAACACGTACAAGTCATTTTAAAGCACTAGACCTTTACCTTTCTTCCAAAACTCACTGGATATCAGAATGATGACATTTGCAAATTGCCCAGCAGGCATTTGTACATAATTTATCTTGCAAAGGATCAAATGGCGCTGGAGAAGAAAGATGACGTTTTACGTGTCCCCAAACGATTGTGTTGTTTTGTTCGATTATTTACGTTCAACTTATTTTGTACATAATATTGCCGCTACCGTCTCTTATGACCGAAAATAAATTTCTGGACATCAGGATTGCAATTACTCACCACAGGCTGGCAGAATCCTTTTTTCCCTTTAACGAGTCTGTTGAGCCCGACGCGAATTATATACTGCTTTCTCGGGCACAGGCCCAGATCCCCGTGATTTGTGTGAAGAGGCGGCGGAGAAAAAGGGGGAGGAGGGTGGGCTGCCTTCTGAGAATTTATAGGCTATTGAATAAACCCCCACTTCCTTCCATTCTGCTAGCAAACATGCAATCTTTGGAGAATAGAATCGATGACCTACGTGGAAGATTAAACTACCAACGGATATTCAAAACTAATATCTATGCTTCACGGAGTCGTGGCTGAACGAAGACACTCAACATACAGCTGACTGGTTATACGCTGTACCGGCAGGATAGAACAGCGGCATCTGGTAAGACGAGGGGCGGCGGACTATGTATTTTTGTAAACAACAGCTGGTGCACGATATCTAAGGAAGTCTCAAGGTTTTGCTCGCCTGAGGTAGAGTATCTCATAATAAGCTGTAGACCACACTATCTACCTAGAGAGTTTATCTATATTTTTCGTAGCTGTTTAGATACCACCACAGAATGAGGCTGGCACTAAGACAGCATTGAATGAGCTGTGTTCTGCCATAAGCAGACAAGAAAACGCTCACCCAGAGGGGACTTTAATGCAGGCAAACTTAAATCTGTTTTACCAAATTTCTATCAGAGTTTTAAAATGTGCAACCAAAAAAACTCTGGACCACCTTTACTCCACACACAGAGACGCATACAAAGCTCTCCCTCACCCTCCATTTGGCAAATCTGACCATAATTATATCCTCCTGATTCTTGCTTACAAGCAAAAATTAAAGCAGGAAGAACCAGTGACTAGATCAATAAAAAACGAGGTCAGATGAAGCAGATGCTAAGCTACAGGAGTGTTTTGCTAGCACAGACTGGAGTATGTTCCGGGATTCCGCCGATGGCATTGAGGAGTACACCACATCATTGGCTTCATCAGTAAGTGCATCGATGATGTCGTCCCCCACAGTGACCGTACGTACATACCCCAGCCAGAAGCCATGGATTACAGGCAACATCCACACTAAGCTAAAGTCTAGAGCTGCCGCTTTCAAGAAGCGGGACTCTAACCCGGAAGCTTATAAGAAATCCCGCTATGCCCTCCGACGAACCATAAAACAGGCAAAGCGTCGATACAGGACTAAGATCATATCGTACTACACCGGCTCTGGCGCTCGTCGGATGTGGCAGGTCTTGCAAACCATTACAGACTACAAAAGGGAAGCACAGTCGAGAGCTGCCCAATGACACAAGCCTACCAAACAAGCTAAACTACTTCTATGCTCGCTTCGAGGCAAATAACAGAAACATGCATGAGAGCACCAGCTGTTCCGGAAGACTGTGTAATCACACTCTCCGCAGTCGATGTAAGTAAGACCTTTAAACAGGTCAACATTCCAAAGGCCGCAGGGCCAGACTGATTACCAGGACGTGTACTGCGAGCATGCACTGACAAGTGTCTTCACTAACATTTTCAACCTCTCCCTGTCTGAGTCTGTAATACCAACATGTTTTAAGCAGACCACCATAGTGCCTGTGCCCAAGAACACTAAGGCAACCTGCCCAAATTACTACAGATCCGTAGCACTCACGTCTGTAGCCATGAAGTGCTTTGAAAGGCTGGTCATGGCTCACATCAACACCATTATCCCAGAAACCCTAGACCCACTACAATTTGCATACCGCCCAAACAGATCCACAGATGATGCAATCTATTGCACTCCACACTGCTCTTTCCCACCTGGACAAAAGGAACACCTATGTGAGAATGCTATTCATTGGCTACAGCTCAGCGTTCAACACCATAGTGCCCTCAAAGCTCATCAATAAGCTAAGGACCCTGGGACTAAACACCTCCCTCTGCAACTGGATCCTGGACTTCCTGACGGGCCACCCCCAGGTGGTAAGGGTAGGTAACAACACATGGGGCCCCTCAGGGGTGCATGCTCAGTCCCCTCCCTGTTCACTCATGACTGCACAGCCAGGCACGACTCCAACACCATCATTAAGTTTGCCGATGACACAACAATGGTAGGCCTGATCACCGACAACAATGAGACAGCCTATAGGGAGGAGGTCAGAGACCTGGTCGTGTGATGCCAGGACAACAACCTCTCCCTCAACGTGATCAAGACAAAGGACATGATTGTGGACTACAGGAAAAAGAGAACCGAGCACGCCCCCATTCTCATCGATGGGGCTGCAGTGGAGAAGGTTGAGAGCTTCAAGTTCCTTGGTGTCTACATCACCAACAAACTAACATGGTTCAAGCACACCAAGACAGTCTTGAAGAGGGCACGGCAAAACCTATTCCCCCTCAGGAGACTGAAAATATTTGGCATGGGTCCTCAGCTCCTCAAAAGGTTCTACAGCTGCACCAGAGAGCATCCTGACTGGTTGCATCACTGCCTGGTGTGGCAACTGCTCAGCCTCCGACCGTAAGGCACTACAGAAGGTAGTGCAAATGGCCCAGTACATCACTGAGGCCAAGCTTCCTGCCATCCAGGACCTCTATACCAGGCGGTGTCAGAGGAAGGCCTTAAAATTGTCAAAGACTCCAGCCACCCTAGTCATAGACTGTTCTCTCTGCTACAGCATGGCAAGCGGTACCGGAGCGCCAAGTCTAGGTCCAAGAGGCTTCTAAACAGCTTCTACCCCCAAGCCATGAGACTCCTGAACATCTAATCAAAATGGCTACCCAGACAATTTGCATTGCCCTCCTCCTCTCTTTTACACTGCTGCTACTCTCGGTTGTTGTCACTTGAATAACTCTACCTACATATTACCTCAACTAATCGGTGCCCCCGCACATTGACTCTGTACCTGTACCCCCTGTATATAGTCTCGCTATTGTTATTTTACTGCTGCTCTTTAATTATTTGTTACTTTTATTTCTTATTCATATCCATATATTTTTCATTGCATTGTTGGTTAGGGGCTCGTAAGTAAGAATTTCACTGTAAGGTGAAATTACCTGTTGTATTCGGCGCATGTGACTAATAAAATTTGAAATATAAATCACAACCTGACTAGACAGCCAAACCACCAAAACAGATTACAGAGCAAATAAATATTTTTGGTCAAAAGCAAATCCATATTCAAAAGAGTTTTATCTAAAAGAGGTGGTTAACCTTGGGTCAACAAATGCAGGTTTACTATGGCTAATACTAAACCAAATGTTTCAGAAGATAGGAACTGAAAACAAGTTATTGGGCTCCATTTTGAAGAGGAACAACAAGAGCATTACTTTGCTTCTTTTCAATGTTAAAGTGTGAGACAAGGTCATAGATAAAGTGGATGTCACAGGCAGCAAACTGAGCGCAGTGTTAAAAATATGCCCCCATGACCTTTTCCTATCTGCAGCCAATAGAGTGGGCTAGCATATCCATGTGGTTGTTCTGGAAAGTGCCACTGCTCTCTGAATAATGGGGAAAAGTACTAGACAATTGTAAGCCTTCATGTGCCGAATCAGTCTGGCAAATGCTCAAAACCACCAGGAACCCAGGATTATAGCTCCAATATCAACTATTTCACCCATACAATACAAAACACAGTAGGGCAGGTCTAACAAACAGTGCACTGTAGCCTTCATGAAATATAGCGTAAGCTATTGTATATATACACAAACTGAAACAAAATATAAAACGGAATAACTTTTTTTACTGAGTTACAGTTCATATAAGGAAATCAGTCAAAACAAATAAACAAATTAGGCCCTAATCTATGGATCTCACATGATTGGGCAGGGGCGCAGTCATGGGTGGGCATAGGCTGGGGAGCCAGGCTCAGTCAATCAGAATGAGGTTTTTCCCCACAAAAGGGCTTTATTATAGACAGAAATACTCCTCAGTTTCATCAGGTGGCTGGTCTCTGACGATCCCGCAGATAAAGAAGCCGGATGTGGAGGTCCTGGACTGGCATGGTTACACGTGGTCTGTGGTTGAGGCCAGTTGGACGTACTGCCAAATTCTCTAAGACGACAGAGGCGGCGTATGATAGAGAAATTAACAGAAAATTCTCTGGCAACAGCTTTGGTGGACATTCCTTTAGTCATCATGCCAATTGCACACTCCCTCAAATCTGTGGCATTGTGTTGTGTGACAAAACTGCACATTTAGAGTGACCTTTTATTGTTCCCAGCACAAGGTGCATCTGTGTAATGATCATGCTGAAACAGAAATTTCAGCTCATGAAACCAACACTTTACACGTTGCATTTATATTTATATTTTTGTTCAGTATAAATATGACATTTAGCAGACGCCTTTATCCAAAGTAACTATGTGCATACATTCTTTTTAAGTATGGGTGGCCCCGGGAATCGAACCCACAACCATGACGGTGCTAGCGCCATGCTCTACCAACTGAGCCATACAGGACTACATATTAGGCCTAACTAAATTAATTGGGTTATGTCATTTAGGGAAAGGAATTAAGTTCACGAAAAAAGGAATTTAGTAATGTAAACTCTAGTGAGCTTTTATTGACCTGATAATTTGTCATAAAAGTTAGAAATTATCCTGTATTTGACAGATAGCAGATAGCAGATGGCCTAAGTAAACAAAATATTGTGTGGCATTACCTGATTCCTGAGCCCTGCCTTAGTCTGGAATTTGACCTAAATTTACTGGTTTCCCGTGGTGATCTCAAATATCTTTGCTTTGTAAGGTATTTGGACAAGGAGAGCTCACGTGTCCATAAGTGAACTCACATTTGCACCTGACCTCTTATTCAAAAACGTGTTTCTCCTCACATCACCTTGGTGGGATAGCCTCCCCCTTTCCTTTGTTGCCCCTGCCTGCATTTTTGGCTTAAATTATTGTATTTACTTGAGAAAAGTTGTTGTTGGCCTTCATTTTTGCATTAAAGCCCTCAGGAAAAATTAAAGTGGTGGGCGACAGTGCATTCGAAAGGTATTCAGACCCCTTGACTTAAAACAGATTAAAATTTTTGCTAATGTATAAGATATACAAAACTGAAACATCACATTTACATTAGGTATTCAGATCCTTTACTCAGTATTTTGCTAAATAACCTTTGGCAGTGATTACAGCCTCAAGTCTTCCTGGGTATGACGCTACAAGCTTGGCGCACCTGTATTTGGGGTGTTTTCCCATTCTTCTCTGTAGATCCTCTCAAGCTTTGTCAGGTTGGATGGAGAGTCGCTGCACAGCTAAGTCCAGGCTCTGGCTGGGCCACTCAAGGACATTCAGAGACATGTCCCAAAGCCACACCTGCGTTGTCTTGCCTGTGTGCTTAGGGTTGTTGTCCTGTTGGAAGGGGAACCTTGGCCCCAGTCTGAGGTCCAGAGCGCTCTGGAGCAGGTTTTCATCAAGGATCTTGCTGTACTTTGCGCCGTTCATCTTTCCCTCGATCCTGAAGTCTCCCAGTCCCTGCCGCAGAAAAACATCCCCACAGCATGATGCTGCCACCACCATGCTTCACCGTAGGGATGGTGCCAGGTTTCCTCCAGACGTGATGCTTGGCATTCAGGCCAAAAAGTTCAATCTTGGTTTCATCAGACCAGAGAATATTGTCCTTTAGGTGCCTTTTGGAAAACTCCAAGTGGGCTGTCATGTGCCTTTTACTAATGAGTGGCTTCCGTCTGGCCACTAACATAAAGGCCTGATTGTTGGAGTGCTGCAGAGATGGTTGTCCTTCTGGAAGGTTCTCCCACCTTTACAAAAGGAACTCTGCAGCTCTGTCAGAGTGACCATCGGGTTCTTGGTCACCTCTCTGACCAAGGCCCTTCTCCGCCGATTGCTCTGTTTGGCCGGGCAGCCAGCTCTAGGAAGAGTCTTGGTGATTCCCAACTTCTTCCATTTAAGAATGATGGAGGCCACTGTGTTCTTGGGGACCTTTAATGCTGCAGAAATGTGTTGGTACCCCTCCCCAGATTTCTTGACACAATCCTGTCTGGGAGCTCTACGGACAATTATTTTGACCTCATGGCTTGTTTTTTGCTCTGACATGCACTGTCAACTGTGGGGCATTATATAGACAGGTGTTTGGAAAGGCACATCATGTCCAATCAATTGAATTTACCACAGGTGGACTCCAATCAAGTTGTAGAAACATCTCAAGGATGATCAATGGAAACAGGATGCACCTGAGCTCAATTTTGAGTCTCATAGCAAATGGTCCGAACACTTATGTAAATAAGGGTTTTGCAACAGTTTAAAACCGGTTTTCACTTTGTTATTATTGGGTATTGTGTTTAGATGGATTACATTCTTGTTGTCCTCATAAATTTTAGAATAAGGCTAACGTAACAAAATGTGGAAAATGGAAAGGGGTCTGAATACTTTGCACTGTATGAGCCCATTCAATCTGGCCCTCTGAAGGTTTTTGGGAAATTATTATTATTTCATTTTTTTTCATTTTTTAAAGACTCCAGGCAACTCTTAAACATCTGATAGAAAGTATTCAGACATTATAATGGACCTATACGTAAAACTTTTTGGTTTTTTTTATAAAAATGTTTCTGGCCGACAAATTGCTTTTGCCAAACAAAATCGGTCTGAATTTTGAAATCCCGATGTGGCCCTCGAGACAAGATTATTGGTCACCCCTGATGTAGAAACATACAAATAGGAAGAGGCATCTCTTTAAAGCTATAGCCCAGTGGTCACCAACCTTTGAGTCAAGATCACTTTCAGTCAAAAAGCAAGCTGAGATCTGCCGCTAAGATTTCTTTTTTTTCACGACTTCTTCTCAGACCATATTACATATTAAACTCGAGCTTTGATAACAAAATAGATCAGTTGTTGTATCACTTGCGAGACACAGCTGAGCATAAATTGAAATCATTTGCTTTTTTTATATTTTACTGGATTGATGGTACCTGCGGAGGGAGGGAGAGAGCAGCAGAGGGTCCACCTCTCACGCTCCCTGCTCTACCCTTTCCTATGGTGAGTCTGACCAGAGAGAGGGGACACAGTCTTCATGTTGTTCCCATGACCAGAGAAAGTAAAATATTTATTGATATTAAAATAGACACTACGAGCTGCTAATAATAAAAATGCAGGCCTATCAATACACTTGGTTACTCATTCATTGCAGCTGCAGCGTGAGTGGAAGTAGGAAGAAAAGCGTTTTATGTTTTGTAAAAGTGTTGAATAAAAACAGGGTTGACAGAGCTGAAGAAACACAGACATGAACGCACTCAAAAACAGCAGCTCTTCGCTGTATTCTTTGACAGTCTTTCCGGTCATGGTTTTAAAAGTTATGAAATCTCATGTAGGCTAGTATGAAAATTTGCTCTGGGGTCGCTGTAGGCACGGTGATTTAAGCTATCCGATTGTCCAGCGCTGTAGGCGCACTTGATTTAGCGACAGCGGTCCTGGTTTGCCGGCTAGGCGGAATGGTTCAAAATGGGAACACTTTGCCACCCTGGCGCGCAGGGCTTCTGAATCAAGTGCACCGACTGCCAACAGCGCAAGACAAAGAAAAATAAAAAGAGAAAATAGGAGCGCAAACCTTTATCGTTGAGCTTTTCTACATAAACGTTTGGTGATCGATTGCGATCGACCGGTTGGTGACCTCTGCTATAGCCTACTCCTCCTCAGCCCCTCTTTTGTTTTATGTACACTACCGTTCAAAAGTTTGGGGTCACTTAGAAAATGTCCTTGTTTTGAAAGAAAAGTAATTTTTGGTCCATTAAAATAACATCAAATTGATCAGAAATACAGTGTAGACATTGTTAATGTTGTAAATGACTATTGTAGCTGGAAACAGCTGATTCTTAATGGAATATCTACATAGGCGTACAGAGGCCCATTATATCTACATAGGCGTACAAAGGCCCACAGAAACCATCACTCCTGTGTTCCAATGGCACGTGTGTCAGCTAATCCAAGTTCATAATTTAAAAAGGTTAATTGATCATCAGAAAACCCTTTTGCAATTATGTTAGCACAGCTGAAAACTCGTTCTGATTAAAGAAGCAATAAAACTGACCTTCTTTAGACTAGTTGAGTATCTGGAGCATCAGCATTTGTGGGTTCAATTACAGGCTCAAGTACATTAGTGTGTCTAGTTTGAGAAACACCTCACAAGTCCTCAATTGCCAGTTTTTTTAAATAGTACCCGCAAAACACCAGCCTTAACGTTAACAGTGAAGAGGCGACTCCGGAATGCTGGCCTTCTCCGGCAGTGTTCCTCTGTTCAGGGTCTGTGTTCTTTTGCCGATCTTAATCTTTTCTTTTTATTGCCAGTCTGAGATATGGCTTTTTCTTTGCAACTCTGCCTAGAAGGCCAGCATCCTGGAGTTGCCTCTTCACTGTTGATGTTGAGACTGGTGTTTTGCGGGTACTATTTAATGAAGCTGCCAGTTGAGGACTTCTCAAACTAGACACTAATGTACTTGTCCTCTTGCTCAGTTGTGCACCGGGGCCTCCCACTCCTCTTTCTACTCTGGTTAGAGACAGTTTGCGCTGTTCTGTGAAGGAAGTAGTACACAGCGTTGAATGAGATCTTCAGTTTCTTGGCAATTTCTCACATGGAATAGCCTTCATTTCTCAGAACAAGAATAGACTGACGCGTTTCAGAAGAAAGTTCTTTGTTTCTGTCAATTTTGAGCCTGTAATCGAACCCACAAATGCTGATGTTCCAGATATTCAACTAGTCTAAAGAAGGCCAGTTTTATTGCTTCTTTAAAATCAGCACAAAGAGATTTTAGCTGTGATAACATAATTGCAAAAGGGTTTTCTTTCAAAAACAAGGACATTTCTAAGTGGCCCCAACTTTTGAACGGTAGTGTACATTTAAAATTACAACCCACCTAGTATTTTCTCTGGCCTTCAAATGGTATGGGGATGTGGCAGTATGGTTTGACTACTACCAAACAAAGGCCTGACACCACATGCTGATGAGGTAAATCATGACTGATCACAGGTTGTGACTTGCTTTGTATCGCTCTGGTATAAGTAGGCCACATTCTGGGCTCTCTCATATCCCTAAAAGCATTTCTGAGGTATTTATGAGTTTCAAATTCATACTGCCAGTGCCTAGAAGTGCAGTGACTCAATGCCTCTTGTGGTGTTTGGCTTTATTCAGGGGGCAAATCAGCAACACAATCACGTCATCTTTTGTTCTATAACATTTTAATGACACTCTCATCCACACACACATCTATTATATTAGTAAGCATTTTAAATGTCAGTTTATGACATGATTAGCAACACACACACTTCTTGTACACATGGACTATGAACTCAATGTTGTGTGTCCCTTTTGGTAGACTTGACTTCCCCCAGAAAATGAAGACATTCTGGTGAAGCTTGTATCAATGGTGATGTCTCTCACTGCTGTTAGAGCCACTCTGTCCTTGTCTAACTATATTTCCATCTTTAATGCTCTCTAGGGTTGGGCAGTATACCGTATACCAGTGTATTTGAAAAGCCACGGGATGGTTTTTCAATACAGCCAATAGCTCAAAATGATTTCCTTGAAGTTTTTCAATACATTTGAATATTTCTAGCTACCTTTTAAGTTAATACCTGCAGTCAAATCAAATTTTATTCGTCACATACACATGGTTAGCAGCTGTTAATGAGAGTGTAGCGAAATGCTTGTGCTTCTAGTATCTAACAAGTAATCTAACAATTTCACAACAACTATCTTATACACACAAGTGTAAAGGAATGAATACGAGTATGTACATATAAATATATGGATGAGCGATGGCTGACCGGCATAGGCAAGATGCAGTAGATGGTATAGAGTACAGTATATACATATGAGATGAATAATGTAGGATATGTAAACATTATATAAATGGCATCGTTTAAAGTGGCTAGTGATGCATTTATTTCATCCAATTTTTTAATTATTAAAGTGGCTTTATCGCCTGCAGTACGTTAGGCGATAAAGCAGATTGCGTTTTTCATTTCACCTGTCACATATTTGTTCGCAAATAGCACAAGGGGAGAAAGCGGAAGCCAGTAAGTCCATAACTTTATATATCTACCGGCGAGTCTCTGTTGGGCGGCACACATTAGGAGATGAAGTTACACTTGTAACAGTACTAAATGTTTGCCATCAGATAGATCTCTTACAATGGCTTTCTGCCAGAAGTCAAGGAGCTCTGGATGAGTTGTGTACAGTTGTCTTTTTTTATCCCGGTGTTTCCTACTAGCATATTTTTTCTCCTCTTGCTACGTGTACACATGCTGCTCTTCCTTCAGAAAAGCATGCGTCATTTGCACAATTTCTCTTGATCACTTTCGATTGCAAAATGTACACACAACGCAAATTACATTCGGAAGCTACTCAATATGCTTGTATAACTTTATGAGCTGGATATGCCTGTCTTTGCAATTAGTTTATGTTGGTTTTTAATTGTTAGCATTTAGCTAACAGTGTCGTGGTGATTCTGCTATTAGTTTGTGCTAATTTTGTTACCATTCTGGTAATTGGGGCCCAATGGGCTTTTCTTGCATTTTAGCGCACCATTGTGTGTTATGTCGGTAATACTGTAAATCCCAGGATGAGAGAAGGACAGTATGATATGAACATTTAGATACCGTCCAAGCCTAATGCTCTTGAACATTCCCTCTCTTCCCCAGAGCACCCTCAGCGGGAAAGGAAGATAGGGGAAACATCCAGTCTTCAGGGTTCCGGGATCTTCAACCTAGCTTCCTTTTCCCCTGAAAACCAGCTGTGGGGACCCCGCTCAGGCGTTTATTTTACGCCTGCTACGTTAGGTTGCCCACAGAGAGCCCCCTGTTCATCTTCCCCTCGTATTTCCTACCCTCTGCTTCTCCCGTGGGATTTCAAATTGATTTATTTTATGAAGCCCTTCTTACATCAGCTGATGTCAGAGTGCTGTACAGAAACCCAGCCTAAAACTCTAGCACCTGACTTGTTTCTGCCTACCCCAGTCCCCATCTCAGCACCAGATCCATATGAAGGACATGAGTCATGACAGGCTGCCAGTGTCAACTCCCTAGTTCTGTACTTACTTAATGGCCAGATATGGACATTTATAGCATGTGCATGCGTGTAGGAGGATAAATATATTTTTGGAAATGTTAAGTTAGATGGCATCTTTATCTTAGACTAAAGTCACTAAACCCTGTCAAGGCTGACATTCTTGAAGAAATAAAAGGCGAGCTCAATGCTTGTTTTTGTGTTAGTATCTTAGGCTAGACACAACAATGGGAGCCTGTTTGGCATAGATGTCCACATCAGCAGACAGACACAAATAACACATGAAAAAAAGTTATCCCTCTGGCTTTAACAGGAAAAATACAACAACAACAACCCGGGAATAATCGCTTAAGCAGTATTAAGGTTCAAATAATAGAATGTGGTTGGAAAATAAGAGTCACTTAATTTAAAGGAGGGGTGTTCATAGAGAGGTGGGTTGTATGAGCCCTTGGTAATTCAGTGGGTACTACTACTTTACTCATGCTTTTCAGAGTTTACTGATGTAAACCACAGCAACAATGTGAGGTGTTGAACATATTATTAAAGGGACAGTCACACGAAAGTGATGCTCCAAAGTTTTTTGCATAATTTCAGCCAGTAGATTTGAAAGTGGTGCTCATGAGCCAAAATGGGTCCCTGAAAATTGTGCCCAAATGTGTACTGTCATCCATGTTACGTCCTGAAATTTGCATTATAAATTTGTAAGCGCTTAAGATCCCGGACTGAATCTTTAAGGGACATGCACTGTACGAGAAATTGAAAATACAAATTCACAACATTCCATGTTAGGCACTAATTTTAAATCAAAGACATCTGTTATAGGACTTTATTGGTTACAAAACTCCTATTTCCCACCAACTCAAAATGTAAAAAACCCTTAAGTCAACATAAACTGTTTATCCTGTCACAGTGCTAAATAGCTTGCTTGAACTCACTGCTCTTCACCTACTCCTTCACAATAAGTTATTGGTTTACTCTATAGAGAGATATGAGCCCTCACACTTACCATAAGCTCGAGCTCAGTGCGATGAACCCCCAGTTTCTTGAGCCCAATGGACAGGTCGTTGACGCAGATGCCCCCATCACCATTCACGTCCAGAACTTGAAACAGCACTTTCAGTCTATGGTCCTGCTCGGGTCCGCCACAAAGTTCGCATGGGTATGATGGCTCACAGGAGTCATCACAGGAACCTGTGATCTCTCCTGACAACGGACGCTCCCGAGTTAGAGGTGAGGATGTGAAAGATGAGGATGCGCCCCCAGCACCCCCGACCCCTCCACCGGGGTCAGAGCCCCGGTGGGCCTCCTCTGTCCGGCATTGACAAAAGACCCCGCTGAGCAAGGGTGACACAAAAGTCCCTTGCTGGTGCATCATACAGATGGAACCAATAATGTCAAAGTACTACAATCAATGACGATATTTTACAATATCGAAATGTAAGGGGACGTGTGGTAGCTTTGCTAGCTGTCTATTTTAGCCACCATGTCACGTGCGTTCTAACCCCAAATTGTTAAGAATTGCTAAAGTAGTAGCTACAGACAAAACAGTAAAATGCTGTAGACTTTGCAATGTAACTTTCTTACTCCACTGTTATGGCTTTTTAGTCCAAAACGGTTGACTTATTATCTGCTAACTCAGTTGGCTTACTAGCAACTGGCATATTAGCCAGCTAACGTTAGCTACAGTTGAGAAATGAGGAGGTGGATGCCGAGCCACACGCGGATTAGAATGTAACGTTAGTCTATTTAGGCAAGTTTTAGTGCCACGAAAGTCACTTCAGAGATACCTTCTACTGGTCGTGAAGAGGTCCAATTTCCTGCGCCGGCGAAATCCTCCGGTTTGAATTGGCGGTCGATTTGATAGTGATGACACAAAATAAACCGGTATCGTAAGAGGGCTGTTCCTGCCACAAGTTGGGCCAGTTCGTTTTGCATGGCCCGGTTCCCCGATTGAGTGGTGAGATTACCAATTGACCAATGGAATCACAGACAGAACCAGATGTAGCCCAGATATTTCACCGGATGTATAAATGTGACGCATCCGTTTTCTGTTTCTGCTCACTACCAAATATGGTGATGAGAGGAAGCCCAGTGGTCAGCAATGGGAGAAGATGGAGCGAGATGGATTTTGGCAGACATTCTGCTCATTTTCTCATTGATGACACATTTGATCTCCATACTGTTTTCTGTTTCCAAAACTAGAATTTGTAACAATCAGAGTGGACTGATTTGATTTGATTTGACTGAGTGTTTTGTAGACTTTCTAAAAATGGTGTTGTTTAGTAGGATTGCAAGGGCGAATTTAGTTATTGCACACGCGCACTTCACAGAGCAGGCGTTCCCTAATAGAAATATGCAAATAAACTCTAGGACTTGCCAATAGAATTTCACTAGCTCGTGCTTGGCTTTTAAAAATATATATATATTTGACCTTTATTTAACTAGGCAAGTCAATTAAGAACAAATTCTTATTTACAATTACAGCCTACCAAAAGGCAAAAGACAGGGGCCTGGGATAAAATAAAGAAAATACAATATAAATATAGGACAAAACACACATCACAACAAGAGAGACAACACAACACTACATAAAGAGAGACCTAAGACAACAACATAGCAAGGCAGCAACACATGACAACACAGCATGGTAGCAACACAACATAACAACAACATGGTAGCAACACAACATGGTAGCAACACAAAACATGGTACAAACATTATTGTGTGTGTGCTTTGGGGACCTTTAACAGAATGTGACTGGCAGAACGGGAGTTGTATGTGGAGGATGAGGGCTGCAGTAGATATCTCAGATAGGGAGGAGTGAGGCCTATATGAAGTGACTACCTCAAGCTCTAAACCCTCAGAGGTAGTAATAACACCTGTGGGAAGAGGGGCGTTCTTCTTACCAAACCACATGACCTTTGTTTTGGAGGTGTTCAGAACAAGGTTAAGGGTAGAGAAAGCTTGTTGGACACTAAGAAAGCTTTGTTGTAGAGCATTTAACACAAAATCCGGGGAGGGGCCAGCTGAGTGTAAGACTATCATCTGCATATAAATGGATGAGAGCTTCCCACTGCCTGAGCTATGTTGTTGATGTAAATTTAGAAGAGCGTGGGGCCTAAGATTGAGCCTTGGGGTACTCCCTTGGTGACAGGCAGTGGCTGAGACAGCAGATTTTCTGACTTTATACACTGCACTCTTTGAGAGAGGTAGTTAGCAAACCAGGCCAAAGACCCCTCAGAGACACCAATACTCCTTAGCCGGCCCTCAAGAATGGAATGGTCAACCGTGTCAAAAGCTTCGGCCAAGTCAATAAAAATATCAGCACAGAATTGCTTAGAATCAAGGGCAATGGTGACATCATTGAGGACAGTGCAGTGACATCTATAACTGTGTCAGATGAGGATTTTCCTTCTTTGCCTATAACCCCAAGCAAACCTCCAGCTTCCAAAAAAGGCATGTTTGAACTGGGCCCAGATTCCGCTGCCAATAATGATGTTATCGCCACTCTTTCCATGCTCATCAATGCAAGGTCCGATGCCATTGAGAAAATGGAAAGCAATGAAAATCGAGGGCTTAAAAAAACAGTTGACTTAGCATGCATGGAAATCAAGGATGTTAAGAAGGTCGCCCATATCGAAAAGCGTGTCGAAAAAGGGGAGGGAAAGATGGACTTGTGCCACAGAAGAATCGCAAAACTCGAAAGCTACTCCAGATGGTGGAATCTGAGACTGTATGGAGTCTCCGAGGCAGATGGGGAGAACGTGCGGCAAGAAACCATCAAAATCTATCAAGCTATCCTACCTGTGGAGAAGGCTAAGATAGCAGATGTTGTCGACACTGTACATCGCCTCGGCACAAGAAGGCAGGCAGGGTGACTCTAAGCCCAGAGGTGCCATTCTCCAGTTCACATCACGGATCTACTGGGATGCCATTTGGAATTTACTTTCCTACGCAATAAAAATCTGCGGTTTGCTGAAGATCTCTCGAAAGCAGACAGAGAAAAGAGAGAGAAACTGTGGCCAGCTGTGAAAAAAGCACGAAAAGAAGGGAAAGCGGCTTACTTCATCGGAGGGCGCGCTTTCATAAACGGATCCGAAATCAACCTTCCTCCTTGTGAACTGTCATAGGCTGTGCCTGGTGGTCAACATAGGCTACCTATAGATAGCTACCTCTGATGTGAGCAGATCCCACTCCCGACTATAAGGTGATTTATTCTTCGTTCCAGCTGCAGAGGACTACTGGAGTAATGGATATTTACTATTTTATTTGTTCTCTCACTTCTGATATTTTTACATGCAGTATAGGCAGTGAGCAAGCTCTTTCTTGTTTCTTGTTCTGGCAGTTAGCTTTGTTATGCTAAACTACTCTCACTCAATAATTTATATCTATATGGTGTGCAACTCTTGTTTCCTTTCATTCTTATTTGATTGTTGTTTAGCTCGTAGTACTTTGTTTTATATTCCACGTTGTCGTTGTCTATAGTTTCACTCAATGCTAGGGGGAAATAATGTAAAGCGCAAAGCCTTATTTTTATTTGCCAAACAGCTTAAAACAGATTTATGTTTTTTTCAAGAGTCTCATTGAGTTGCTACCGACGCCAACTTCTGGAGATCTCAGTGGGGTAATGATGTATGGCTCTCTCATGGTTCTGAACTCTGCTGGAGTTAACACTCTAAAGAATAATTTCAATGGAAGTATTTTGCACTCTGACTGTGACCCTTTTGGTCACTTTCTTTGTCTTGTTATCAACTGTAACAACATCATCGTTATTATTACCAACATTTATGGGTACAATTCCAAACTTGAAAATGATCACTTACTTGAATCCTTTGAAAAGCGTATTCTCCATTGGCTAACCAAGTTCTCTAATGCTTTACTTATAGTAGGTGGGGATTTTAATATTTCTCAAATAATTTAATTGATAGATGGCTTCCGGAAAAGTCCACTTCTATGAATACAAGTTTGAGGCAGTTTATGGAAAGGTTTGGTATTATAGATATTTGGAGAGTGTCTTTCACATGGAGTAATAAGGCACGCTCCAGACAATCACACATAGAGTTTTGGCTGGTGTCTAAATGTTTTGATAAACAGGGTATTTCTGTGAACATCCTTGCCACTTTATCTCTGATAATGGCCTTGGCAGAGCATCCTACTGAAAGCTTAATAGCTCTATATTAAAACATGTCAAGATGGAGATAAACAATTTAATTACACACTTTTGGAACAAAGCTATAAATAACAATGCATACAGTAATAACTGGGAGCTGTTTAAATATGAGGTTGGAATATTTAAGAAAAATATGTGAGTATTCTTGCCAAGACGAGGAGAGCTGAAGAAGAAAGTGTAATTACAAAGATCACCTCTCTTGTTCAAAAGCCTGTTGAAAGTCTCTCAGAGGAGGACAAATCTGTTCTGTTTGAGCTACAAAACAAGTTGGATGATATGTGTAAACTGAAAGCAGAGGGAGCCTTATGATGAAGTGGCTAGAAGAGGGTGAACAAGGGTGAACAAAAGTTTTTCAGGTTAGAAAAATACCACTCTAAAAATAATACAATTCAACAATTAAATATTAATGGTCTCATCACAGATGATCTCAGAATTAATCTCTAACTTTAGTTGCAACTTTTACAGAAATGTATATAGTTCTAAGTATTGTGAGGTTTCCTAAACATTTTTTTTTACTTTCCAGGGGATGTGAAATCAATTGGGGAGCTGAGAGGAAACAGTGTGATGACCCTATTTTAGTTGAAGAGATCATTTATTCTATTGAACAGCTTAAAAATAATATGTCTCCTGGGACTGATGGTATATCTGCTGAGTTTTACAAAACTTTTTCTCAACAGTTAGCCCCATTTCTGTTGGAGGTCTTTTCTGAAAGCATTGCAAATAATGCTCTCCCTCCCAGTTTGACTCAATGTCTGATTACATTAATACCTAAGCCCAAGAAAGACTTGCTTCTCCTCGATAATTGGTGTCCAATCTGTCTGCTCAATAATGCATACAAAATATTAGCCTCTATATTTGCAAAAAGAATGAAGGCAGTATTGGACTCAATTACAGTTAGGGAAAAAAGTATTTGATTCCCTGCTGATTTTGTACATTTGCCCACTGACAAAGAAATGATCAGTCTATCATTTTAATGGTAGGTTTATTTGAACAGTGAGAGACAGAATAACAACAAAAAAATCCAGAAAAACGCATGTGAAAAATGTTATTAAATGATTTGCATTTTAATGAGGGAAATAAGTATTTGACCCCCTCTCAATCAGAAAGATTTCTGGCTCCCAGGTGTCTTTTATACAAGTAACGAGCTGAGATTAGGAGCACACTCTTAAAGGGAGTGCTCTTAATCTCAGCTTGTTACCTGTATAAAAGACACCTGTCCACAGAAGCAATCAATCAGATTCCAAACTCTCCACCATGGCCAAGACCAAAGAGCTCTCCAAGGATGTCAGGGACAAGATTGTAGACCTACACAAGGTTGGAATGGGCTACAAGACCATCGCCAAGCAGCTTGGTGAGAAGGTGACAACAGTTGGTGCGATTATTCGCAAATGAAAGAAACACAAAAGAACTGTCAATCTCCCTCGGCCTGGGGCTCCATGCAAGATCTCACCTCGTGGAGTTACAATGATCATGAGAACGGTGAGGAATCAGACCAGAACTACACGGGAGGATCTTGTCAATGATCTCAAGGCAGCTGGGACCATAGTCACCAAGAAAACAATTGGTAACACACTACGCCGTGAAGGACTGAAATCCTGCAGCGCCCGCAAGGTCCCCCTGCTCAAGAAAGCACATATACATGCCCGTCTGAAGTTTGCCAATGAACATCTGAATGATTCAGAGGACAACTGGATGAAAGTGTTGTGTTCAGATGAGACCAAAATGGAGCTCTTTGGCATCAACTCAACTCGCCGTGTTTGGAGGAGGAGGAATGCTGCCTATGACCCCAAGAACACCATCCCCACCGTCAAACATGGAGGTGGAAACATTATGCTTTGGGGGTGTTTTTCTGCTAAGGGGACAGGACAACTTCACCGCATCAAAGGAACGATGGACGGGGCCATGTACTGTCAAATCTTGGGTGAGAACCTCCTTCCTCCAGCCAGGGCATTGAAAATGGGACGTGGATGGGTATTCCAGCATGACAATGACCCAAAACACACGGCCAAGGCAACAAAGGAGTGCCTCAAGAAGAAGCACATTAAGGTCCTGGAGTGGCCTAGCCAGTCTCCAGACCTTAATCCCATCGATAATCTGTGGAGGGAGCTGAAGGTTCGAGTTGCCAAACGTCAGCCTAGAAACCTTAATGACTTGGAGAAGATCTGAAAAGAGGAGTGGGACAAAATCCCTCCTTAGTTGTGTGCAAACCTGGTGGCCAACTACAAGAAACGTCTGACCTCTGTGATTGCCAACAAGGGTTTTGCCACCAAGTACTAAGTCATGTTTTGCAGAGGGGTCAAATACTTATTTCCCTCATGAAAATGGAAATCAATTTATAACATTTTTCACATGCGTTTTTCTGGATTTTGTTGTTGTTATTCTGTCTCTCATTGTTCAAATAAACCTACCATTAAAATTATAGACTGATCATTTCTTTGTCAGTGGGCAAACGTACAAAATCAGCAGGGGATCAAATACTTTTTTCCCTCACTGTATAGAAGAGACCCAATCTGGCTTCATGAGGAATATACATATTTCTAATAATATCCAACTGGTGTTAGACCTTATTGACTATTCTTATCTAATTCTCGAATATAGTTTTATTGTCTTCTTAGACTTTTATAAATCCTTCGATACAGTGGAACATGAGTTTATATTTCTCTCCCTTGAGAAATGTGGTTTTGGGGAATTATTTTGTAGTACTATTAAAACTATATGAGTGGGAACAGTTCCATTAAAGTAAAGCATGGCACTTCTCCTAGATTTGATTTGAAAAGAGGAATTAGGCAAGGTTGCCCAATTTCGCCTTACCTCTTCCTGCTTGTAACCCAACTTCTTTCAAGTTCTGTTAAATCCAGCTATATAAAAGGGATCTCTATTGCTGACAGAGATATTATCATAAGTCAGCTTGCAGATGACACCACCCTCTTTTTGAAAGATGCTGACCAGATTCCTAGAGCAATCGATGTGATAAATATATTTTCCAAAGCATCTGGTCTTTGCCTAAACCTTAATAAGTGTGAATTGTTTGCTGTTAAAGACTGTGTGATACCCTCTATATGCAATATTCCAGTCAAGGGAAAAGTAACATACTTGTGATTACCATATTTAAGGATAAACAGGAAAAATGCTCATTAAATGTCGTACCTATTATTGAAAAAAACAAAAAGAAGTTGAACCATTGGTTGCAGAGGGATTTTTCCATGAAAGGTCGAGTATTGCTTTCTAAAGCTGAAGGTATTTCCAGACTTACTTATGCAGCCCAGTCCCTACATGTTGACAACAAAATAGGTAAAGCTGTTGACCAGGTGCTTTTCAACTTCATCTGGAAAAATCGTACACATTATATTAGGAAATGTGTCGTTATGAACTCATATGAATATAGTGGTCTCAATTTTTTTGATTTTCCTACTTTGAATAATACTTTTAAGATAAATTGGGCTAAACATTTCTTAAAAAATCCAACTTCAATTTGGAATCTCATCCCTCATTATATATTCTCCCGTTTTGGTGGCCTCAATTTTATGTTACTTTGTAACTATAACATTGCTAAGATTCCTACAAAATTATCTGCTTTTCATAGACAATTATTCTTAGTGTGGTCGTTAATATATAAACATAATTTTTCCAACGCATAGGTATTTCATTTGGAACAGTAAGGATATTTTGCATAGAAACAAGTATTTATTTTTTAAGAACTGGTTTAATAATCATATCCTGCTGGTGAGTCAACTTTTTAATGCAGAAGGATTGTTACTCAATTATGAGGAATTTTTATCTCGTTAAAATATCCCTATTACACCTAGAGAGTTCACCATAGTCTTTGATGCTATTCCATCTGGAACTCTCATGTTGTTTAGAGGTGTAGCCAGACCTCACCTTGACCTACCCTCGCTTAATCCAGTTGACTCTCCAATAGGAAAAATGGGTTTCTCCTTGCTCCCTCAGAACAACAGATCTATAAGTGCTTTATTTCAAAATGATATTGTATCCATTCCTTATGACACACTTACTGGAATACATTGGTCACTAATACCTGTTGGAAAAAAGAATGGTCATTACCACACAAATACCTACTTGTTAACAAGGTCAAAGAGGTTTCTTTCAGAATGATCCATAAGTATTACCCTGCGAATCATTACCTGAAGAAACTCAAAAAAGACATGAACATTGACTGTACTTTTTATGTTGAGCATCCAGAAACAGTTTAGCATTTATTTTGGCATTGTCTACAAATCATGGAAAGATATTCAGTTTTAGAATTGTTAATATTCTTGATGACTTTTGTTTTTTATGGGAGAATGTGCTGCTCGGTTTCCTTAACCATAATAAGGATAAAGCAAAAAAATTGTACCTCATAAATCTAATTGTGCTAATGGCAAAATATCATATTCATAAATGTAAATTCACTAACAAAAAAAACACTCTTCCGTGTTTTCTATAAGGAATTAGAGCAGTACATTAAGACCATTCAACATTCTTCTAATAAGAAAGCTGTTAAAACAATACAAATACAATTTAAAAAAAGACATCCATAACCTGAGCGGAAACCAGATTGCATACCCGAGAGAACACTTTTAAAAATAAAAATAAATATTTTACCTTTATTTTACTAGGCAAGTCAGTTAAGAACAAATTCTTATTTTCAATGATGGCCTAGGAACAGTGGGTTAACTGCCTGTTCAGGGGCAGAACGACAGATTTGTATCAGCTCGGGGATTTGAACTTGCAGCCTTTCGGTTACTAGTCCAACACTCTAACCACTTGGCTACACTGCCGCCTATAGACATCAAGAAAGCAAGTCAACACTTTTGATAAACAGGGCAAAATAGAAATAGGCCTGCCCACCTCCTTGCCTTTTCTGCCCACTCTGACAAATTTGTTCCCTTTGGAAATGACAGGCACTGGTCTATCTTGGCTTAGTTATAAAAATCTTTGATGGCATGGTCTAAAATGAAAACTCCTCCCCCCTGTAGCACCGGGACATGCAAAACGAACAAGTTCAATGAGCGACTGGAGAAGCGCGACGTCTGAATGGGGAGGGGTGTTGGAATGCACATGATGGATAGGTCCAGTAGCCAATCACCATCGTTGAATGTACATTTGTCAGACCCACAAGGACACCGGTGAATTTAAATACGTAAATGAAAACATAATGGTTAGACTCACCATCTCATGACAAAACATCCACATCTCAACAAAGCCTATTGTATATATTAATGCAATGTTCCAATTTTATCAATTTGTTGTTGTTTTTACTACAGAAAGAAATCGTTTTGTGAGGATTAACGATTGGCATTTGGTTTAGCCAACGGCAGCAGGTAAAACTGGAGGGCCCATCAGCATGTAACCAATCATGGCGCTACATTGGTTGGTTGGGCGGAGTTCTAAGCACAACGAACGTAAGCGTTGTTTGTAGGAAGAAGAAGAAGAAGCCGATTCTGGAAGCCATTACGTTGCGCAGATCAATTGAGTAAATCCTACTATTTTTGCGTACAATACGCACAATTGTATTTTAAAAACAGGAATTTATTCAAATATGGCATCGAATACCAAAAAAAGAAAAATGAATTTTTCAGAGAGGGAGGTCGAGATTATTGTGGAGGAAATAGAGAAACAAAAGCACACACTCGTTAACCACTTCAATGCTGGAGTCACTCACATAGCAAAGAATAACGCGTGGATAGAAATTCTGAAGAAGGTGAACGCTGTAACAACATGCCCAAGAGAGTTGGCCGAAGTCAAGAAGAAGTGGTCAGATATGAAGACCGAAGTGAGACGCAAAGTGGCCCAGGCTAGGGCGGCAATTGAGGAGACCACTACCGACTGCACTCCGGTTCCCGTCATCCTCACTGCTATGCAGCAGCGTATTTGTAACCTCTTGGGAGAGGCGACTATCATCAGTTTACCTACTGGAGACCCAGATGCTGAGATAACTTTACCTGTTACTATGAGTTCAGACACCACCGTGACACTCACAGAGAGTACGTTTTTCACATGTTTTTAACACGACTGTAATGAAATTGGTAAGAAGAGCTAGAGTGAATTACTGTTCGTCAGCTCCAATGTTATACACACTATTAGTGTGAAGATATGTACATAATGTTATTTATGTCGCAATAGGCATTTATTCCGATTGCCACCCAAAACTAAAGGAAAACCATTGCTTCAATACATTGCTTAATCTATTCAAAACACATTTTCTTTACAGTTTCCTCTCCTGACCTTTTCTTTCTCTGATATGTATAGGCCTTCAGACAGCTTCAGCATCATGCGAGGAGACTAAATTAGATGGTAAGTCGTTTACTCCAAGGTTTGAAATGTTTGGTATTTTCTTTTTAAATAATTTAGCACTTTACTTGAGGTGAATGACAGGGTGTGCAGGCTCCCCCCCCCCCCACACACACAGCACTAATACATTTACATTTCAGTCATTTAGCAGACACTCTTAGCAACTTACGGTACTGAGTGCATACATTTTCATACTTTTTCTGCCTGGTCCCCCATGGGAATCAAACCCACGCCCCTAGCGTTGGAAGTACCATGCTCTACAAGGCTGAATCATTCAGCTAATCAATGGTTTTGATGAATAGTTGAATCAGCCTGTATATCTTCAGGACCTGTAGTGAATAATCCTATACTTACGGGCAAAACCGTCTTTCTTTCCACCAGCCGAGACCACATACCACACACTGGAGGAAGGCGGTGTGGTGGAGTACTGCACCACCACTGAAGCCACGCCCACCGTGGTGACCGCTGTGGAGTCGCATCCGGTGGAGATGCTGACGTCAGTGTCGTCTTCTCCGCCACACAGCCAGGCCAAGCCCCAGGAGCTGAAGAGCCGCATCGCCCTCAACTCAGCCCGGCTCCTCCAAGAACAGCGGGTAACCAACGTGCACGTGAGGCAGATCGCCCAGCACCTGGAGGGCCAGAATGAGCTGCTGCAGATGATCCGGAGGTCCCAGGAAGCGCAGGCCTACGCCCAGGAGAGGCAGGCCCAGGCCCTGGAGGGAACCCAGGCAGCCCTACTGGCCCTGGTTCAGATGATGAGGCCTGCTCTCAAGGACCTGAGGAAGTTCCTGCAGAGCGGGACTGACAACTCCAACAACAGCTCTGGGGCTGCTGCAGAGGTTTCAGAACAGAGACCCAAGACCCCGCCCCAGCCAGCAGAGGAAGGCTAATAAAGACTCGGTGTGTGTGTGTGTGTGTGTTTGTTTGTGTGTGAGAGAGAATGAGAAAGTGTGTGTGTGCATGCGTGAATGAGAGAGGGTGTATGAAATGCGTTTGTGAGCTTTCTCATGTTTGTGCGAAAGAGAATTGTAATGAGTTGCCTTAGAACAAGCATTTAGGTTTAGGGTTGTAGTTCTAGAAAGACATATCTAGATAGAGATAAGTTGCTGTATTGGTTGTAAAATGAAGTTGACATTTTCTGCTATTGATTGGTGCAATTGACCCTAGCCATACTGACTAAAAAGAGTATACCGAATTGTCAAAACCCTTTTTCTTCTTAGTCAGCATGGCTAGATTGACCCAGTTATTATTCCTTATCATATGATTTTGGAATGAAATACTTTTTTTTCTTTACAGCCAGTGGGCCGTAGTTACATCACGTTTTTACCTCTGCAGAATTCCCTCGTTATTTTCAAAATCAATGCAATAGAAATAAACTCTTTGTTTAAATGATACCATAAAATATTAGTTTTTCCTTTAGTCTTTTTCAACCCGTTCTCTATGTTTATGGTACTCTACGGCATCCCAACCAGAGTCCAAAGAGCAAGTGCAGACCATCTGGCTGGAGTGTTTATGGACATATTCAATCTCCCTATCCCAGTCTGTTGTCCCCACCTGCTTCAAAATGTCCACCATTGTTCCTGTCGCCAAGAAAGCTAGGTAACTGAACTAAATGACTCACTCCATAGCCCTCACTTCTGTCATCATGAAGTGTTCATATCACCTCCACTACACCTCTGCTACAATTTGCATACCGTCCCAACAGATCCACGGATGACGCAATCGCCATTGCACTGCACACTGCCCTATCCCACCTGGAAAAGAAGAATACCTATGTAAGAATGCTGTTCATCAACTACAGCTCAGCCTTCAACACCATAGTGCCCTCCAAGCTCATCACTAAGCTCAGGGCCCTGTGTCTGTACCCCTCCTTGTGCAACTGTGTCCTAGACTTCCTGACGAGCCAACCCAGAGATGATGAAGGTAGGCAACAGCACCTCCCGCCACGCTGATCCTCAACACGTGGGGCCAACGGGTGTGTGCCCTTCCCGTAGTAAATTTCAATTTAAGGGCAATATTGGCATGAAAAACATAAACTCAGCAAAAAAAGAAACCTCTTCTCACTGTCAACTGTGTTTATTTTGAGCAAACTTAACTTGTGTAAATATTTGTATGAACATAACACAAGATTCAACAACAGGCATAAACTGAACAAGTTCCACAGACATGTGACTAACAGAAATTGAATATTGTGTCCCTGAACAAAGGGGGGGTCAAAATCAAAAGTAACAGTCAGTGTCTGGTGTGGCCACCAGCTGCATTAAGTACTGCAATGCATCTCCTCCTCATGGACTGCACCAGATTTGCCACTTCTTGCTGTGAGATGTTACCCCACTCTTCCACCAAGGCACCTGCAAGTTCCCAGACATTTCTGGGGGGAATGGCCCTAGCCCTCACCCTCCGATCCAACAGGTCCCAGACGTGCTCAATGGGATTGAGATCCGGGCTCTTTGCTGGCCATGGCAGAACACTGACATTCCTGTCTTGCAGGAAATCACACACAGAACGAGCAGTATGACTGGAGGCATTGTCATGCTGGATCGTCATGTCAGGATGAGCCTGCAGGAAGGGTACCACATGAGGGAGGAGGATGTCTTCCCTGTAACGCACAGCGTTGAGATTACCTGCAATAACAGCAAGCTCAGTCCGATGATGCTGTGACACACCGCCCCAGACCATGACGGACCCTCCACCTCCAAATCGATCCCGCTCCAGAGTACAGGCCTCGGTGTAACCCTCATTCCTTCGACGATAAACGTGAATCCGACCATCACCCCTGGTGAGACAAAACCGCGACTCGTCAGCAAAGAGCACTTTCTGCCAGTAATGTCTGGTCCAGCGACGGTGGGTTTGTGCCCATAGGCAATTGTTGGTGAGGACCTGCCTTACAACAGGCCTACAAGCCCTCAGTCCAGCCTCTCTCAGCCTATTGCAGACAGACTGAGCACTGATGGCAGGATTGTGCGTTCCTGGTGTACCTCAGGCAGTTGTTGTTGCCATCCTGTACCTGTCCCGCAGGTGTGATGTTCGGATTTACCGATCCTGTGCAGGTGTTGTTACACATGGTCTGCCACTGTGAGGACGATCAGCTGTCCATCCTGTCTCCCAGTACCACTGTCTTAGGCGTTTCACAGTACGGACATTGCATTTTATTGCCCTGGCCATATCAGCAGTTCTCATGCCTCCTTGCAGCATGCCTAAGGCACGTTCATGCAGATGAGCAGGGACCCTGGGCATCTTTCTTTTTGTGTTTTTCAGTCAGTAGAAAGGCCTCTTTAGTGTCCTAAGTTTTCATAACTGTGACCTTAATTCCCTACCGTCTGTAAGCTGTTAGTGTCTTAACGACCGTTCCACAGGTGCATGTTCATTAATTGTTTATGGTTCATTGAACAAGCATGGGAAACGGTGTTTAAACTCTTTACAATAAAGATATGTGAAGTTATTTGGATTTTTATGAATTATCTTTGAAAGACCTGAGGTCCTGAAAAAAGGACGTTTCTTTTTTTGCTGAGTTTATGTTTACATTGCCAAACCAAGTGAAATAGATAATAAACAAAATTGAAATAAACAATACAAAATTAACAGTAAACATTACACAAAAGTTCCAAAAGAATAAAGACATTTCAAATGTCATATGTATATATACAGGGTTGTAATGATGTGCAAATAGTTAAAGTACAAAAGGGAAGATAAATAAACATAAAAATAGGTTGTATTTACAATGGTGTTTGCCCCTTTTCTTGTGGCAGCAGGTCACAAATCTTGCTGCTTTGATTGCACACTGTGGTATTTCACCCAATAGATATGGGAGTTTATCCAAATTAGATTTGTTTTTTAATTCTTTGTGTGTCTGTAATCTGAGGGAAATGTATGTCTCTAATATGATGATACATTTGGCAGGAGGTTAGGAAGTGCAGCTCAGTTTCCACCTCATTTTGTGGGCAGTGTGCACATAGCCTGTCTTCTCTTGAGAGCCAGGTCTGCCTTCAGGGGCCTTTCTCAATAGCAAGGCTATGCTCACTGAGTCTGTTAAAGATTTCCTTAATTTTGGGTCAGTCACAGTGGTCATCTATTCTGCCTCTGTGTACTCTCTGTTTAGGGCCAAATACTGTAGCATTCTAGTTTGCTCTGTTTTTTTTTGTAAATTCTTTCCAATGTGTCAAGTAATTAGCTCTTTGTTTTCTCATGATTTGGTTGGGTCTAATGGAAAAATACAGTTAGCTAGCACTGACACGACTGACTGTAAAGTGTAGGCTGACTGACTCAATAAAAATTAGGATGCAACGTCAATGTTACAATTACCAGCAGATGGCGATCTATGTTAAGATTTAACTAATCACCATTTGACATGACAGTGTGAAGGTTATTTCATTTGACGAGTACTCTACACATGCACGTACTTTGATGTTTTCACATATTGATAATAAGTCAGTAGAAGAACATTATCATTTTCTCCTCATAAAATGTGGATTTATGAGTATTAATGAACTGAAAATGATATAACTTTTTGGTGGGTAAAATAAATTGATTCTAATGTCTAAGACGTTTACGTTTGTGAATACTGTCTATCAATTCAGGTTATTTATTATACACAATGCAAAAAGTAATCTACACGATTCTCTGAGCCGAAGGCGGTGCTTAGCATCTCGATTTATATTTAGAAGAGAGGAGGGACTAGAGTCAAGAACAGCCCACAATAGTTCAAAGTAAAGTATGAATGTCAGTGTTGCTGGACTGTGAGGAGATGTCACGTTGTCCTCTTTGAATATGAGGTAAAACTATTACTTTCTTTGACATATTTGACTGTCTTAGTTGTACTTCTGTCTGTATACTTTCTCTTAATTCACCTCGCTCTCTGGTTGACATGCGCTTGTGTTTGCGTGGAGGGTTGGCAAGAAATACTTGGTACGATTCATGTAATGCAGAAGAATCGAATAGATCATGGGTGGAACTACCCTTTCCTTTTTGTATCTACTTTACTGACGCCGACTACCTAAAACTCACGAGTTGCGAATTAACGTGTGTGCATAGAATGGTTTGGTGAATGGTGTAGATATTTTATAATGTCTAAATCCCATAACCAACACAGTGTGTAAAGAAAAGCCAAGAGAATATCTTAACAAAGCATTTAATCTTGTGTAGGATATGCCTTCAAACTATTTTCTCTGAAGTTGCCCTGATTGAGTATAAATATAATAATCCGCTATGAATATCACTACAATAATCTGTTTGTTATAGATATTTAATGAAAGGCTTTTAACCTATATGTGAGAAAAATTAGGGATAACCAATAAGATGTTTGTACTCCTCAGTATATGATCGTAAAGCACCTGTTCTTTTTTCCCGCTCCAGGTCCGAATCAACACTGGGTCATCAGAGATGCTGAGCCCAAAAATCACGGACTTGCAAGCTCCTGATTTAAAAACGAAATTAATACTTTGTTTCATTTCCTATCCTTTTTGTTGGTCAATCCCAAAGGTTTAATTTAGGACTATTTCTGCTGAATAAACCTGTCAACATATTTCAGTTCACCTGTTTCAACCGTCTCAATGGCGTTTTTAATGAAAAAGAAGAGGTTCAAGTTTCAAATCCATTTTACATTGGACGAGCTCACGGCCGTACCGTTTGTCAATGGGGTACTTTTCTGCAAGATCCGATTGTTGGACGGTGGGGACTTTGCCGTCTCATCATCCAGGTAAAAACGATTGTAATTTATTTTTTCACTGTGCATTTTGTGCATGGGGTAGGCTAATGCTAACCTGTGTACCAGTCTGTTTAGCTATCATTCCACTCCTTGCCACTCCTTATCATGTTTTGCAGAAACAGACTGGCACCCAGTCTAGGCTATTGCCTGAATGTCCTGAAAGCTTGATTTTATCAATTTAGGCACAAGAGGGATTCGCCTGAATAGACATACATAATAGATGACAGATTGATCACACCTTTCAGGATTGTAAACAGAGGATTGTTAGGTAGCTTTTATAAGCAACACCAGTTTTCTAAACATCATACACTCTTAGAAAAAATGGTTCCAAAAGGGTTCTTAAGCTGTCTGTGGAAAGGGTTCTACCTGGAACCAAAAGGGGTTTACCTGGAACCGAAACTAGTTCTTTAAAGGGTTCTCCCATAGGGACAGCCAAATAACCATTTTAGGTTCTAGATAGCACTTTTTTTTTCTAAGAGTGTATATTATCCTATTTGCATCTAACTTTAAGAGAATAATAGGATCTCCCGCTCTGTGAATTGGCTGCTTGGATCCCCGCCAAAAATGTTGTCAGGGATTGTGCATTATTTGTTGCTTTGTTGCAGGTTTGTCACGCTTTGCCTGTTTCTGATCCTTTGCTGTGTGCAGACACCAAATAAGAATTCTAGCAGTTTGATTAATGGAATGATATGGGGATATGTCCAGTTTATCTCGTATCATATTGTGACAAATGCATTGTTTCTATACAACACATAGTAATAACTCAGTAATATCACAGTTACTACAACAAAACCTTTTCAGAGTACTTTTTAAACTTGCCATTTGACACCAATGGTTTCCAAGACATTATGAATAAGTACCTGCAGGTAGGTAAATGCCACAGATGGGTATTTCAGTGTATTGCTTTTCAACGGCTTGCTGTGATTGTGTGTGAGTGTTCCTATCATTTGCCTCTCACACTCAGCATTCAAGTTGGCACACAGTGGTGGCAGTGACCTTTTCCAAACAACTCTTTCCCTACTCATTTGTTTTGAGTTAAATGTCAAATGTAGACCGACAAGATGCTGGTGGACAGTTAGCCTTCTTAGGCTTGGTTCATTTAAATTAATTGCATTCCTACACACTTCTTATACCATGTGGGTGTCTCCATTTTTTTGTGTGATACATTGAAATGCAGTGATTTATATCACAGGTGTGGGGGATATTTTGAAATCCATAGATACCTCTGGAACTCCAGAGCCTAACATTCCTTCTCATCTGGATAACAGCTGTAAACCCTGGTAGAGGGTCTGATATATGTCACCCAGACAGGGTGGCCTACATGTTAATGGATTTCTACTCCCTGTATATAGCCATGTTATTTTCTACTCCCTGTATATAGCCATGTTATTTTCTACTCCCTGTATATAGCCATGTTATTTTCTACTCCCTGTATATAGCCATGTTATTTCCTACTCCCTGTATATAGCCATGTTATTTTCTACTCCCTGTATATAGCCATGTTATTTCCTACTCCCTGTATATAGCCATGTTATTTTCTACTCCCTGTATATAGCCGTGTTATTCATTATTCACTGTGTATTTATTCCTCGTGTCACTATTTCTATTATTGTTTTTATTGTTTTATCTTTAACTCTGCATTGTTGGAAAAGGACCGGTAAGCATTTCACTGTTAGCCTGTTGTCTACTAAGCATGTGAGAAATAAAATGCGATTTGATTTATAGTAGTGGCCTGTTAAGTAGTGGTGACACAACAACAGGGATAAGCAGTCTGATGATCATCCCCTGCATTTACCCTAATGTAACCCCTGTGACTATAGCCCTACACTAGCACAAGTCCATTTACCCTAATGTAACCCCTGTGACTATAGCCCTACACTAGCACAAGTCCATTTACCCTAATGTAACCCCTGTGACTATAGCCCTACACTAGCACAAGTCCATTTACCCTAATGTAACCCCTGTTACTATAGCCCTACACTAGCACAAGTCCATTTACCCTAATGTAACCCCTGTGACTATAGCCCTACACTAGCACAAGTCCATTTACCCTAATGTAACCCCTGTGACTATATCCCTACACTAGCACAAGTCAATTTACCCTAATGTAACCCCTGTGACTATAGCCCTACACTAGCACAAGTCCATTTACCCTAATGTAACCCCTGTGACTATAGCCCTACACTAGCCCAAGTCTATTTACCCTAATGTAACCCCTGTGACTATATCCCTACACTAGCCCAAGTCCGTTTACCCTAACCCCTCACCATAGCCCCTCACCATAGCCCTTCACCATAGCCCTTCCCCATAGCCCTTCACCATAGCCCCCTACCCATAGCCCTTCACCATAGCCCTTCACCATAGCCCTTCCCCATAGCCCTTCACCATAGCCCTTCACCATAGCCCTTCACCATAGCCCTTCCCCATAGCCCTTCACCATAGCCTTTCACCATAGCCCTTCACCATAGCCCTTCCCCATAGCCCTTCACCATAGCCCTTCCCCATAGCCTTTCGCCATAGCCCTTCGCCATAGCCCTTCGCCATAGCCCTTCGCCATAGCCCTTCGCTATAGCCCTTCGCCATAGCCCTTCACCATAGCCCTTCCCCATAGCCCTTCCCCATAGCCCTTCGCCATAGCCCTTCGCCATAGCCCTTCGCCATAGCCCTTCCCCATAGCCCTTCACCATAGCCCTTCCCCATAGCCCTTCACCATAGCCCTTCACCATAGCCCTTCCCCATAGCCCTTCCCCATAGCCCTTCGCCATAGCTCCTTCGCCATAGCCCTTCGCCATAGCCCTTCCCCATAGCCCTTCACCATAGCCCTTCCCCATAGCCCTTCACCATAGCCCTTCACCATAGCCCTTCCCCATAGCCCTTCCCCATAGCCCTTCCCCATAGCCCTTCACCATAGCCCTTCACCATAGCCCTTCCCCATAGCCCTTCACCATAGCCCTTCACCATAGCCCTTCACCATAGCCCTTCACTAGCTACAGCCCTATAGACCTAGTCCTCTGCTGTAGTTGTTTTGTTTCCTTCCCCCTCTCATCCCATGTTGGGTAATATGCTTGACTGTATGATCTCATCCACCACTATCTCCCCTAGCATGACTGTCTTTGATGAAGACACCAGGGTCTAGTTAGCCTCTGCATGCAGAGAGAGAGAGAGAGAGAGAGAGAGAGAGAGAGAGAGAGAGAGAGCATTATGTAGTTCTGTCTCCCCAGTGCCCCCCCCATTTCCCCCGGGTGGGCCTTTGCCTTGCTTAATGGAGAACTCTGTCATCAAAGCACCTCATGTAATATTGTCAGGGGTGTAGGGTTGAAACAGTGGATTAGATACATGGTTAGATACTACAGAACTGGCCAATGTTATTGCCATCCCTCAGGGACTGTTTAAAGGGTTGATGTTGCATCGCTGATTCTCGGGCCTATGTTGCTAGTATGAAAGGGCCTGAATTGAAAAACAGACGTTGATGTGTGTCTCGACTCTGGAAGAGACTGAGTTGGCAACTTGGCAGCAACGAGGAGATGTTGCTGTAATGTTGTCAAGGCAACGCTGAATTGAAGGACTCGGACCTAACGTTGCTTCTCTTTGATTGTCAGCTCTGCAAACCAACCAACCTCATTTGTAGTCTGGGTGCAAACTGTAAATGTGTCAAAGGCAAAGCACCTAACTGCTATATACAATAGATACAAAGTCATAAGTCAAAGTCATTGTAGTAGTATTAGTAGAGGTCTTGGTGTCATAATTTACATCCTTGACCCTATGAACTCGCAAAGCACAACAAAGGATATGTCACTGGTAAAGAAGGTCAGTTGAACTCTACTCTAAGTAGATGACAGATGTCTCACCGTATGCCACTACGCCTATATATAACACTTTAAGCTCTCTGACACACACAGGTGTCAATGGCTGTCCTGTTGTAGCCGGTTGTGGTGGCTGGTTTTGCATAGATAATGAGGTTGAAGGCTGGGGTTTTGCATAGAGGATGAGGTTGAAGGCTGGGGTTTTGCATAGAGATGAGGTTGAAGGCCGGGTTTTGCATAGAGGATGAGGTTGAAGGCTGGGGTTTTGCATAGAGGATGAGGTTGAAGGCTGGGGTTGTGCATAGAGGATGAGGTTGAAGGCTGGGGTTTTGCATAGAGGATGAGGTTGAAGGCTGGGGTTTTGGATAAAGGATGAGGTTGAAGGCTGGGGTTTTGCATAGAGGATGAGGTTGAAGGCTGGGTTTTTGGATAGAGGATGAGGTTGAAGGCTGGGGTTTTACATAGAGGATGAGGTTGAAGGCTGGGGTTTTACATATGGGGCTTAATGCAGATAACAGTTACAGTACAGAACTGGTCTGGTATTGTCTGGTCTGGTATTGTCTGGTCTGATATTGTCTGGTATTGTCTGGTCTGGCATTGCATGGTCTGGTATTGTCTGGTATTGTCTGGTCTGGTATTGTCTGGTATTGTCTGGTATTGTCTGGTCTGGTATTGTCTGGTCTGGTATTGTCTGGTCTGGTCTGTGCATGTTTGAGCACAGTGACCAGAGCTGTATGACCAATACCATGGTTAAACTGTATGGCTGTTCACAGTATACATATTCCTTGTGTACACACAGGAACTTGGAACTCAAACACACTTCTCAAACTAGGTTATTTAACATGGGTATAGCTGTGTGCTTCAAATGGTTTTTCCAGAATTGTGTGAGCAAAAGAGTTGGCATCACTGTTTTTCATAGTCCCGTGGTGGAGTTGGCTCAATCTCCTTGTACCAGGCAATCCTTGGTCTCAACAACTGTGTGTGTGTGTATGTGTGTACAGGGACAAGGGGTGGCGCTGAGAGTTATGTAATAAATGTCCAGAACATTACTACTCTGTATTCTCTCTCTCTCCCACTCCCACCCACCCTCACTCTCTCTCTCCCTTGCTCTCACTCTCTTGTCTCTTTTGACAGTGCAGTGAATAGCAGGAAGACACTAGCTCAATGTCATTTTGAGGGGAATCACACACTACTCTCCATGTATCTTGCTGTTTTGTTTGTGTTTTAAACTCAAATCAAATGCTTTTGTGAATATGTACCTCAAATCCAATTTTATTAGTCACATGTGTCGAATACAACTGGTGTAAAATTTACTGTGAAATGCTTGCTTATGAGCCCTTCCCAACTAAGCAGAGTTTAAAAATAATAATAAACAGTTTTAATAAAATAGATACACAAAGAGGAGTTAAATAAAATACAGGAGAATGGAGCTCCATACAGGGAATACCAGTACCAGATCAATGTGGAGCTCCATACAGGGAATACCAGTACCAGATCAATGTGGAGCTCCATACAGGGAATACCAGTACCAGATCAATGTGGAGCTCCATACAGGGAATACCAGTACCAGATCAATGTGGAGCTCCATACAGGGAATACCAGTACCAGATCAATGTGGAGCTCCATACAGGGAATACCAGTACCAGATCAATGTGGAGCTACATACAGGGAATACCAGTACCAGATCAATGTGGAGCTCCATATAGAATACCAGTACCAGATCAATGTGGAGCTCCATACAGGGAATACCAGTACCAGATCAATGTGGAGCTCCATACAGGGAATACCAGTACCAGATCAATGTGGAGCTCCATACAGGGAATACCAGTACCAGATGAATGTGGAGCTACATTCAGGGAATACCAATACCGAATGAATGTGGAGCTACATACAGGGAATACCAGTACCAGATCAATGTGGAGCTACATTCAGGGAATACCAGTACCAGATCAATGTGGAACTCCATACAGGGAATACCAGTACCAGATCAATGTGGAGCTCCATACAGGGAATACCAGTACCAGATCTATGTGGAGCTCCATACAGGGAATACCAGTACCAGATCAATGTGGAGCTACATACAGGGAATACCAGTACCAGATCAATGTGGAGCTCCATACAGGGAATACCAGTACCAGATCAATGTGGAGCTCCATACAGGGAATACCAGTACCAGATCAATGTGGAGCTACATACAGGGAATACCAGTACCAGATCAATGTGGAGCTCCATATAGAATACCAGTACCAGATCAATGTGGAGCTCCATACAGGGAATACCAGAACCAGATCAATGTGGAGCTCCATATAGAATACCAGTACCAGATCAATGTGGAGCTCCATACAGGGAATACCAGTACCATATCAATGTGGAGCTCCATACAGGGAATACCAGTACCAGATCAATGTGGAGCTCCATACAGGGAATACCAGTACCAGATCAATGTGGAGCTCCATACAGGGAATACCAGTACCAGATCAATGTGGAGCTCCATACAGGGAATACCAGTACCAGATGAATGTGGAGCTACATTCAGGGAATACCAATACCAGATGAATGTGGAGCTACATACAGGGAATACCAGTACCAGATCAATGTGGAGCTACATTCAGGGAATACCAGTACCAGATCAATGTGGAGCTACATACAGGGAATACCAGCACCAGATCAATGTGGAGATACATACAGGGAATACCAGTACCAGATGAATGTGGAGCTACATACAGGGAATACCAGTACCAGATGAATGTGTAGCTACTGTACATACAGGGAATACCAGTACCAGATCAATGTGGAGCTACATACAGGAAATACCAGTACCAGATCAATGTGGAGCTCCATGCAGGGAATACCAGTACCAGATCAATGTGAGGCTATATACAGGGAGAACCAGGACCAGATCAATGTGAGGCTATATACAGGGAATACCAGTACCAGATCAATGTGAGGCTATATACAGGGAGAACCAGGACCAGATCAATGTGCAGAAGTAGGCGGTGTTTGAGGTAGATATGTACATGAAGGCAGGGTAAAGTGACTAGACAGCAGAATAGATAATAGTAAGGTATTTGAGGTAGATATGTACATGAAGGCAGAGTAAAGTGACTATACATCAGGATAGATAATAATAAGGTATTTGAGGTAGATATGAACATGAAGGCAGGGTAAAGTGACTATACATCAGGATAGATAATAATAAGGTATTTGAGGTAGATATGTACATGAAGGCAGGGTAAAGTGACTAGTCATCAGGATAGATCATAATAAGGTATTTGAGGTAGATATGTACACGAAGACAGGGTAACGTGACTATACATCAGGATAGATAATAATAAGGTATTTGAGGTAGATATGTACACGAAGGCAGGGTAAAGTTACTATACATCAGGATAGATAATAATAAGGTATTTGAGGTAGATATGTACACGAAGGCAGGGTAAAGTTACTATACATCAGGATAGATAATAATAAGGTATTTGAGGTAGATATGTACACGAAGGCAGGGTAAAGTTACTATACATCAGGATAGATAATAATAAGAGTAAAATAAAGAACAGAGTAGTAGCAGCAAATAATGAGGGTAAAAGTGGGTGAGTGTAATATGTATGTATGTTTGTGTTGTGTCTGTATGCATGTGTGTTATGTGTGAGAGTGTCAATGTAGTGTGTGTGAATGTGTATAAGGTGTGTATGTATGCAGTGGCAACAAAAATGTGTGAACCCTTTGGAATTACCTGGATTTCTGCATAAATCTGACATCAAATTTGATCTGATCATCTAAGTCACAACAACTGACAAACACAGTGTGCTTAAACTAATAACACACAAATTATTGTATTTTTCTTGACTATATTGAATACATCATTTAAACATTCACAGTGTAGGTTGGAAAAAGTATGTGAACCCAGGAGTCAACTAACCTGGAGTCGAATCAATGAGACGAGTTTGGAGATTTTGGTTAGAGCTGCCCTGCCCCATAAAAACACTCACAAAATTTGAGTTTGCTATTCACAAGAATCATTACCTGATGTGAACCATGCCTCGAACGAAAGAGATCTCAGAAGACCTAAGATTAAGAATTGTTGCCTAGCATAATGCTGGAAAGAGTTACAAAAGTATCTCTAAAAATCAGCCTACGGTAAGACAAATTGTCTATAAATGGAGAAATTTCAGCACTGTTGCTACTCTCCCTAGGAGTGGCCGTCCTGCAAAGATCAACAACAGAATGGCTTGAACAGAAGAAAATACTCCTTCTGGAGTGGCCTAGTCAGTCCTGACCTCAACCCGATTGAGATGCTGTGGCATGACCTCAAGACAGCGGTTCACACCAGACATCCCAAGAATATTGTGGAACTGAAACAGTTTTTTAAAGAGGAATGGTCCAAAATTCCTCCTGGCCGTTGTGCAGGTCTGATCCGCAACTACAGAAAAGTTGGTTGAGGTTATTGCTGCCAAAGGAGGGTCAACCTGTTATTAAATCCAAGGGTTCACATACTTTTTCCAACCTGCACTGTGAATGTTTGCACAGTGTGTTCAATAAAGACATGAACAATTTTAATTGTTTCTGTTATTAGTTTAAGCAGACTGTGTTTGTCTATTTTTGTGACTTGGATGAAGATCAGATACAATTTTATGACCAATTTATACAGAAATCCAGGTAATTCTAAAGGGTTCACATACTTCCCACTGTAGTCTAGTGAGTGCGTATCTTACACCGAAACTACACTGTAAACGTTAGCTGAATATAACTTATGGTGCTGAAACGGCACTGTAAACGCTAGGTGAATATAACTTATGGTGCTGAAACGTCACTGTAAAAGTTAGGTGAATATAACTTATGGTGCTGAAACGGCACTGTAAACATTAGGTGTATTTAACTTATGGTGCTGAAATGGCACTGTAAACATTAGGTGTATATAACTTATGGTGCTGAAACTACACTGCAAACATTGCATGTGTATCGAGACTCTTGATTCATATAATAATGTGATTATGCCCCTGGCTGTTGGCCATGTTTGTTGTTACCCAGTATGCTTGGTGTTGTGTTTGGGTCAACGGGGGTAAGTTACCATGGAGACACCTGTGGAGTTTCGTTGTCACTCTCCCGGGCCCGAAATCTCCTCTACCTCCCTTTCTCTTGTTCTTTCCCCTCTCTGTGTGTTTGTCTTTCTTTCACTCTGACTCTTTCCTCCACTCTCACAACTAAATACCTTTTCCAGCGTGAGTGGGAAAAAAACAGCCAAAAACACCAGAAATCTGTGTTCTTTCCCCCATGTTTTCCCATGTCATATTTATTTATTTATTTTTATTTCATTTCACCTTTATTTAACCAGGTAGGCAAGTTGAGAACAAGTTCTCATTTACAACTGCGACCTGGCCAAGATGAAGCAAAGCAGTTCGACACATACAACAACACAGAGTTACACATGGAGTAAAACAAACATACAGTCAATAATACAGTAGAATAAAACAAATCTATATACAAAGAGTGCAAATGAGGTAGGATAAGGAAGGTAAAGGCAATAAATAGGCCATGGTGGCAAAGTAAATTACAATATAGCATTTAAACACTGGAATGGTAGATGTACAGTAGATGAATGTGCAATGTAGAAAAACTGGGGTGCAAAGGAACAAGATAAATAAATAAATATGGTAGGGGATGAGGTAGTTGGTTGGGCTATTTACAGATGGGCTATTAACAGGTGCAGGGGTCTGTGAACTGCTCTGACAGCTGGTGCTTAAAGCTGGTGAGGGAGATAAGTGTCTCCAGTTTCAGAGATTTTTGTAGTTCGTTCCAGTCATTGGCAGCAGAGAACTGGAAGGAGAGTCGGCCAAAGGTGGAATTGGCTTTGGGGGTGACCAGTGAGATATACCTGCTGGAGCGCGTGCTACGGGTTGGTGCTGCTAAGGTGACCAGCGAGCTGAGATAAGGCGGGACTTTACCTAGCAGGGACTTGTAGATGACCTGGAGCCAGTGGGTATGGCAACGAGTGTAAAGCGAGGGTCAGCCAACGAGAGCGTACAGGTCGCAGTGGTGGGTGGGCTTTGGTAACCAAACGGATGGCACTGTGATAGACTGCATCCAATTTGTTGAGTAGAGTATTGGAGGCTATTTTGTAAATGACATCACTGAAGTCGAGGATCGGTAGGATGGTCAGTTTTACGAGGGTATGTTTGGCAGCATGAGTGAAGGATGCTTTGTGCGAAATAGGAAGCCAATTCTAGATTTAATTTTAGATTGGAGATGTTTGATGTGAGTCTCGAAGGAGAGTTTACAGTCTAACCAGACACCTAGATATTTGTAGTTGTCCACATAATCTAAGACAGAACCGTCCAGAGTAGTGATGCTGGACGGGGGGACAGGTGCGGGCAGCGATCGGTTGAAGAGCATGCATTTAGTTTTACCTGCGTTTAAGAGCAGTTGTAGGCCACGGAAGGAGAGTTGTATGGCATTGAAGCTCGTCTGGAGGCTAGTTAACACAGTGTCCAAAGAGGGGCCAGAAGTATACAGAATGGTGTCGCCTGCGTAGAGGTGAATCAGAGACTCACCTGCAGCAAGAGCGACATCATTGATGTATACAGAGAAGAGAGTCGGCCCAAGAATGGAACCCTGTGGCACCCCCATAGAGACTGCCAGAGGCCCGGACAACAGGCCCTCCGATTTGACACACTGAACTCTATCGGAGAAGTAGTTTGAGAACCATGCGAGGCAATCATTTGAGAAACCAAGGCTGTCGAGTCTGCCGATAAGGATGTGGTGATTGACGGAGTCGAAAGCCTTGCCAGATCAATGAAAACGGCTGCACAGTAATGTCTCTTATCGATGGTGGTTATGATGTCATTTAGGACCTTGAGCGTGGCTGCGGTGCACCCATGACCAGCCCTGAAACCAGATTGCATAGCGGAGAAGGTACGGTGGGATTCGAAATGGTCGGTAATTTGTTTGTTAACTTGGCTTTCAAAGACCTTAGAAAGGCAGGGTAGGATAGATATAGGTCTGTAGCAGTTTGGATCAATAGTGTCTCCCCCTTTGAAGAGGGGGATGACCGCAGCTGCTTTCCAGTCTTTGGGAATCTCAGACGTCACGAAAAAGAGGTTGAACAGGCTAGTAATAGGGGTTGCAACAATTTCTGCAGATAATTTTAAAAAGAAAGGGTCCAGATTGTCTAGCCCGGCTGATTTGTAGGGGTCCAGATTTCGCAGCTCTTTCAGAACATCAGCTAACTGGATTTGGGAGAAGGAGAAATGGGGGAGGCTTTGGCGAGTTACTGGGGGTGCAGGGCTGTAGGCCGGGGTAGGGGTAGCCAGGTGGAAAGCATGGCGAGCCGTAGAAAAATGCTTATTGAAATTCTCAATTATTGTGGGTTTATCGGTGGTGACAGCGTTTCCTATCCTCAGTGCAGTGGGCAGCTGGGAGGAGGTGCTCTTATTCTCCATAGACTTTACAGTGTCCCAGAACTTTTTTGAGTTTGTGTTACAGGAGGCAAATTTCTGCTTGAAAAAGCTAGCCTTGGCTTTCCTAACTGCCAGTGTATATTGGTTCCTGACTTCCCTGAAAAGTTGCATATCACGGGAGCTGTTTGATGCTAATGCAGAACGCCATAGGATGTTTTTGTGCTGGTCAAGGGCAGTCAGGTCTGGAGAGAACCAAGGGCTATATCTGTTCCTGGTTCTAAATTTCTTGAAAGGGGCATGCTTATTTAAGATGGTGAGGAAGGCACTTTTAAAGAACAACCAGGCATCCTCTACTGACGGGATGAGGTCAATATCCTTCCAGGATACCCGGGCCAGGTCGATTAGAAAGGCCTGCTCAAGCTTAGATTGTAGGATGGCCGGGGTGGTAAGCATGTCCCAGTTTAGGTCACCTAGCAGCACGAACTCTGAAGATAGATGGGGGGCAATCAGTTCACATATGGTGTCCAGAGCACAGCTGGGGGCAGAGGGTGGTCTATAGCAAGCGGCACAGTGAGAGACTTGTTTCTAGAGAGGCAGATTTTTAAAAGTAAAAGTTCAAATTGTTTGGGTACAGACCTGGATAGTAAGACAGAACTCTGCAGGCTATCTCTGCAGTAGATAGCAACACCGCCCCCTTTGGCCGTTCTATCTTGTCTGAAAATGTTGTAGTTAGGGATGGAAATTTTAGCGTTATTGGTGGTCTTTCTAAGCCAGGATTCAGACACGGCTAGGACATCCGGGTTGGCAGAGTGTGCTAGGGCAGTGAATAAAACAAACTTAGGGAGGAGGCTTCTAATGTTAACATGCATGAAACCAAGGCTTTTACGGTTGCAGAAGTCAACAAATGAGAGTGCCTGGGGAATAGGAGTGGAGCTAGGCACTGCAGGGCCTGGATTAACCTCTATATCACCAGAGGAACAGAGGAGGAGTAGGATAAGGGTACGGCTAAAGGCTATAATGACTGGTCGTCTAGGACGTTCTGAACCGAGAGTAAAAAGAACAGGTTTCAGGGGGCGATAAAATAGATTAAAGGCTTAATGTACAGACAAAGGTATGGTAGGACGTAAATACAGTGGATGTAAACCTAGGCTATTGGTGGTGATGAAAGAGATATTGTCTCTAGAAACATTTAAACCAGGTGATGTCATCGCATGTGTGGGAGGTGGAACTAAAGGGTTGGATAAGGCATATTGAGCAGGGCTTGAGGCTCTACAGTGAAATAAGGCAATAAACACTAACCAGAACAGCAATGGACAAGGCATATTGACATTGTGGAGAGGCATGCTTAGCCGAGTGATCATAAGGGTTCAAGTTAGTAGTGAGGCTGGTTGGGGACACGGCGATTCAGACAGCTAGCCGGGGGTAGCAAGCTAGCAAAGGCTAGCAGGCCGGCTAACAAAGATGGAGGAAGTCAGTTTATAGCCTCCTCGTGCGTTTCTGTTGGTAGACCAGTCGTGATGGGTTAGTGGGGTTCCGTGTGGTAAAGGGGACCAGGCCAATTGGCAAAAATAGGTAATAGTGGCCCAAGAAATTGTCAGATGGACCTGTTTAGCTAGCAGCCGATATGCTCAAGACAGCAAACGTTAGCAGGCCGCAGTTAGCTGTTGGGCGTTCAGGTGACGTCGCGACGGAGGGTTGAATAACCCCCTCTGGCAGATAACGTCGGTGGTCCAGTTGTGAAGACCCGGTGAGGCTCCGCACCGGCAGTAAAAACAGGTCCGGATAGGTGTTGTATCCCAGGAGTGGCTGATGGGATTCTTCAGCCAGCTAGGAGATGGGTCAAGCACAGGCTAGCTTCAGGATAATTGGTGCATTGCTCCGGGACCGACGTTAGCCAATAGGCACTCGGGTAGCAGCTAGCTAGCTGCAAGATCCAGGTGAAAAATGTCCAACTTGCGGTAGGAATCCGGGGATATGGAGAGAAAAAAAAAAAAAGGTCCGGTCCGGTAAGCTCTGGTTTGAGTCGCGTTATACGAACGGCGAGAGCTTTTCCGAGCTAAAGGTTAGCTGATGCCTGCTAGCAATGGTAAGCTAAATACTAACGTTAGCTAGTGAAGTTAGCTAGCATTTGTTGGGCGACTCCGGATTCGAGAAAAAGAAACACAGATCCGCAACCACTTTGGGTGAGGCAGGTTGCAGGAGAGTGTTTTGAAGTTGAATTTTAAAAAGCATATATAAAAAAAGATGTGAATAAAATATATAAAAAGATTATAAAAACGATATTTACACGGGACAGGTCGGGACAAGACAAAATACACGTCCGACTGCTACGCCATCTTGGATTCAAGATGTCGTAGCAGATATATCTGCCATCCATCAAAGATGGAATAGTTCATATTGTGTTAAATCTAAAGCTACATTGCACTCGTATTACAAAAACCAAGTCATATGTATCGGATGCATATTTTTGTTGTGGTACAAGCTACAGATGCATATGTTTGCTGTGGTACAAGCTACGGATGCACATGTTTGTTGTGGTACAAGCTACGGATGCATATGTTTGTTGTGGTACAAGCTACGGATGCATATGTTTGTTGTGGTACAAGCTACGGATGCATATGTTTGTTGTGGTACAAGCTATGGATGCATATGTTTGTTGTGGTACAAGCTATGGATGCATATGTTTGTTGTGGTACAAGCTACGGATGCATATGTTTGCTGTGGTACAAGCTATGGATGCATATGTTTGTTGTGGTACAAGCTACGGATGCATATGTTTGTTGTGGTACAAGCTACGGATGCATATGTTTGTTGTGGTACAAGCTATCCCTGGGGGAGCATGTGTTGTACCTTCTATGTGCTCATTCCACTTAGAAAGCACCTGAGAACCTGTTCCCACCAATACGTTTGCAGTAAGTTGTGTAAATCTATAATGAGTGTCGGAAAGACCTCATGGGGGCAACGGAAGTTATTTACACACATACCATGTACAAACATACCATGGTTAATCTTTTTAATGAACTTATTTGAGAACAGATATTGACTAATTATTTTGCATTTTGACATTGAATATTTTGCTTAACAGTGTGTGTTTGTGTGTGTGTGTGTGTGTCCAGTGACGTGTGTCCAGTGACACGCTATGGCAGGGTTCTCAAACTGGCGACCCGCAGGCCAAATTTGGCCGTGGATGGTTATATTTGCCCGCCCCAAGTTTTCTGAGCAAAAAACCTTTTGGGGGAGACATAAAAGAATGTAAAAACAGAAATCCGTTCCCTAGTATTCCCACGCATAGTAGAGAGGCATGTGATTGTATACAAATGTAAGCAAGGTTTGTAATGATTATGTTTTAGTCTAATATTATATCTGTTTGTGATTCTTGCAGTCAATTTTCAGTCAGATGATTTGTAATTATGTTCCAGCCCCCCGACCATCCGCTCCAGATAAATTGGCCCGCAGCTGAATCTAGTTGATGATCCCTGCTCTATGGGCTGTCTCTGATCTGCTGTAATCATCATCATCGTTGTGTGCTTGTTGCTCAGCTTTCCTTCCTGCCCTGTTCCTCTCACTAAACACACACACACACACACAAACACAGTCACACACAAAGTCACACACACACACAGTGACTTGCGATTAACCCAGTTCATTGCAGACAAGCAATGCAAATAGGAAAATGGCTCAACCATTTCCTCCACAATGACATTAGAGTTGAATTAGTATAAAAAAGATCATATCCACACATTCATTGAATGGTCCCAAAGTTGAACAGCATCTTTTTAACCACCAAGGCTCTGCATGGGACAGTTGTTGCCTATTAGCCGTATCATGGGTGGTTTTCATAAACATCTGAAGGACAGTTGTTGCCTATTAGCCGTATCATGGGTGGTTTTCATAAACATCTGAAGGACAGTTGTTGCCTATTAGCCGTATCATGGGTGGTTTTCATAAACATCTGAAGGATGCACCACAGTGGCAGTCTTCTGGCTCCATTAGTATCCCACCATGCCTTCTGGCAGCCCAAGCCCACACAGGTAGAAGACACAGCAGGTGGTACGTTAGCATATTCATGATCCGCTCATGCATAATTCATTAGGTCTCCTGGTGGGAAGTTGGCAGGTTAGTCACGTGTTGCCTTACCTCTGGGGTACGCCAGTGAGACTAGGTGGCTGGGCCTCTAATTGGTAGGGGTTTCGGAGGAGATATCGAGACACACACACACAATGCACACACAACTTTATCTGTGTGTGTGTGCGTGTGTGTCTGTGTGTGTGTGGCAGGCCCAGAGTGTATAGCAGCAGTCTGCCAAGCCTCATTCCACAGATTCCTCTGCAAGAAAAAAATATCTGGGAGAGAAAGAGAGAGGGAGAGATGCAGCCAGGGACACGAGACAGGGAATGGAGCCAGCAAAAGAAAGAGGCCAGAGGGAGGCCTTGGTTTGAAAAAGTAGGAGAGTTGGGGAGTAGAAGAGTTGGAGTGTAGGAGTTGAAGAGTAGAAGAGTTGGAGTGTAGGAGAGTTGGAGAGTAGAAGAGTTGGAGTGTAGGAGAGTTGGAGAGTAGAAGAGTTGGAGTGTAGGAGTTGAAGAGTAGAAGAGTTGGAGTGTAGGAGTTGAAGAGTAGAAGAGTTGGAGTGTAGGAGAGTTGGAGAGTAGGAGAGTTGGAGAGTAGGAACACTAGCTTTTGTTTCAGCAGTTTCAACTGACCAGGCTGTTGTTTGAATTTATTGATTTGCCTGATTAAATTATTCTTAGATAAAAATAATTTTGAATTTAGTACAAATCATTTAGATCAACATACACAAAAACCCACACCATTCATTCCCTAGAATTCTATTCAGAGCTCTCTTGACCTGAAAGCTTAGAGTACACACACCTCTTCAGAAACAATGGGTAAATGCGTAGCATGCCGTGTGTGGTGATTGCAACCATTTCAAATGTCAGTTGCTTAAGACTTCTGGTGAGTTAGCCGACACTGGCTACAGCTGAGGGAGAGAGAAATAGATTAGGAAACTGTTAGTGCTTTTTAGTTAATGCTGATGTGTAAACAGCATTTCTATCTCATATTTTACTGTATGTTGATTTCAAAATTAACATCAGGATTACAGATTGTGTGTAGTGCTCCCTCCCTCCCTCCCTCCCTCCCTCCCCCTCCCTCCCTCCCTCCCTCCCTCCTCCCTCCCTCCCTCCCTCCCTCCCTCTTGCAGGTCTTGTTGATGGGTGCCTGTGTAGAGTTTAGCTTGGCAGTGTGTCTGCCAAGGACATTTGCACATTTTAGCCTATTGCCCCATTTCCTTGCTGCACTCCTCCTGCGGTGTGTGTGTGTGTGTGTGTGTGGGGTTGGCACGCAGGCTCAATAGATGTGGCTCTGCCACTCGACTGCCAGTTTGCACGGCACAGAGAGCTGTCTGGTTTTCATGTTCCTGGGAAGGAAGCACTTACAAGTGAAGGAATAAATGATGCAGTTATTTTACCAGGCATGTCAATGCAGCTGTTTATTTTCTTCTTTGTCCTATCCAAGTATACTAAAGACAACAAAATGATTGCATAATTTATAAGTACTGCATAACTGCACAGACTAGTGAACTTTAGGGTAATTGGGTTATTCCACAGCGTATTATTTGTTTTATTTAATCAAATAAAGTAGCAGACCAACATACACATGAATATTCATTATGTAGTGGCGTCTCTTTGTCCCTATTGGCTGTCATTCTAACCTGTGATCTGGCAGTGACATAACCAGTGGAATCAGCTGATTGGTCAGTGTCTCTTTGTCCCGTGGCATGTGGCTCCTTATTAGAGAACACTGTGACCTACACTGGAACCTAGCCAGGGAATATTGAAGTTGTATTATTTCACTGTTGTGTGTGTAGAATGGAACGACTCTCACAGAGAAATTCAATAGGAGCTGCAGAGAGGGAGGTGTGTGTGTGTCCACGCATATAAGTCCATGCGCATGTGTCCATAGACACCCAAGCCCATGTCAATGTAAAGCATCATTAAATTGGGTCCGGGTGGGTGAGGAGGAGGTTTGGTGTGCAGCTCTACCATGTGTTGATGACTGTAATAACTCTCTCCCAGGCCAGCTGTTACGTGTGTGTGCTGCGTTTGATTTATTAGGATCCCCATTAGTCGACGCCAATGGAGACAGCCAGTCTTACTGGGCTCCGACATAACAATAAAGACATTACTGACAATACACTTTACAATTTACATACATTTAAGAACACTGGTCTATAGAGACACACATCAGTGATGTAGTGTAGTGACTTCTCTGAGTTCTCTCTATAGACCAGTGTTTTTCAATCCCTTATTGATCAGTCTTGAGACATTGTCTTGTGTAGGATCGTTTGAGAAACTAATAACATAGCTGTTTTCTGATGCACAGACAGAATGAATGCATAGAGAATGAGTCTTCCAGTGAGTCTTCCAGTGAGTCTTCCAGTGAGTCTTCCAGTGAGTCTTCCAGTGAGTCTCTGGAAACAGCTGTTTTGGGTGTGTAACTCCCTCCATCTTTCCCATCATCGAGGAGGGGGGTGGTGCTGGGGCCCCGGGAACTTTGGGAGTGGAAGAAGAAGATGAAAGGGTTGTCATGCCATCCACAGGGCAGAAAAGAGGAAGAGATTAAACGCGTGAGAATAAACATACACAAATAGGAAGGAAGTAGGACTGATGAAATGTGTATGTGTGTGTACCTCAGTAGGGTGTATATGGCAATTAAACAACATTTTCGCCCCTGTCTGAAATTAGGTGTTCTCAACCCCCCCATTAAGCAGGATTAACTAGTGCACTAAAGAGGCTGAAGTGTGATTTAGGCCAGGGGACAGGTGTGTGTTTATGTCTGTGATTGATTACCTCATAATTACCTCACCATTGCTCATTGTAGACAAAGATCCATGCCAGCCTTTTGTGTCTAACAAATATGGCTGCCGGTTGGGCTATGTGCCGTGTTTTGGAATATGGAACTTTCTTCTCCACTTGTCTCTGCCTCTCTCTCTGCCTCTCCCCCTCTCTCTCTCTCTCTTTCTCTCTCTCTCTCTCTCTCCCCCTCTCTCTCTCTGCCTCTCTGCCTCTCCCTCTCTGCCTCTGCCTCTCCCTCTCTGCCTCTCTCTCTCTCTCTCTCTCTCTCTCTCTCTCTCTCTCTCTCTCTCTCTCTCTCTCTCTCTCTCTCTCTCTCTCTCTCTCTCTCTCTCTCTCTCTCTCTCTCTCTCTCTCTCTCTCTCTCTTTTTCTCTCTCTCTCTCCCCCTCTCTCTCTCTGCCTCTCTCTCTGCCTCTCTGCCTCTCCCTCTCTGCCTCTCTGCCTCTCCCTCTCTGCCTCTCTCTCTCTCTCTCTCTCTCTCTCTCTCTCTCTCTCTCTCTGCCTCTTCCTCTCTCTCTCTCTCTGCTTCTCTCTCTCTGCCTCTCTTCCTCTCTGCCTCTCTTCCTCTCTGCCTCTCTCTCTCTCTCTCTGAGCGCTGGGGGAAGCTGCGTTGGCCTTTTAGGAGAGGCAGATGAAAGAGAAAGACTGATAAAGTGGTGGAGAGGAGAGCTGGTAGTGAGAGGAGAGCTGGTAGTGAGAGGAGAGCTGGTGTGTTGTGTTCCACTAAGAAGTAGGTTAAATTAAGCCCCCGGGAGTGGAGGGTGGAGAGAAGGGAAGAGTTACAACTTCAAACACACACACACACACACACACACACACACACACACACACACACACACACACACACACATTCTAAAACTAATCACAGAAACCAAGTGTTTCCCTCAGAGCAACCTTATGGCAACCTCATTTAATTCGCTCCACTCACTCCTGTGAATCACAGGAGGTTGGTGGCACCTTAATTGGGGAGGACGGGCTCATGGTAATTGTTGGAGCGGAATTAGTGGAATGTGTTTTCTCGGTTCCAGCCATTATTATGAGCCGTTCACCCCTCAGCAGCCTCCACTAAATTGTGAATCCATTCTCTCAGAATGTAAAGAGTGGCTGTGTGCTTCCCTACATCTCTCTGCTTTAGGTCTATATTAGCTGAGTCATCGTGGCTTCATGGGCTTCTCCCTGTCTGCTCTGTTGTTTAGTCTGGGAGTTCTCAGGTTGTGAGGGAGTGGAGGTTCCCTGGTGTTGCCCAGCTGCTCTGCGTCAGCCCTCATTCCTCCTCAGAGTCCAGAAACTACCCCTAGCAGACTCTTCCCCCCAAGGCACTTCAAGTATGTCTGAAAGGAATTTGATTGGTATAATTGGCAATACATAGCCTCCTTTTGCCGGGGGGCTCCAATAACCTAAGCCCAGGAACTTCAATCTAGAATTTAGACCTGTGACTAGGTCTAGTTACTAATCAATGTGGTAGTACTGTAGATCCACCTTTCCCCTGGCTTGAGGGAAAAAAGTATTTGATCCCCTGCTGATTTTGTAAGTTTACCCACTGACAAAGAAATGATCAGTCTATAATTTTAATGGTTTATTTGAACAGTGAGAGACAGAATAACAACAACAAAATCAAGAAAAACGCATGTGAAAAATGTTATAAATTGATTAGCACTTTAATGAGGGAAATAAGTATTTGACCCCCTCTCAATCAGAAAGATTTCTGGCTCCCAGGTGTCTTTTATACAGGTAACGAGCTGAGATTAGGAGCACACTCTTAAAGGGAGTGCTCCTAATCTCAGTTTGTTACCTGTATAAAAGACACCTGTCCACAGAAGCAATCAATCAATCAGATTCCAAACTCTCCACCATGGCCAAGACCAAAGAGCTCTCCAAGGATGTCAGGGACAAGATTGTAGACCTACACAATGTTGGAATGGGCTACAAGACCATCGCCAAGCAGCTTGGTGAGAAGGTGACAACAGTTGGTGCGATTATGCAAATGGCAGAAACACAAAGGAACTGTCAATCTCCCTCGGCCTGGGGCTCCATGCAAGATCTCACCTCGTGGAGTTGCAATGATCATGAGAACAGTGAGGAATCAGCCCAGAACTCCACGGGAGGATCTTGTCAATGATCTCAAGGCAGCTGGGACCATAGTCACAAAGAAAACAATTGGTAACACACTACGCCGTGAAGGACTGATATCCTGCAGTGCCCACAAGGTCCCCCTGCTCAAGAAAGCACATACAGTGGGGCAAAAAAGTATTTAGTCAGCCACCAATTGTGCAAGTTCTCCAACTTAAAAAGATGAGAGAGGCCTGTAATTTTCATCATAGGTACACTTCAACTATGACAGACGAAATGAGAAAAAGAAATCCAGAAAATCACATTGTAGGATTTTTAATTTATTTATTTGCAAATTATGGTGGAAAATAAGTATTTGGTCAATAACAAAAGTTTCTCAATACTTTGTTATATACCCTTTGTTGGCAATGACAGAGGTCAAACGTTTTCTGTAAGTCTTCACAAGGTTTTCACACACTGTTGCTGGTATTTTGGCCCATTCCTCCATGCAGATCTCCTCTAGAGCAGTGATTTTTTGGGGCTGTTGCTGGGCAACACGGACTTTCAACTCCCTCCAAAGATTTTCTATGGGGTTGAGATCTGGAGACTGGCTAGGCCACTCCAGGACCTTGAAATGCTTCTTCTGAAGCCACTCCTTCGTTGCCGGGCGGTGTGTTTGGGATCATTGTCATGCTGAAAGACCCAGCCACGTTTCATCTTCAATGCCCTTGCTGATAGAAGGAGGTTTTCACTCAAAATCTCACGATACATGGCCCCATTCATTCTTTCCTTTACACGGATCAGTCGTCCTGGTCCCTTTGCAGAAAAACAGCCCCAAAGCATGATGTTTCCACCCCCATTCTTCACAGTAGGTATGGTGTTCTTTGGATGCAACTCAGCATTCTTTGTCCTCCAAACACGACGAGTTGAGTTTTTAACCAAAAAGTTCTATTTTGGTTTCATCTGACATTCTCCCAATCCTCATCTGGATCATCCAAATGCTCTCTAGCAAACTTTAGACGGGCCTGAACATGTACTGGCTTAAGCAGGGGACACGTCTGGCACTGCAGGATTTGAGTCCCTGGCGGCGTAGTGTGTTACTGATGGTAGGCTTTGTTACTTTGGTCCCAGCTCTCTGCAGGTCATTCACTAGGTCCCCGTGTGGTTCTGGGATTTTTGCTCACCGTTCTTGTGATCATTTTGACCCCACGGGTGAGATCTTGCGTGGAGCCCCAGATCGAGGAAGATTATCAGTGGTCTTGTATGTCTTCCATTTCCTAATAATTGCTCCCACAGTTGATTTCTTCAAACCAAGCTGCTTACCTATTGCAGATTCAGTCTTCCCAACCTGGTGCAGGTCTACAATTTTGTTTCTGGTGTCCTTTGACAGCTCTTTGGTCTTGGCCATAGTGGAGTTTGGAGTGTGACTGTTTGAGGTTGTGGACAGGTGTCTTTTATACTGATAACAAGTTCAAACAGGTGCCATTAATACAGGTAACGAGTGGAGGACAGAGGAGCCTCTTAAAGAAGAAGTTACAGGTCTGTGAGAGCCAGAAATCTTGCTTGTTTGTATGTGACCAAATACTTATTTTCCACCATAATTTGCAAATAAATTCATTAAAAATCCTACAATGTGATTTTCTGGATTTTTTTTCCTCATTTTGTCTGTCATAGTTGAAGTGTACCTATGATGAAAATTACAGGCCTCTCTCATCTTTTTAAGTGAGAAAACCTGCACAATTGGTGGCTGACTAAATACTTTTTTGCCCCACTGTATACATGCCCGTCTGAAGTTTGCCAATGAACATCTGAATGATTCAGAGGACAACTGGGTGAAAGTGTTGTGGTCAGATGAGACCAAAATGGAGCTCTTTGGCATCAACTCAACTCGCCATGTTTGGAGGAGGAGGAATGCTGCCTATGACCTCAAGAACACCATCCCCACTGTCAAACATGGAGGTGGAAACATTATGCTTTGGGGGTGTTTTTCTGCTAAGGGGACAGGACAACTTCACAGCATCAAAGGGACGATGGACGGGCCATTTACCGTCAAATCTTGGGTGAGAACCTCCTTCCCTCAGCCAGGGTCGTGGATGGGTATTCCAGCATGACAATGACCCAAAACACACAGCCAAGACAACAAAGGAGTGGCTCAAGAAGAAGCACATTAAGGTCCTGGAGTGGCCTAGCCAGTCTCCAGACCTTAATCCCATAGAAAATCTGTGGAGGGAGCTGAAGGTTTGAGTTGCCAAAGGTCAGCCTCGAAACATTAATGACTTGGAGAAGATCTGCAAAGAGGAGTGGGACAAAATCCCTCCTGAGATGTGTGCAAACCTGGTAGCCAACTACAAGAAATGTCTGACCTCTGTGATTGCCAACAAGGGTTTTGCCACCAAGTACTAAGTCATGTTTTGCAGAGGGGTCAAATACTTATTTCCCTGATTAAAATGCAAATCAATTTATAACATTTTTCACATGCTTTTGTCTGGATTTTTTTTGTTGTTATTCTGTCTCTCACTGTTCAAATAAACATACCATTAAAATTATAGACTGATCATTTCTTTGTCAGTGGACAAACGTACAAAATCAGCAGGGGATCAAATACTTTTTTCCCTCACTGTAGGTGGAATGTTTTCCTAATTTCATATATCCATCTAATCCTTTCAGGAGTAGGGGCTAAGGGGAAGGGGCTAAGGGGTAGGGGCTAAGGAGTAGGGGCTAAGGGGTAGGGGCTAAGGAGTAGGGGCTAAGGGATAGGGACAAATGAGTAGGGGCTATGTGGTTTCGAATTATAGGGGCTATGGAGTAGGGGCTAAAGGATAGGGGCTAAGGGGTAGGGGCTAAGGGGTAGGAGCTTGGAGTTTTTAGTGGATGGGGCTTTTGTCTGAGCTCTGCTGGTTTCACTCAGTCAAAGTTCAAAGTTCAAAGATGCACAGGTGAGGTGGTCAGCCAGCACCACTGTGTGTCCAGTCTGTCCCGTTGTCACTGGTGAGGTGGTAATGTATACAAGTGGGAATGTCCAGTCTCTGTGTGTGGTAATGTGCAGTGTGTCTTTTTTTTTGTGTCTGTTATAATGACTTGGAGAATTCTACGGGTCGGCCTCCCTCTCTCGCTTCCCTCCTCTGTTCTCCTTCCCCTGTCCACTCTTTTCACTTGACTGCATAAACACACACTCCCATTTACTTACGAAGTGCCAAGTTATCAACGTTCTGTCTGCACTTCACTCTTTTTTACAGTTAGCATATTGAAGCTACGGGAGGTATTTCGTTTACTTGGTATTTTTCCTGGATGACTTGAAATTCAGTGAAGGAACCACTGTCATATTCTAGATAGGAATACCTGTCTATGTTTGTGTTGTGTAACAAAAAGCGTTTGTTAAGTGGTGTCTAAGTGTTTGTTAAATGTTGTCGAAGCGTTGTCGAAGCGTTTGGTGATTGTTGTCTAAAGCGTTGTCTAGAGTTTGAAGCCATTGATAGAGGTTCCATCGTTGCCATTATGCCAGGATAGCAGCCTAACCTGGGAGCTCCTGTAAATGTGTAAACATTTCATAATTTTTAAGTATTTTTGATTGCATTTTTGTTTTTGCTAGCTAATGTGTTAGCTATCAGCATGGCATGACTGGCAAATCAGTTGTTTTTGCCTTACTAATGTGTCACTGTCATCAAGAAGCTAACGTCCTAGCAAACTAGCTAGCTAGCTATGTTTTGATTCAAAGTAAGGGGATGGTGTTTGGAGATGGCAGGCTCGATGAAGATGCTGAAGTTTAAGTTTTGAGCAGTTTTCTCCAGTGGTTAGCTTCAAGGCGGACTATTCTGGACTGATGTGCAGTTTGCTTTTCTGGCACATTCGTGGCTGTTGTGTCTTCACCCAGGTGGGTGCTACACATCGGGAGTGGGGGGAGTTCTACCCATGGTGTCTGACTTCAGAGACTACTGCTGAAAAGCGCTGCTTCAGTGACGGTGAGGTGCCATGATTGGCCATTAACTGTTTGTTTTAGTTTAAAAAAATGGCATGTTTTTTTGTTGTTGCTTCAAGCGCTTTGAGATTAAAATGAAAATAGTTCTATAAAAAACAACAGGCCTGCTGGGAAATGGGAATTGTGCGCCTCCTCCTCCTCTGCAATTTCCCAAGCTGACTGACTGGCTTCTTCAAGGTGTACATGGGGACATTAGGCACCCTTGCCTTATGCCCCCAGGTCAGAGTTGAGTTAATGAACAGACTGTCTGTGTTAGTTCTCAACATGAAGGTAGCCTCCTATCTGTCAACTGACAAATGACACATGGATTACATAAACATTCAGTTTGTTTGTTATGTGGTTTATCATGAGTTTGCCCCATTCATGTTTGCAATATTAATGTGGAGACAAAGGCCTTCCTAAGTAGCTATAACCAGAAGTAGGATTCCCATTTCTTTCAACTCTCTGAACCTTTGTGGTGTCCTTTCCTCCCCTGCTCTTTCCATTTCTTCCTGTCAGTGGCTCTGAGATGTCTCTCTGTCTCGTGATCTTTTTCAATCTTGTGTTTACTAAAACACTTTGAGCCGCACTCTGTTCCGCCGTTCCGGAACTCTCTCCGACCCCGTTCCCAGTCAGTTAGAACCGGCACGCTCCGATTCCCATCCCTGGGCTTATCCGTCCTCCAGGCAGCTCGGAATGCCATTTCCCACTCCAAAGTGGGCTGTTTTCATCGACATTACTGGCTATAAGTGGACTTGAGTTGGAAAGGTCAGGTTACACTCAGGACTGCACAGATAGTTAATGGACTGCACAGATAGTTAATGGACTGCACAGATAGTTAATGGACTGCACAGATAGTTAATGGACTGCACAGATAGTTAATGGACTGCACAGATAGTTAATGGACTGCACAGATAGTTAATGGACTGCACAGATAGTTAATGGACTGCACAGATAGTTAATGGACTGCACAGATAGTTAATGGACTGCACAGATAGTTAATGGACTGCACAGATAGTTAATGGACTGCACAGATAGTTAATGGACTGCACAGATAGTTAATGGACTGCACAGATAGTTAATGGACTGCACAGATAGTTAATGGACTGCACAGATAGTTAATGGACTGCACAGATAGTTAATGGACTGCACAGATAGTTAATGGACTGCACAGATAGTTAATGGACTGCACAGATAGTTAATGGACTGCACAGATAGTTAATGGACTGCACAGATAGTTAATGGACTGCACAGATAGTTAATGGACTGCACAGATAGTTAATGGACTGCACAGATAGTTAATGGACTGCACAGATAGTTAATGCATTACTAAATAGTTAAACAAATGTATTACACATAGAAAGCCAAATTATAGACTCAAATTAAATATGTCATATATGGACTCAACCCAGAGGTCACCTGCTGTCACTTGACTCATGCGTGTGTGCGCACACACACACAATTATATACACACGCATACAGTACACACACATAAACAGCGTTCGACTGATGCCTGATGCTCCACGTTCCACCAGCGATGTTCCCGTTAAACCAGAGCCTTCCCTCTGTCATTACTAAGGAATCTACCAACGCAGGCTCTGGCAGGAATATTATATTTAAAGACGGTAATGTTGGGACTGCCTCTCTGCCTGGTCCAGCCCGTCTCCTAGGGAAAGTGTGATTTAAGAGGACCTAATTTAACGTGGGGCGTAGGACACAGGAATGGGGTGTAGGACACAGGAATGGCGTGTAGGACACAGGAATGGGGCGTAGGGGTCAAATCAAATCACATTTTATTTGTCACATACACATGGTTAGCAGATGTTAATGCGAGTGTAGTGAAATGCTTGTGCTTCTAGTTCCGAGCATGCAGTAGTATCTAACAAGTAATCTAACAATTTCACAACAACTACCTTATTCACACAAGTGTAAAGGAATGAATAAGAGTATGTACATATAAATATATGGATGAGCGATGGCTGAACGGCATAGGCAATGAGATGAGTAATGTAGGATATGTAAACATTATATAAAGTGGCATCGTTTAAAGTGGCTAGTGATACATTTATTACATCCAATTTTTAATTACTAAAGTGGCTAGAGATTTGAGTCAATGGTCGAACAGCATAGGCAAGATGTAGTAGATGGTATAGAGTACAGTATATAGATATGAGATGAGTAATGTAGGATATGTAAACATTATATAAAGTGGCATTGTTTAAAGTGGCTAGTGATACATTTATTACATACATTTTTTTATTATTAAAGTGCGTAGAGATTTGAGTCAGTATGTTGTCCTTGATGATCTTTTTGGCCTTCCTGTGACATCGGGTGGTGTAGGTGTCCTGGAGGGCAGGTAGTTTACCCCCGGTGATGCGTTGTGCGGACTTCACTATCCTCTGGAGAGCCTTACGGTTGTGGGCGGAGCAGTTACCGTACCAGGCGGTGATACAGCCCGTCATGATTCTCTCGATTGTGCATCTGTAAAAGTTTGTGAGTGTTTTTGGTGACAAGCCGAATTTCTTCAGCCTCCTGTGGTTGAAGAGGTGCTGTTGCGCCTTCTTCACCACGCTGTCTGTGTGGGTGGACCATTTCAGATTGTCCGTGATGTGTACACCGGGGAACTTACTATGTGCTTATTCATTCACAGACTAGGGAAGGGTTCCCCAAATCCGCATTTTTAATACAAATTATCTGAATATTTGAACTATATAAATAAGTAAGCAAGTTAGGGTTGCACACCGCTCTCTCTAACAATATTTTTTAAATATCATTAGTTTTTCCATAGCCATATACTTCTACATCATTGCTGCATGGGATTTTTACTTAAATGTATTAATTCCGGAAACTAACCACACTCTTGAGCTTTCCACACTGAAAACTCCCTATTCACTGTGTCACGATCTTGTTGAGGGACGGACCAAGACGATGCTTCCAGTATACATATTTATTAAATCAACGTAACTGGGGAAAATAACAAATAGACAAACGATCAAAACGATGGCACATAACAATGACTAAACACAAAAGCTATGACCAAACAATAACCCACAAAACCCCTCTGAAAACTACAAACATATATATGGTTCCCAATTAGAGGTAACGACACTCAGCTGCCTCTAATTGGGAACCATTTACCCAACATAGAAACAGAACACCTAGAACAGAAAAACCCTACACCAAAAACGAAACAAAAACACGCCAGCCTGTAAAACTCAGGCCTGGACATGACACACTGGTGGAATAGATATTTTCAATCGCTACATTGGCTTGCATTGAAATGTAACCAGAGTAAAGGATAGGTCTAAACACTTTTAACAATTCATTCTCCTAGAACACCATGTGCAAGTTAATCACAGGAATTGCATATAGCTCCACTGAAACAAGATTTATGGGTTGCAGACTTGTTCGTCCCCCTCTTTTTAACCTTTTATTTACTGTGCATTCCTCCCAGTATTTTTGTATACATTTTTTATAACCTTTATTTAACTAGGTGTTACCCTGTCATTTCTGTGCTTTCTCTCCCTCTTTCTCCCAATTGATTTGTTTGCTCCAGAAATAGAGGGCAGAGGGCAGAGGGCAGCGTGGGCGCCAGGAGCACGTGAGAGAGAAAAACATGGCTATACTTACCGCCAGGGAAAATCTTGGATGCTTTTTGTGAAGTTGGAGAGCAACTTGCTTGGCTTCTATAGGAAGAACACATCACACAGTCCCTCTTAATTTGAAGAAAAGTGATAGGATGAGAATGAAGACAGAAAGGAAATACATAATAAGCTCTTTGAGATTGTAATGAAAAGTTTATTATTATTATAATATAATGGAATGCGAATGCCTTTACACGCTTAGTGCTGGGTAATAAATAAATAAAAGAGGGCCATATTATTCCCATGGAATTTAATGCACACAGAGCTTCGATGGAAGGGTCTTTGCCCTCTCTGCTCATATTCCACATAGCTTTGGTTGACAGTGTATTCAGTTTACAGCTGTATTGAGTTGACAGTGATATACTGTATTCTACTGTACCATTCGGCCTTATTAATTTCTCTCAGCCCAGAACCCAAGCACCATGTGGTATTGATCAAACATACACCCCTGTGCACTGGACTTGAGACATGGCTTACTTTAACACGCGCTCAGACTGCACACACACACACACACACACACACACACACACACACACACACACACACACACACACACACACACACACACACACACACACACACACACACACACACACACACACACACACACACACACACACACACACACACACACACACACACAGTAAATCCGCCTCACCGTAGTTCAGTGAGTGTGGTCTACATGCTTGAGCCTGAACCTGCACAGTCCCCCATTCCCCCAGAGTGCCCTAACACATTCCCAGGACTGAGCTGATGATTTGGAGAGATGGATTGCCTTGAGAGGTGCTTGTGTGAAATATTTGCCTATGCATGTGTGTGCAGTTGTACGTGTGTTTTTTCAAGGCTTTTTATTTGTGTTTTTTAAACTAACCATCATATAGGGAGGTAAGTCAAGCCTGCCATGGCAGTTTGAACAAGATTATTCTCAGATTGAGTATAAGAACAATTTAAGAACAACCTTTAGTTCAACACACACACACACACACACACACACATAGCCCAGTGCATAGTGGTCCCTCTCCCTGAGGCTAGGTTTTCTGAATCCCTCTAGTAATGGAATGGAATGGGAAATGGCACACTATTCCCTACATAGTACACTATGGGCCCTGGTCAAAAGTAGTGTGCTATATAGGGAAGAAAGTGCCATTTGGGACGAATCCACAGTGTTTAGATACCTTATCATCCACGGCGCTAAGCTGCAACTGATAACATCAGTATTTACCAGAGCTGTCTGAACATGACCATCGTGCCATTCCACAACCTTCACTAACTGCATAACCTGTTAACTGTTATCCTCAAGCATTACCTCCACTCAAATCAGGGCAATTACCACATACCAGGTATATTTCACCTTTCTATATGCTACATTTTCCCTCTTTCTCAGAGTCACTGTGGTGTGTGTGTGTGTGTGTGTGTGTGTGTGTGTGTGTGTGTGTGTGTGTGTGTGTGTGTGTGTGTGTGTGTGTGTGTGTGTGTGTGTGTGTGTGTGTGTGTGTGTGTGTGTGTGTGTGTGTGTGTGTGTGTGTGTGTGTGTGTGTGTGTGTGTGTGTGTGTGTGTGTGTGTGTGTGTGTGTGTGAAAAGAGGAAGAGAGAGAGGGTTCAGCTAGTGCTGGCGTCAGAGCTGTAATGCATGGTAGTGTAGAGAGCAAGCCAGAGCCAAGCCAACCTTTCAGATAACACTCCTGCTGTATCAGATGGTGTGTGTGTGTGTGTGTGTGTGTGTGTGTCAGCCCTGTGCATGGTGATCATATCTCCTTTGACTGTATGGAAAGGGAACTTGACTATTGGACTAGTCGGTTACATGACTGTAGATACTTGACTGTAGTTACTTGACTGTAGTTACATGACTGTAGTTACTTGACTGTAGTGACATGACTGTACTTACTTGACTGTAGTTACATGACTGTACTTACTTGACTGTAGTTACGTGACTGTAGTTACTTGACTGTAGTTACTTGACTGTAGTTACATGACTGTAGTTACTTGACTGTAGTTACATGACTGTAGTTACTTGACTGTAGTTACATGGCTGTAGTTACTTGACTGGTTACATGGCTGTAGTTACATGACTGTAGTTACTTGACTGTAGTTACTTGACTGTAGTTACTTGACTGTAGTTACATGGCTGTAGTTACTTGACTGGTTACATGGCTGTAGTTACATGACTGTAGTTACTTGACTGGTTACATGGCTGTAGTTACATGACTGTAGTTACTTGACTGGTTACATGGCTGTAGTTACTTGACTGTAGTTACTTGACTGGTTACATGGCTGTAGTTACTTGACTGGTTACATGGCTGTAGTTACATGACTGTAGTTACTTGACTGGTTACATGGCTGTAGTTACATGACTGTAGTTACTTGACTGGTTACATGGCTGTAGTTACATGACTGTAGTTACTTGACTGTAGTTACATGGCTGTAGTTACTTGACTGTAGTTACTTGACTGGTTACATGGCTGTAGTTACATGACTGTAGTTACTTGACTGGTTACATGGCTGTAGTTACTTGACTGGTTACATGGCTGTAGTTACATGACTGTAGTTACTTGACTGGTTACATGGCTGTAGTTACATGACTGTAGTTACTTGACTGGTTACATGGCTGTAGTTACATGACTGTAGTTACTTGACTGGTTACATGGCTGTAGTTACTTGACTGTAGTTACTTGACTGTAGCCCTGTTGCGCCTTCTTCACCACACTGTCTGTGTGGGTGGATCATTTCAGTTGGTCAGTGATGTGTATGCAAAGGAACTTGAAGCTTTCCACCTTCTCCACTGCGGTCCCATCGAAGTGCTTTGGAGGGTGCTCCCTCTGCTGTTTGGGGAGTTTCTCCCATTATTCTCTGCAGATCCTCTCAAGCACTGTCAGGTTGGATGGGGAGCGTCACTGCACAGCTATTTTCAGGTCTCTCCAGAGATGTTCAATCGGGTTCAAGCCCGAGCTCTGGCTGGTCTACTCAAGGACATTCAGAGACTTGTCCTGAAGCCACTCCTGCGTTGTCTTGGCTGTGTGCTTAGGGTTGTTGTCCTGTTGGAAGGTGAACATTCGCCCTAGTCTGAGGTCCTGAGCACTCTGGAGCAGGTTTTCATCAAGGATCTTTCTGTACTTTGCTCCGTTCATGTTTCCTTCATTCCTGACTAGTCTCCCAGTCCCTGCCGCTGAAAAACATCACCACAGCATGATGCTGCCACCACCATGCTTCACCGTAGGGATGGTAACACATTTCCCCCGGATGTGACACTTGGCATTCAGGCCAATCTTGGTTTCATCAGACCAGAGAATGTTGTTTCTCATGGTCTGAGAGTCCTTTAGGTGCCTTTCTGAAAACTCCAAAAGGGCTGTCATGTGCCTTTTACTGAGGAGTGGCTTCCGTCTGGCCACTCTACCATAAAGGCCTGATTGGTGGAGGGCTGCAGAGATGGTTGTCCTTCTGGAAGGTTCTCCCATCTCCACAGAGGAACTCTGGAGCTATGTCAGAGTGACCATCGGGTCTTGGTCACCTCCCTGACCAAGGCCCTTCTCCTGCGATTGCTCAGTTTGGCCGGGCAGCCAGCTTAGGAAGAGTCTTGGTGGTTCCAAACTTCTTCCATTTAAGAATGATGGAGGCCACTGTGTTCTTGGGGACCTTTAACTTCTCAGGGATCACTGGGGCGCTAGCGGGCTGCTCCCGACACTACCAGGTAAAATGTAAGGCGCCAAATTCAAAATCCAAAAGTTGAATTATTAAACATCCACCAATATACAAGTGTTCCATACTCATCAAAAGCTCTGTTTCTTGGCAATATCACAGCGTTGTCAGATTTCAAAAAGGCTTTACGGCGAAAGCAGCACATTTGATTGTTTGAGGGTAGCACCTCACATATTTTTCCCATAGCCATGTATCGATTAGCCATCATGGCACACACATAACACATTTCACAGCGAAAACAAATCAATTACCTGTTGAAGAACTTCTACTGAGGTCATCCTAAGTGTCCAACGAAGACAATCCATGGTTCTTTTGTTAGAAAAAGTAATGTATTTTATCCATAAATCCTCCATTTGGTTTATGCGGCGTTATAATCAGAAAGCGACAGCTTCCACTACTCCATTAAAACGTGACGCGAACTCGTTCATCTTATACCTATAAACTTGTCCAAGAACAATCAAACATAGTTTTAAATGTATCCTTAGGAACACTTTTACGTATATTTACTATTATAAATCAACCGGAATATAAACTAATCGATAACGACGGTAAAAAAGACACTGCGTGCTTTGTCGGGCGCGCGCACTGGGTACTGTTTACATGACAGAGTGACTTCCTTGTTTGCTCTTCTTCTCTGGTCTTATTCATCCAAAATAAAAAAAATACACTGTCTCGAGACTGTTGACATCTAAAGGAAGCGATGGGTACTGCATTCATATGCCCTTATATGGTCATTTTCATGAGGGAGGGGTGCCCAAATGAGCAATGTGTCAAAATCACTTTTTCCAGGACAGAAATTCCTCGGGGTTTCGCCTGCTATATGCGTTCTGTTTTACTCACAGACAAATGGTTAACAGTTTTGGAAAATTCAGAGTGTTTCCTATCCAATGGTACAAAATATATGCATATCCTATTTTCTGGGCCTGAATGGGAGGCATTTTACTTTGGGCACGCCAGGCTCTCCAAAACCGACCCCTCAGCTGCCACTCCCTAACAAGTTAATGCTGCAGAAATGTTTTGGTACCCTTCCCCAGATCTGTGCCTCGGCACAATCCTGTCTCGGAGCTCTACTGACAATTTTTTCGCCCTCATGGCTTGGTTTTTGCTCTGACATGCACTGTCAACTGTGGGACCTTATATAGACAGGTGTGAGCCTTTCCAAATTCTGTACAATCAATTGAATTTACCACAGGTGGACTCCAGTCAAGTTGTAGAAACATCTCAAGGGTGATCAATGGAAACAGGATCCACCTGAGCTCAATTTCGAGTCTCATAGCAAAGGGTCTGAACACTTATGTAAATAAGGTATTTCTTCTTTTTCTTAAATTTTTTTTACCCGTTTTTCTTTGTCATTGTGGGGTATTGTGTGTAGATTGATGAGGAAAAGAAGACTGTAACATAACAAAATGTGGAAAAGGGGAATGGGTCTGAATACTTTCCGAATGCACTGTATAAGTCTCTGATCTCAGCTAATGATTGCGATGTGAGACTTCTGAGCCTCCTAAGTGAGATGATTGTGAAGTATCAGTTCTCTACTCTGCAACAAAAGAACTGTACCTTGCAGTCGCATCAGACACGCATGCACACACAAACACACACACACACACACACACACACACACACACACAAACACAGACAACAACCTCACAATAATTCAGTGAGTGTGCTGTCACGCAAAAGCACAAACGCACGCACAACGCTCTCTCCTCCTCTCTCTCCCTCTCCCCCTCTCTCTCCCCAAAGTGCCCTGAACTATCTGTTTGTCTAATCCCTGTCCTCACATTGTTCCTGCAGGCTAATTTTAGTTTAGCGATCAATGGCACTATATCACAAGGGCAGCCACCTCACTATCTGTCACGTCCAGGCCTGAGAAGACAGGCTGGCGTGTTTTTGTTTTGTTTTGGTGTAGGGTTTTTTCTGTTCTAGGTTCTCTATTTCTATGTTGGGGTAATGGTTCCCAATTAGAGGCAGCTGTGTGTCGTTGTCTCTAATTGGGAACCATATATATGTTTGGGGTTTTTCTATAGGATTTGGTGGGTTATTGTATATGCATAGCTTCTTTGTGTGTGTCAGTCTATGTTTATGTTGCGATCTTTGTTCATTTTGTTGTCTTGCCCAGTTACGTTCATTCATTAAAAGATGTATACTGGATGCCTCGCTGCGCCTTGGTCTGTCCTTTACTGAAGATCGTGACAGAATAACCCACCACCAAGAGACCAAGCAGCGTGGCAAGAAGGAGAAGGGGTTCTTGACCATGGCGGAGATCAAGGCGGATTGGGAGGCCTTTCCTTGGCGGGAGCTCCTGGGGGGTTCGTGGCCACAGCAGCCCCAAACATTTTTTTTGGGGGGGCACATGGTGCCGGCTCCACGCATCAGGTCCTCTGTGCGCATCGAGAGCCCGGCACGTCCTGTTCCGGCTCCGCGCACCAGGCCTGTGCGCTTAGAGAGTCCAGCACGACCTGTTCGGCTCCGTGCACCAGGCCCTGTGCGCTAGAGAGTCCAGCACGTCCTGTTCCGGCTCCGCGCACCAGGCCCCCTGTACGCTTAGAGAGTCCAGCACGTCCTGTCCCTGCTCCACGCTCCAGGATCCCTGTGCCCTTCGTGGACTCAGCACGTCCTGTCCCTGCTCCACGCTCCAGGATCCCTGTGCCCGTCGTGGACCCAGCACGTCCTGTCCCTGCTCCACCCTCCAGGATCCCTGTGCCCGTCGTGGACTCAGCACGTCCTGTCCCTGTTCCACGTTCCAGGATCCCTGTGCGCGTCATGAGTCCAGTACGGCCCGTTCCTGCTCTCCGCACCAGAGTCCCAGTGCGCGTCATGAGTCCAGTACGGCCCGTTCCTGCTCCCCGCACCAGAGTCCCAGTCTTGCGCGTCGACAGTCCGGAGCCTCCAGAGAAGGTTCCCAGTCCGGAGCCTCCAGAGAAGGTTCCCAGTCCGGAGCCTCCAGAGAAGGTTCCCAGTCCGGAGCCTCCAGAGAAGGTTCCCAGTCCGGAGCCTCCAGAGAGGGTTCCCAGTCCGGAGCCTCCAGAGAGGGTTCCCAGTCCGGAGCCTCTGGATGCCTGGATACTGGATGCCTCGCTGCGCCTTGGTCTGTCCTTTACTGAAGATCGTGACAGAATAACCCACCACCAAGAGACCAAGCAGCGTGGCAAGCAGGAGAAGGGGTTCTTGACCATGGCGGAGATCAAGGCGGATTGGGAGGCCTTTCCTTGGCGGGAGCTCCTGGGGGGTTCGTGGCCACAGCAGCCCCAAACATTTTTTTTGGGGGGGCACATGGTGCCGGCTCCACGCATCAGGTCCCCTGTGCGCATCGAGAGCCCGGCACGTCCTGTTCCGGCTCCGCGCACCAGGCCCCTGTGCGGCAGAGAGTCCAGCACGTCCTGTCCCTGCTCCACGCTCCAGGATCCCTGTGCCCGTCGTGGACTCAGCACGTCCTGTCCCTGCTCCACGCTCCAGGATCCCTATGCCCGTCGTGGACCCAGCACGTCCTGTCCCTGCTCCACGCTCCAGGATCCCTGTGCCCGTCGTGGACCCAGCACGTCCTGTCCCTGCTCCACCCTCCAGGATCCCTGTGCCCGTCGTGGACTCAGCACGTCCTGTCCCTGTTCCACGTTCCAGGATCCCTGTGCGGCGTCATGAGTCCAGTGCGGCCCGTTCCTGCTCTCCGCACCAGAGTCCCAGTGCGGCGTCATGAGTCCAGTGCGGCCCGTTCCTGCTCCCGCACCATCGAGAGCGCATCGAGAGCCCGGCACGCGTCCTGTTCGGCCCGCGCGCAGGCCCCCTGTGCGCTTAGAGAGTCCAGCACGACCTGTTCCGGCTCCGTGCACCAGGCCCACTGTGCGCTTAGAGAGTCCAGCACGTCCTGTTCCGGCTCCACGCACCAAGGCCCCCTGTACGCTTAGAGAGTCCAGCACGTCCTGTCCCTGCTCCACGCTCCAGGATCCCTGTGCCCGTCGTGGACTCAGCACGTCCTGTCCCTGCTCCACGCTCCAGGATCCCTATGCCCGTCGTGGACCCAGCACGTCCTGTCCCTGCTCCACGCTCCAGGATCCCTGTGCCCGTCGTGGACCCAGCACGTCCTGTCCCTGCCCAACGCTCCAGGATCCCTGTGCCCGTCGTGGACTCAGCATGTCCTGTCCCTGTTCCACGTTCCAGGATCCCTGTGCGCGTCATGAGTCCAGTACGGCCCGTTCCTGCTCTCCGCACCAGAGTCCCAGTGCGCGTCATGAGTCCAGTACGGCCCGTTCCTGCTCCCCGCACCATCGAGCGCGCCGAGAGCCCGGCACGTCCTGTTCGGCTCCGCGCACCAGGCCCCCTGTGCGCCAGAGAGTCCAGCACGACCTGTTCGGCTCCGTGCACCAGGCCCCCTGTGCGCTTAGAGAGTCCAGCACGTCCTGTTCGGCTCCGGCGCACCAGGCCCCTGTGCGCAGAGAGTCCAGCACGTCCTGTCCCTGCTCCACGCTCCAGGATCCCTGTGCCTTAAGTGGACTCAGCACGTCCTGTCCCTGCTCCACGCTCCAGGATCCCTGTGCCCGTCGTGGACCCAGCACGTCCTGTCCCTGCTCCACCCTCCAGGATCCCTGTGCCCGTCGTGGACTCAGCACGCGTCCTGTCCCTGTTCCACGTTCCAGGATCCTGTGCGGCGTCATGAGTCCAGTGCGGCCCGTTCCTGCTCTCCGCACCAGAGTCCCAGTGCGCGTCATGAGTCCAGTGCGGCCCGTTCCTGCTCCCCGCACCAGAGTCCCAGTGCTTGGCGTCGACAGTCCGGAGCCTCCAGAGAAGGTTCCCAGTCCGAGCCTCCAGAGAAGGTTCCCAGTCCGGAGCCTCCAGAGAAGGTTCCCAGTCCGGAGCCTCCAGAGAAGGTTCCCAGTCCGGAGCCTCCAGAGAGGGTTCCCAGTCCGGAGCCTCCAGAGAGGGTTCCCAGTCCGGAGCCTCTGGATGCCTGGATACTGGATGCCTCGCTGCGCCTTGGTCTGTCCTTTACTGAAGATCGTGACAGAATAACCCACCACCAAGAGACCAAGCAGCGTGGCAAGCAGGAGAAGGGGTTCTTGACCATGGCGGAGATCAAGGCGGATTGGGAGGCCTTTCCTTGGCGGGAGCTCCTGGGGGGTTCGTGGCCACAGCAGCCCCAAACATTTTTTTTGGGGGGGCACATGGTGCCGGCTCCACGCATCAGGTCCCCTGTGCGCATCGAGAGCCCGGCACGTCCTGTTCCGGCTCCGCGCACCAGGCCCCCTGTACGCTTAGAGAGTCCAGCACGTCCTGTCCCTGCTCCACGCTCCAGGATCCCTGTGCCCGTCGTGGACTCAGCACGTCCTGTCCCTGCTCCACGCTCCAGGATCCCTATGCCCGTCGTGGACCCAGCACGTCCTGTCCCTGCTCCACGCTCCAGGATCCCTGTGCCCGTCGTGGACCCAGCACGTCCTGTCCCTGCTCCACCCTCCAGGATCCCTGTGCCCGTCGTGGACTCAGCACGTCCTGTCCCTGTTCCACGTTCCAGGATCCCTGTGCGCGTCATGAGTCCAGTACGGCCCGTTCCTGCTCTCCGCACCAGAGTCCCAGTGCGCGTCATGAGTCCAGTACGGCCCGTTCCTGCTCCCCGCACCATCGAGAGCGCATCGAGAGCCCGGCACGTCCTGTTCCGGCTCCGCGCACCAGGCCCCCTGTGCGCTTAGAGAGTCCAGCACGACCTGTTCCGGCTCCGTGCACCAGGCCCACTGTGCGCTTAGAGAGTCCAGCACGTCCTGTTCCGGCTCCACGCACCAAGGCCCCCTGTACGCTTAGAGAGTCCAGCACGTCCTGTCCCTGCTCCACGCTCCAGGATCCCTGTGCCCGTCGTGGACTCAGCACGTCCTGTCCCTGCTCCACGCTCCAGGATCCCTATGCCCGTCGTGGACCCAGCACGTCCTGTCCCTGCTCCACGCTCCAGGATCCCTGTGCCCGTCGTGGACCCAGCACGTCCTGTCCTGCCCAACGCTCCAGGATCCCTGTGCCGTCGTGGACTCAGCATGTCCTGTCCCTGTTCCACGTTCCAGGATCCCTGTCGCGGCGTCATGAGTCCAGTACGGCCCGTTCCTGCTCTCCGCACCAGAGTCCCAGTGCGGCGTCATGAGTCCAATGCGGCCCGTTCCTGCTCCCCGCACCATCGAGCGCGCCGAGAGCCCGGCACGCGTCCTGTTCGGCTCGGCGCGCAGGCCCCCTGTGCGAGAGTCCAGCACGACCTGTTCGGCTCCGTGCACCAGGCCCACTGTGCGCTTAGAGAGTCCAGCACGCGTCCTGTTCGGCTCCCACGCGCAAGGCCCTGTACGGCAGAGAGTCCAGCACGTCCTGTCCCTGCTCCACGCTCCAGGATCCCTGTGCCCGTCGTGGACTCAGCACGCCCTGTCCCTGCTCCACGCTCCAGGATCCCTATGCCCGTCGTGGACCCAGCACGTCCTGTCCCTGCTCCACGCTCCAGGATCCCTGTGCCCGTCGTGGACCCAGCACGCCCTGTCCCTGCCCAACGCTCCAGGATCCCTGTGCCCGTCGTGGACTCAGCATGTCCTGTCCCTGTTCCACGTTCCAGGATCCCTGTGCGGCGTCATGAGTCCAATGCGGCCCGTTCCTGCTCTCCGCACCAGAGTCCCAGTGCGGCGTCATGAGTCCAGTACGGCCCGTTCCTGCTCCCCGCACCAGAGTCCCAGTGCGCGTCGACAGTCCTGAGCCTCCAGAGAAGGTTCCCAGTCCGGAGCCTCCAGAGAAGGTTCCCAGTCCGGAGCCTCCAGAGAGGGTTCCCAGTCCGGAGCCTCCAGAGAGGGTTCCCAGTCCGGAGCCTCCAGAGAAGGTTCCCAGTCCCAAACTAACGGTTCCGGCAAATAGCCCAGGGCCTCCGGTGTGGGACCCGAGCCAGCACGGCCGGCACCGGGTACTGTCACGTCCAGGCCTGAGAAGACAGGCTGGCGTGTTTTTGTTTTGTTTTGGTGTAGGGTTTTTTCTGTTCTAGGTTCTCTATTTCTATGTTGGGGTAATGTAGTTACTTGACTGTAGTTACTTGACTGTAGTTACTTGACTGGTTACATGGCTGTAGTTACTTGACTGGTTACATGGCTGTAGTTACTTGTAGGGTTTTTTCTGTTCTAGGTTCTCTATTTCTATGTTGGGGTAATGGTTCCCAATTAGAGGCAGCTGTGTGTCGTTGTCTCTAATTGGGAACCATATATATGTTTGGGGGTTTTCTATAGGATTTGGTGGGTTATTGTTTATGCATACCTTCTTTGTGTGTGTGTCAGTCTATGTTTATGTTGCGATCTTTGTTCATTTTGTTGTTTTGCCCAGTTACATTCATTCATTCATTAAAAGATGTATACTGGATGCCTCGCTGCGCCTTGGTCTGTCCTTTACGAAGATCGTGACACTATCTTCCCCAGCAATATATGGATTGATCTTCTGGTTAAGTCTTAATCAGTTTAGTCCTTCGGGCCAGTAATGAACAAAGATAATTTAAAAAAACATGGTTTTCTTTATATTTCCTGAAGAAAGACCTGGGTCGTATTAATTCGTAAAAATGTTTTTTTTTATGCAATGGAGAGTTTCTTGTTCTCTCCCTGTTTCAGTCGTTCTTTAGTTTGATGCCTAATGAATACGACCCTGTTAGAGTAGAACATGTCAAGCTTGGCACAGCATGACACAAGATATCCCCACATTGTATAACAAATGAAATAACTATGTGAGTACTTACGTGTGGCATGCTCCACTTTCCCAGAATGCTCTTCCTGATATTCAGTGTTGTCATGCAGCTATCAGAGAGAGCTCGAACATCACAGACAACCGTAGACTAGAATCAACACCCAGTCAAGGTGTCTCTTTAAACATACAAGACTGTGCTGTTATTTCTTGCCTGTATTTGACCAAATTCGTTGATATTTTACCATAAATTGCCCTTGATCAGAGTGCCCTTGATTAAAGTGAACCTCTCCATATCCTTCCTTCTCTACTCTAGCTAGAGATATCTCAATAGCAAGGATCTGGGTCAATTCCAAATTCAATTCAGGAGATGAAATAAAATGTAACCACTGGCACGCTATCACAGGCCCTAGGATAAATAGATTACTAGTTCTGTGGGTCTCATGATGTAACTGGGTCAAATACATAGTAGGTAGGCTTAGAATGACCCACCCTGGTATTATATTGTATTTTTATTCCCACTCTGTTTCTACTTTATCTGTCTCTCTGTTTGGCTCTCTCTGTCTCTCTGTTTTTCTCTGTCTGTCTCTCTGTTTTTCTCTGTCTGTCTCTCTGTTTTTCTCTGTCTGTCTCTCTGTTTTTCTCTGTCTGTCTCTCTGTTTTTCTCTGTCTGTCTCTCTGTTTTTCTCTCTCTGTCTCTGTTTTTCTCTGTCTGTCTCTCTGTTTTTCTCTCTCTGTCTCTGTTTTTCTCTGTCTGTCTCTCTGTTTTTCTCTGTCTGTCTCTCTGTTTGGCTCTCTCTGTCTCTCTGTTTGGCTCTCTGATTTTCTCTGTCTGTCTCTCTGTTTGGCTCTCTCTGTGTCTCTGTTTTTCTCTGTCTGTCTCTCTGTTTGGCTCTCTGCTGTCCTGTGTGTGTGTGTGTGTGCGCGTGTGTGTGGCTCAACAATCACCAAAAGTTAATAAAGTGAAGCAGGGAGGCTTTGAAAGAAAATTAAATCAAATGGGAATAGGGGTGCAGATTGAATTTGTCATGGTCATGATAATCGTGTCACAGATGGCTGGTAGGCTTTGGCCTGACCTGAGGGATTGGTTGTTTATTTTATTAAGATTGTCATGTACCCATGTCCTGTAGTGCCCGCATTGGCATTGGGCTGCAGGGCACACTGGCATAGACTGGTATACCTTCTCTCCGGCTGCTTACTCATTTGTTTTTGTTATCTCCTCTTTCGGTTTTCCCCAAATCTCTCCATCCCCCTTGTGCTCTCTTTCTCTGTATCCCCTCCTGTCTATCTTTTTTTTCTCTCTCTTCTAGATATCTTTCTTGTTCTCTCCTCTAGGTATGTTGTGTATTTGTGACAGCTGTGTCCCAAAATGGCACCCTATTCCCTACACAGTGCACTCCTTTTGACCTGAGCCCAATGGGTCCTGGTCAAAAGTAGTACACTGCACTCTATAGCGAGCTATTTTGGACCCATCGACAGACTGGCTGAAGCTCTGACTTGCTGTTCTGATTGAGTCTGTTGCCCCATTGCTGTAATACTATCACTATCTCTGAGAATGCTGAGGTTAGAGTTACAGTATACGCAAACCTGTTATGCAACTGTCATGTGCTTCCATTACCAAATCTTGGTTTATCAAACCCAGTCTGGCTGACCGATCTTGGAACCAGTAGACACCACAAGACGCTACCAGGAACAAGAGAACCAGTAGACACCACAAGGCACTACTAGGAACAAGAGAACCAGTAGACACCACAATACACTACTAGGAACAAGAGAACCAGTAGACACCACAATACACTACTAGGAACAAGAGAACCAGTAGACACCACAAGACACTACTAGGAACAAGAGAACCAGTAGACACCACAAGACACTACCAGGAACAAGAGAACCAGTAGACACCACAAGACACTACTAGGAACAAGAGAACCAGTAGACACCACAATACACTACTAGGAACAAGAGAACCAGTAGACACCGCAAGACACTACCAGGAACAAGAGAACCAGTAGACACCACAAGACACTACCAGGAACAAGAGAACCTGTAGACACCACAAGACACTACTAGGAACAAGAGAACCAGTAGACACCACAAGACACTACTAGGAACAAGAGAACCAGTAGACACCACAATACACTACTAGGAACAAGAGAACCAGTAGACACCGCAAGACACTACCAGGAACAAGAGAACCAGTAGACACCCATGACAATGGCCTCTGACAGAACTCTTGTTTGGAAATGTCAACTTCCCAATTGGAACGCCTGGTCCTAGATGTGTTTGTGCTGTCTTGCCAATTTACCCTATGAGTTGGCAAGACAGCACAAACAGATCTGAGAGCAGGCTAGGTTATAATGTAGGCACCTTTTCGGTTATTTTTATGCTGTCACTTTTCAGGCGTGCTTGGCGATTTTGTTAGCTGTTGGGAAATCTAGGTCACTGTCTCACAAATACAGTACAGTATATCTACTTTGAGCAGACATAATAGCTACACAGGCTCGTGCCAGAGAAACACATGGTTCAAAACCTCTCTCTCTGTCCCATTCTCTATTCCTCTAATCCTGCCAAACCCCTTGGGGGGACGTTGGGTAAACTGGACAAAAGGAAAGGGGAGGAGGGACGAGGAGAAAGAAGAAGGGAGAAGGAGGGGGTGAAAAAGCCCTAGTCATTATTTCTGGCCAGATGTTTACTTTGGTGAAGTAAAAAAAAAGTGGGTATTTTATTGTCAACAGATGAAAGAAATATGATACGATAGGGAAATGTAGGGAGATGGGGGAGCATGTCCCAGGGCAGCCTTTTACCAATGAGTTCTCAGGAAGATTCCTGTGCCACGTTGAACTGTAATGACTAGACGTAGAGTATCACCACTCTGTCCTAAACACTCATAATCTCCCTCACTGTCTCTCCCTCACTGTCTCTCTCCCTCACTGTCGTTATTTTGGCAGGTGTGTGTGTGTGTGCATGCGCACGTGCGTAGATGTGTGTGTGACACCTGGTATTTTATGGTATAGTCAGGTCAGGATTAGGAGTGCACTTTAACCGTGCTGTCAGTAGTGACTATCAGTGAGAGTGGCTGGCAGTGTTTATGTAGCATGCTTTAGCACTTACTCAAGCTACATAGCTAGCATGCCTGCATGGTGTTGGTGTCAAGGCGCGTGCTCTCCTCTCCCTGTGTCTATATGAACACCTGGCCGAGTCCTTTAGATGATCCCAACAATAACTATCAACAGCGAGATTTGGACTAGAGATTGGAACTGGAATTTAAGTGGTTCCTGGAAAAGTACTCTTCCGAACTGGAACTTTTTAGTCCTGTTGTGTGTGTGTGTGAGAGAGAGAGAGAGAGAGAGAGAGAGAGAGAGAGAGAGAGAGAGAGAGAGAGAGAGAGAGAGAGAGAGAGAGAGAGAGAGGACAGCAGGTAGCCTAGTGGTTAAGAGCGAAAAGTCACTGGTTCGACTCCCAAGCTGACTAGGTGAACAATCTGCCGATGTGCCCTTGAGCAAGGCACTTAACTCGAATTGCTCCTGTAAGTCGCTGTGGATAAGAGGGTCTGTTAAATTAAAGAACTATGAACTTTCAGGTCACGCTCCACTACTTTTCATTCTTTCTCTCCCACCATCCACTACTCATTTTGTTCTGTGTGAACAGAAGGACTCAGAAGCCTACAGAGATACATGAGTCATTGTTCCACAGTACTACTATGTGCTGTGTTCCTGTTATCTTTCCTGTTTTTCAACATGGACAGAAAGCCTTTGAATTATTCATTCAAAGGGTTAGTCATAAGGTTAACAGTATGGTTAAGGTTACGGTTAGGTTTCAAATCACATTTTAAGAAAATAAATTGTTGAAATAGGCGGGGTTTAGCCATTTGTGGCTGTGGTAACTAGTAACTAGTGACAACCGTATCTCTTGGAATGATTCCGGGGCTCTTTTCAGAAGGGCTCAACGTTATACATAATACACAACGTTCACCTCATTGAATACACCCCAGATAAAGGTTGGCTGGGTGTTCAGCGGATGTTTGGGTGATGTGTGAGAACATGATTTTCCTGATCTGCCCGTTCGGTTTTTATCATGTGTTCATCTGGCTGTGGTTACCGGTGAAGGAACTCCTCAGCATTGTTAATGAGAGACATTGGAAACTTGTGACTCAGTGTGTGTGTGTGTATATGTTCGTGGGTTTACATGCATTTTCACAACACTAATTCCAGTGACCTCATCTTAAAACAATGAAACAAACAGTGGGATAAATGACCACTTTCCAGGTGTGTTTGCATGCATATGTGTGTCTTCAGAGTATATAACCATTCTCTTACTGTACTCTGTCTCTCTCTCTCCCCCTCTCCGTCTCTCTCTCTCTCTCTCTCTCTCTCTCTCTCTCTCTCTCTCTCTATCTACCCCCCCTCTCTCTCTCTCTCTCTCTAACCCCCTCTCTCTCTCTCTCTCTCTCTCTCTCTCTCTCCCCCCTCTCCCTCTCTCTCTCACTCTCTCTCTCTCTCTCTCTCTCTCTCTCTCTCTCTCTCTCTCTCTCTCTCTCTCTCTCTCCCCTCTCTCTCTCTTTCTCCATTCCATCCAGATGTTCCCTGGAATCTACCATGAGCTTTTACATTTTGGCAGCTGAGATTGGAGACAGATGTGTTCCATCTGTATTTGGGTGCACATGTGTCTGTGTGTGTTTTTGTTTGCGTGTCTTTGTTCTACAGCACATGCAGCTTTGTTTCTATGTACTGTTGACCTCTAATAGAGGTACTTACTGTACATTGTGTTATGCAGTGTGGGTTTTTCTTGCGAACTGTGAAGTATGTGTGTAAACTCTTTCCCCTCTCCGGGAGCTGGTTTGTCCCCAGTGAGTGCAGCAGGCCTGCTGGATCGCACGGCCACGTCAGCAGATCTGTGCTGTGTGTGTGTGTGTGTGTGTGTGTGTGTGTGCGCGATTGTGCGTCTAATCTGTACAGACTCCCTTCTTCCTCCCTGCTGTTCCCACTGCTGCCTGGGCTTTCTAACCTTTTCAGAATCATCTGTGTGTTTGTGTTTCTGTGTGTTGTAACTACAATATTCATTGCTTTGACATTGTTCAATGAGCAATCATCAAATCCTATTTTAAGTTATAAGGAACACAAGGACCCCCAAAAAATAAATGTGTTTATTTCCACTCTATGTGCAATAAACAAATGCTACACTTAACACTCAACAACAGCACTTAACGTTTGGTTTAGATTGGTTGACTTCGATTGAGTTGAGTCACTCTCCTCACTGGTCTCTTTGGATCGATGCAGTCGAAGGTTCCCGGGCTATGGTCCGATTCTTCTCGGGTCCTTTTCCGCGAGACTCTTGGGGCTAGCACACTGTCCTCTACATACATCCTCCTCTTCAGAGGGTTGCCCTCTAGCTGGCAGCAGCTTGGATCAGTTGAGGGTCAGGGGTCAGACTCCCTGGGCCTCTTACAGGTGGTGGTCACTCTAGAGGTGAGTCAGGTATCAGTCCTCTGATGCTCCTGTCCTCTTGGAGGTCGTGTCTTCTGGCTGAAAAGAAAGTGGCTGATTCTACAGCTCAGCTAAAGCAGGCTTTTGACACTATAGAGACATGGAGTAGAATAGTACTTGGAAATGTGTCTTTTACTCTGCTCCCAACCACCCCAGGAACCACAGAAACACTACTGCCTGCCTAGCCTGGGCCACTGCCTGTTCCAGCTCAGCCCTCGGGACAACGCCATGGTTCCTGGCCACTAGGGCTCTACGGAGCAGGGGAGGACAGGGGGACGTCTAGGCTGGATGAATGAAGCGACCGACCTCTCTGGGCCCATCTTCTTCCTCCGAGTCAAAGTTGGACTCGTAGCCAGAGTCATAGTCCAAGTCAAACTCCTATTGGTCAGGCACAAAGTGCCTAGTTAAATAAAGGTTAAATAAAGGTTAAATAAAGGTTAAATAAACAAATTAAAGTGCACAACACGTGGAACCATATTGAATTCCACTGGCATTGTAGCAATTCCAAAGATTTTGAGAGTGTTTCAAAAACAACAGGTCTTCTCAGAAGGTTTAGGTGGTTATGAAGAGAATGTTGAATCTGGCTAATTTAGAATGTGGAATTCTAGAATGTTTCTGATTGTTTCCATGGCCTTCCAAGCTCTGGTTCCTTATGATGTAGGTGATATCACAGTGTTGGTTTGTGACATCATACACAAAACTGCTCAGACAGGTGCATGTTTTATTGTTACCATGACAACAAAAACTGACTCATGATAAATTACCTTTTTAGAAAATGTTTTTAATGATGCCATTTTCCAAAACATATGCTTTACATCTGGGCTCACTGTCTCTGGTATCTCTCTTTCTGGTTTTGTTTGTGTCTGTCTGTCTGTCTGTCTGTCTGGGCAAGGGCGGAATAAAGAGAAAGAGAAGAAGATAAAATAGAGGAAGGTTGAGCAAGAGAGACAACCCCCCCAAAAAGTGGAAAGGGCCTCGCTGACTACAAAACCTCACTCACTATTAATGATTAAGAAACATATAGTTCTGATAAAAAGTGTGGCCTCTGTATGGATATACCCTTGTTGTCAGATTGGTAGTGTAGCACCAATACTATGTTCCTCCTCCTTTCCTCCAAATCAAATCAAATCAAATTTTATTTGTCACATACACATGGTTAGCAGATGTTAATGCGAGTGTAGCGAAATGCTTGTGCTTCTAGTTCCGACCATGCAGTAGTATCTAACAAGTAATCTAACAAATTCACAACAACTACCTTATACACACAAGAGTAAAGGAATGAATACGAGTATGTACATATAAATATATGGATGAGCGATGGCTGACCAGCATAGGCAAGATGCAGTAGATGGTATGGAGTACAGTATATACACATATATATGAGATGAGTAATGTAGGATATGTAAACATTATATAAATGGCATTGTTTAAAGTGGCTAGTGATACATTATTTCATCCAATTATAATTATTAAAGTGGCTAGAGATTTGGGTCGATGACCGAACGGCATAGGCAAGATACAGTAGATGGTTTAGAGTACAGTGTATACATTTGATATGAGTATGTCGGATACGTAAACATTATATACAAAATTGTTTAAAGTGGCTAGTGATACATTTGTTACATCCAATTCCTATGTATAAAGTGGCTAGAGATTTAAGTCAGTATGTTGGCAGCAGCCACTCAATGTTAGTGATGGCTGTTTAACAGTCTGATGGCCTTGAGGTAGAAGCTGTTTTTCAGTCTCTCGGTCCCAGCTTTGATGCACCTGTACTGACCTCGCCTTCTGGATGATAGCGGGGTGAACAGGCAGTGGCTCGGGTGGTTGTTGTCCTTGATGATCTTTTTGGCCTTTCTGTGACATCGGGTGGTGTAGGTGTCCTGGAGGGCAGGTAGTTTAACCCGGTGATGCGTTGTGCAGTCCTCACTACCCTCTGGAGAGCCTTACGGTTGTGGGCGGAGCAGTTGCCGTACCAGGCGGTGATACAGCCCGACAGGATGCTCTCGATTGTGCATCTGTAAAAGTTTGTGAGTGATTTTGGTGACAAGCCAAATTTCTTCAGCCTCCTGAGGTTGAAGAGGCGCTGTGCGCCTTCTTTACCACGCTGTCTGTGTGGGTGGACCAATTCAGTTTGTCCGTGATGTGTACGCCGAGGAACTTAAAACTTTCCACCTTCTCCACTACTGTCCCTCGATGTGGATAGGGGGTGCTCCTCTCCTGTTTCCTGAAGTCCACGATCATCTCCTTTGTTTTGTTGACATTGAGTGAGAGGTTATTTTCCTGACACCACACTCCGAGGGCCCTCACCTCCTCTCTGTAGGCCGTCTCGTCGTTGTTGGTAATCAAGCCTACCACTGTAGTGTCGTCAGCAAACTTGATGATTGAGTTGGATGCGTGCTTGGCCACGCAGTCATGGGTAAACAGGGAGTACAGGAGAGGGCTGAGAACGCAATTGTGGGGCCCCAGTGTTGAGGATCAGCGGGGTGGAGATGTTGTTTCCTACCCTCACCACCTGGGACCGGCCCGTCAGGAAGTCCAGGACCCAGTTGCACAGGGCTGGGTCGAGACCCAGGGTCTCGAGCTTAATGACGAGCTTGGAGGGAACTATGGTGTTAAATGCTGAGCTGTAGTCGATGAACAGCATTCTTACATAAGTATTCCTCTTGTCCAGATGGAGTTAGCAGTATGCAGTGTGATTGCGATTGCGCTGCCTGTGGACCTATTGGGACGGTAAGCAAATTGGAGTGGGTCCAGGGTGTCTGGCAGGATGGAGGTGATATGATCCTTGACTAATCTCTCAAAGCACTTCATGATGACGGAAGTGAGTGCTACGGGCGATAGTCATTTAGCTCAGTCACCTTAGCTTTCTTGGGAACAGGAACAATGGTGGCCCTCTTGAAGCATGTGGGAACAGCAGACTGGGATAGGGACTGATTGAATATGTCCGTAAACACACCAGCCAGCTGGTCTGCATGCTCTGAGGACACGGCCAGGATGCCATCTGGGCCGGCAGCCTTGCGAGGGTTAACACATTTAAATGTTTTCTCACATTGGCTGCGGTGAAGGTGAGCCCGCAGGTTTTGGTAGCGGGCCGTGTCGGTGGCACTGTATTGTCCTCAAAGCGAGCAAAGAAGTTGTTTAGTTTGTCTGGGAGCAGGACGTCATGGTCCGCGACGGGCTGGTTTTCTTTGTAGTCCGTGATTGACTGTAGACCCTGCCACATTCCTCTTGTGTCTGAGCCATTGAATTGTGACTCTACTTTGTCTCTATAGTGACGCTTAGCTTGTTTGATTGCCTTGGGAGGAGTAGCTGCACTGTTTGTATTCAGTCATGTTTCCGGTAGCCTTTACCTGGTTAAAAGCAGTGGTTCGCGCTTTCAGTTTTCTTGCGAATGCTGCCATCAATCCATGGTTTCTGGTTGGGGAAGGTTTTGATATTTGCTATGGGTACAACATCACCAATGCATTTGCTAATAAACTCGCTCACCGAATCAGCGTATACATCAATGTTGTTGTCAGATGCTATCCGGAACATATCCCAGTCCACGTGCTCAAGCAATCTTGCAGCATGGAATCAGATTGGTCGGACCAGCGTTGAACAGACCTGAGAACGGGCGTTTCCTGTTTTAGTTTCTGTTTGTAGGCTGGGAGCAACAAAATGGAGTCATGGTCAGACTTGCCGAAAGGAGGGCGGAGAATAGCCTTGTATGCATCACGGAAGTTGGAATAACAGTGGTCCAGGATTTTACCAGCCCGGTGGCACATTCGATATGCTGGTAAAATTTCGGGAGCCTTGTTCTTAAATTAGCCTTATTAAAATCCCCAGCCACAATAAATGCAGCCTCAGGATATGTGGTTTCCAGTTTACATAGAGTCCGATGAATTTCTTTCAGTGCCGTCGATGTATCAGCTTGAGGGGATGTACACGGCTGTGATTATAATCGAAGAGAATTCTCTTGGTAGATAATGCGGTCTGCATTTGATTGTAAGGAATTCTATGTCAGGTGAACAAAAGGACTTGAGTTCCTGTATGTTGTTATGATCACACCACGCCTCGTTAATCATAAGACACACACCCCGCCCTTCTTCTTACCAGAGAGATGTTTGTTTCTGTCGGCGCGATGCGTGGAGAAACCAGGTGGCTGTACCGACTCTGATAACGTGTCCTGAGTGAGCCATGTTTCCGTGAAGCAAAGAACGCGTTGCAGTCTCGAATGTCTCTCTGAAAGGCAACCCTCGATCGGATTTCGTCTACTTTGTTGTCAAGAGACTGTACATTGGCGATTAAAATACTGGGAGAGGTGCACGATGTGCCCGTCGGCGTAGCTTGACCAAAAGACGGCGCGTTTCCCTCTTCTCCGGCGCCGCCGTTGTTTTGAGTAGCCACGTGCTATCCAGTCTGTTGTTGTGTTTGGGTTAACGAAAGGAGAATCCTCTTTGGGAAAGTCGTATTCCTGGTCGTAATGTTGGTAAGTTGACGTTGCTCTTATATCCAATAGTTCCTCCCGGTTGTATGTAATAAAACTTAATATTTTCCGGGGTAACAATGTAAGAAGTAATACATAAAAAAACAAAATACTGCATGGTTTCCTGAGAACGTGAAGCGAGGCTGCCATCTCTGTCGGCGCCGGAAGTAACAATGGTTCCCGGAAGTAACAATGGTTCTCCACTACTGTGATTCATGACTACTGATCTGAAAGGATTCAATAGTTAAAGATGATGTGTTGGTGTTTGTTGCATACCTCCAATTGTTTGGTCAGTTTCATAGGGAGCGCTAGTTTACGGGGTCAATAAACATGGTTAACTGCCCTGCACAGGACTAAACACAGTACAGGCTATGCTCAAACCCTACATCCCAACCTGAGCACTCCGTTCTGCCACCTTTGGTCTCTTGGTCTCTCCGTTCTTCCCACCCCTACGGGAGGTCAGCTCCCGCTCAGTACATTTGATTGACAACTAAGGGTTTGTTCGTAAATTGTGTTGTCAGATTGTCTGTTGGTAATACAGAGGGGTTTCTCTTTCCGAGCATTCAGAGCGCTCACTGCACTATTGACACTGGACGCTCTGGCCGAGGAATACGGTTGATCCAAGCGTTCCTCACAACAGCAGTCAAGCTAACTGGCTAAAGTTGGCTAGCTTGCTAGCTACTACCAGACACAAATGAGAACACCCCACTCTGGCCATTTTACTCTCCCTAGCAGAGCTGGTTAGGCTGTTTACATGTTATCTAGAGTGTTAGTGACTAACTGTGGTTCTGGCAACAATTTAATAACTTTTTTTTGCTTACATTTACTGACACCGGTCATATTCAGCGGGTGTTGCACATTCATAAATTCATCAGTTATTCTGCACTCTGGCACACTCAGATGAGAGTGCTCAGAAATCTTAGTATATAGCCAGAGTGAATTTACGAATGTAAGAGATATGCTAACTGGATAACAGTCATTCAAGTTCAGCATAGCTAGCTAGCTAGCAAAGCGATTCACATTTCTTGCTAGGTAACCAAATGACACCTGCATCTCTAGCTGCAGCCACCGAAAAACGATATGAGGGGGTAAAAATCTCTCACTCACCCACTTTAGCTTGCTAAATAAATAGCCTATTAGCCACGTTATGACTGACTTGTGATCATTGCCCTTGCTGGTAAGGCTTGGAATGTATTGACGTCAGGCTGTACAGTGTACAGTAATCACCCACTGACTCATCAGTGTGTTAATAGTCATACGTCTGTCACGATCTCCTGTAGTGACGGACCAAAACGCAGCGATGCTTCCAGTATACATACTTTATTTACACACGTAACGTAACTGGGAAAAACAATAAACAAACAGAGATCGTAACATCGGTGTAGCTAAAACAGGCTCACACCACTGAACATACTAAAGTGTAAACAATGACCCACAAAACCCAAGTGAAAAACACAAACATATATATGGTTCCCAATTAGAGGTAACGACACTCAGCTGCCTCTAATTGGGAACCATTGTTCATAGAAATGAACAACCTAGAACTCAAAAACCCTCCTAAACCAAAAACTTAACTAAACACGCCAGCCTGTAACTCAGGCCTGGACGTGACAATGTCAGGCTATACAGTGTACAGTAATCACCCACTGACTCATCAGTGTGTTAATAGTCATACGTCAGGCTGTACAGTGTACAGTAATCACCCACTGACTCATCAGTGTGTTAATAGTCATACGTCAGGCTATACAGTGTACTGTAATCACCCACTGACTCATCAGTGTGTTAATAGTCATACGTCAGGCTGTACAGTGTACAGTAATCACCCACTGACTCATCAGTGTGTTAATAGTCATACGTCAGGCTGTACAGTGTACAGTAATCACCCACTGACTCATCAGTGTGTTAATAGTCATACGTCAGGCTGTACAGTGTACTGTAATCACCCACTGACTCATCAGTGTGTTAATAGTCATACGTCAGGCTATACAGTGTACTGTAATCACCCACTGACTCATCAGTGTGTTAATAGTCATACGTCAAGGACTGGAGAAGAAGGTGACACCCTCTTCTCCCTGGGTTATGAAACCAGTGTCATGGGGAAGTCACCCCGTCCCCATAACAACATGTCCTGCTGCACCCATTCCCTTAACAACATGTCCTGCTGCACCCATTCCCTTAACAACATGTCCTGCTGCACCCATTTCCTTAACAACATGTCCTGCTGCACCCATTCCCTTAACAACATGTCCTGCTGCACCCATTCCCTTAACAACATGTCCTGCTGCACCTATTCCCTTAACAACATGTCCTGCTGCACCCATTCCCTTAACAACATGTCCTGCTGCACCCATTCCCTTAACAACATGTCCTGCTGCACCCATTCCCTTAACAACATGTCCTGCTGCACCCATTCCCTTAACAACATGTCCTGCTGCACCCATTTCCTTAACAACATGTCCTGCTGCACCCATTCCCTTAACAACATGTCCTGCTGCACCTATTCCCTTAACAACATGTCCTGCTGCACCCATTCCCTTAACAACATGTCCTGCTGCACCCATTCCCTTAACAACATGTCCTGCTGCACCTATTCCCTTAACAACATGTCCTGCTGCACCCATTCCCTTAACAACATGTCCTGCTGCACCCATTCCCTTAACAACATGTCCTGCTGCACCCATTCCCTTAACAACATGTCCTGCTGCACCCATTTCCTTAACAACATGTCCTGCTGCACCTATTCCCTTAACAACATGTCCTGCTGCACCCATTCCCTTAACAACATGTCCTGCTGCACCCATTCCCTTAACAACATGTCCTGCTGCACCCATTCCCTTAACAACATGTCCTGCTGCACCCATTCCCTTAACAACATGTCCTGCTGCACCCATTCCTTAACAACATGTCCTGCTGCACCCATTCCCTTAACAACATGTCCTGCTGCACCCATTCCCTTAACAACATGTCCTGCTGCACCCATTCCTTAACAACATGTCCTGCTGCACCCATTCCCTTAACAACATGTCCTGCTGCACCCATTCCCTTAACAACATGTCCTGCTGCACCCATTCCCTTAACAACATGTCCTGCTGCACCTATTCCCTTAACAACATGTCCTGCTGCACCCATTTCCTTAACAACATGTCCTGCTGCACCTATTCCCTTAACAACATGTCCTGCTGCACCCATTCCCTTAACAACATGTCCTGCTGCACCCATTCCCTTAACAACATGTCCTGCTGCACCTATTCCCTTAACAACATGTCCTGCTGCACCCATTCCCCATAACAACATGTCCTGCTGCACCCATTCCCTTAACAACATGTCCTGCTGCACCCCGTCCCCATAACAACATGTCCTGCTGCACCCCGTCCCCATAACAACATGTCTTATGACTGGGATGACAGTCTGTGTTCAAAGGTTGATCTTCAATGTAGGTTTCAGTTATGTCTCTCTCTCTCTCTCTCTCTCTCTCTCTCTCTCTCTCTCTCTCTCTCTCTCTCTCTCTCTCTCTCTCTCTCAAAGAGCATAATATAAACCAGGCACTACAGTCTGCCTAAGGTTGCATGTGTGTACTGTATGTGTGTTTGTGGAGATAGAAAAGGACACACTGACCCACTTTCACTGTTCTGCTGCAGTGACTCAGATGGAGAGAAAGAGAGAAAAAGATAGCAGGACCAATAAGCTAGCCCGCTATCTCAGCATCTGATTAGCTGGGGAACGGATTGATTTGTGATTGACAGCTGAGATTGACGGCCGAGGACGGAGTCTTATCTGACCTCCAGGGTTCTTCTGGAAATAGAAGGAGTGGGAGATGTTGTGAGAAAAACACGGCACATTTGCCGGAAAAAATAGTATGAGACAGTTGCACACTATCCAGGAAGTGTTTTTTTTTACATGTTATATCCCATCGTTAAAGGAAATAATAGGGGCTAGCAAAAACGATATACAAAGTTTTGGTGCGACGTTATCCCACTGACTTTCTGAGAACATTCTAAGGGAACGTTCTCTGGGGAACCTTTGTGTAGTTCCCTGTAAGTTACCTGGATGTCACTGAGGACCATGTCAGGACCTTTTAAAGACATTCTCAGGACTTTCATTTTACTAGTCCTTAAGACGTTGTGTGATGGTCCCAAGGGAACGTTCTATGGGTCCTAAAAACATCCTCGGCGACGTCCCCAGGACAAACCAGGAAGTAGACAAAACCTCCAGGGGACCATGACACAACATCCTGACAACTTTAGGCAACCATTTTGTGACGTCACGGGGACGACCTAACGACTCATTATTGTTTGCAGGAAAACAAAATACTAACATGCTAAATAGTATTCAAAGTAGTATGTACTTTTAGTAGTGATAGTTGAGAAAGTGCATACTCATGCAGTATGTAAGTACTTAACAGGTGGTACCCGATTCGGAACACAGCCCTCGTCTCCTCTTGGCAGATGAAAGCAACATTGTTTCAGCCTATCCAGTTGTTTCACATCCCTCGTGATGAAGAGATCATAAAAGAAAGGAGGCCATTTAAGAGTATTGGAACGCAGCCACTGTCCTCTGGCATTCTCAAGGCCCCTGTACAAACTGATGGGCATTGAGGCAGGACTACAATGCAGTGATTTTCCACCGGCTGGCTGCCTCTCTACACTGTTGACTCTGACTGTAGCTGTTTGTCTGTGGGCATGGCTCAACAGGAATGGAAGGACTTTAGAGAGAGAGGGAAGAAGAGACAGAAAGGGAGAGAGAGAAAGAGAGAGGATGGGAAAAGGATTCTTAGAAGCCCTGGACCCCGAGGCGTTTAGTTACGTAAAAGCTCACTTAGTGACCAGAGACACACTTGAACAGTCACACGCACGCACACACTTTAAGTTGTGTGGAATCCAACTTTAGGTTTCAATCCATTCTTAGCAGTTGGAGGCAGTAGCATTAAACATTACATGTAAGGGGCTTTCCACGCAGCAGAACTCTATATTTGGCAGGGTAATGTATCCGAAGTGTGTAATAGTCCCTTTACAACAGCAAAGCAGGTGGTTTTCATTTGCTGTGCTTTTGGCCTTGGGTTTTGATTATGTACTGTACAGTAAGCTTTTGCCAGAGGGTGGCCATAAACACAGCTCCAGAAACTGACAATATTGCTAATGATAAAGGTATAAGAATAATGATTGATGGTGATAATGTTTATGTTGAGGATGATGAAGATCATGATGATAAATATAGTAATCAGGAAATGTATAATGTTTATGGTAGTGATGATGACTTCAATGATGTCAATTATGATGACCCAAAAATGTTTGATGATGATGGATGACCCTAACCCCCTCTCTCTCTCTCTCTCTCTCTTTGTCTGTAGGGAGGAGGTCCAACAGAACTGTGTTCGTTGGAAGAAGAAGTTCTCCTTCGTCTGTAAGATGAGTGCCAGTCCCACCACTGGAGTCCTGGACCCCTGCATCTGCAGGGTCTCTGTACGCAAGGTAACTATATCTCCCATCAACCCCTGCTATAGTATTTTACAGGGCCTAATAATGATACTGTACAGGTGACATTTTCTTAGGGAAAAACAACCTACTCAGTGAGAAAAGGTTTCCCTGTGTCCTGTCTTTTTAAAATTGTCTAGTTATTTTGGGCAACTTTTTCCTCACTGCTTGTCATTACCTAAGCTCTCTCTCTGCCTCAAAAGTGTGTCATAGGTACATTATTACCTGATACAAGGTGATTAATCTATAATTACTCCTGTATAAGGCATTCTGTGTTAATGTAAGCCTACTCCCTAACCTTTAACCTCTAACTCTGATGTAAATGAATGACACCTTCCTACACTTTTCACACACATACACACTGGATCAACCTTGGCAGGTGTTTTTCAATGTCTGAAATATGATTAGTTCCCTTAGTTCCCATTCCCAAGTCTACACACTGTTGCAGACAGCTTAGATCTGTCTATGGACTCTTTTGTTGCTTGTTCTTTACAATGCTAGTTATAGTACTCCTCTCATTATCATGGTATCAGCAAATATGGGGATTGCGAAACATTTCCCTTTCATGTGTCAGTAACGGCTGACTGGAGATCAGGGCATAGCTATAATCACACAGCTGCGTATCTGCTACTATGACATGGAGTCCTCAGATCTCAGATCAGTTCATCTGAAGGGAATGGGGACACTGATTCCAACAGTGTAGCAGCCACATTCTGTAATACTATTCAGCATGACAAGCTTAACATGATCATTTATTATCAAACTTTTAAAAGAGGATCCTTCCTTTGTTTCATTTAGTCTCCTCGTGTTAGAATTCACTTGAAATATGAATTCTAGCTGCTTAACTTTATATACAATAATAGACTATAGAAGGAAAGAAAGTGTTTGTGCTTCATGCGTTTCATCCACTTCTTCTTGTCATTGCAGGAGCTCAAAGGAGGAAAGACGTTTTCAAAGGTAAGACAAAATGTGACATCTCATCTTTTAGCATGCCTCTACTAATGTTGTTTGGTTTCCCTGTTGGTCATTTCTGTACAGTTGGCACACACACACACACACACACACACACACACACACACACACACACACACACACACGTTTGTTTTACTATCCTTGTGGGGACCAAACAATTGATTCCCATTCAAAATCCTATTTTCCCTAACCCCTAACCCTAATTCTAACCCTAACCCTAAGTGTAACTCTAACCCTAATTGTAACCCTAACCCTCAACCTAACCCCTAAGCCTAAAATAGCAATTGTCCTTGTTTTACTGTCCTTGTGAGGACTTCTGGTCCCCACAAGGATAGTAAAACCAAAAACACACACTCACACACACACCCTATGTACAGTATATCTGGAGCGGATGAATCAGTGTGTGTGTGTGATACAGTACATTTTACAGCCCCAATAACGGTAAAACCACTGTGGTTAAAGTCATGTAAGAGTCATGTAAAAGTGAATTGGGTCCATAGCTCAAGCCAACTAGTATGACATACATGTGACAAAGCCTTGTGACACAGGATGGGACTTTTGGGGAAGGTGGGGAAAACAGTGCAGTAACGTGGACAACTTCTTTCCTTCCTTATTGCTTTTCCAGCCGTAGTGTTCATAGTGTTGTTCATAGTGTTGTTCATAGTGTTGTTCATAGTGTTGTTCATAGTGTTGCCACTAGTTGACAGTAAACTGTGTGAAGAAACCTTTTAGTTCTTCAGTGACCCTGACCTAAGTTTTTAGGTGTGACCCAGTCAGTGATTGGTCACCTGGTGGACCATTACCAATAGACCCATTACCCAGATGTGTCATGAAAAGTTGTGCCCGCAGTTCTCCATCAGAAACCTCTTAATTTACCTAGCAGTGGCTACGATCACATGCAACTTCAAATGGAGCTCATGCAAGTTAACAAACACGTAGTCACATGGTTATTGAGCTAGCAAGCCAGCGAGGCAAGGTAAAATATCATAACTAGAGCTAGATTAATCCGGTAGAATAATATACTTGTTGAACATAGCTATAGCCATCAGTCTTGTGTGTTTTCATGGTCATCACTCACTGTTAAGTTTGTCAAGATCACGACTTTAGCGTTAGGGTAATTCTTAAATTGCGGTAGCATTTGCTTACCTTGTTTTTGCAGCCATGAAAAACACTTTCAAATGACAAATAGTTACAGATCATACATGTTTTTGTTTATGTCGAACTGATTGTCAATAATACAACATAATGCAAGTCCTTTATACTGCAAAACCTTATGTTTATGCATTGTTTAAAGTGCTTAGGGAAAGCACAATGTCTTGTCTCAGTAGTGCTGTGTAGAGTTGTAGTGACATGTTTTGGAGATGTAGAGATATTTTAGAGATATCTATCTATTATTTTGAATGCTAGAAGGTGAACAAATGTATTTAATATATTGTATTGATAAAAAATAACAAGGCTATTAATAAAATAACTATTTTATTTACTAGTATAGTGTGTCCCTCAGTTTTATGTTATTGGTGTTACCGCCTTGAAAATAACTCATTACAAAGATATACAAGGGCCTTGAGCATTCTCTCCAGTAGCAAACTGGGATCATGGGAGGGGTCTATAATTATTAGCTAATCACACCTTTTAGTATGTCATGAATTTGAGGATTCCATTGATCACTTGATGTCTAAATCCAAAGTGTCACTTGGTGTTAGTCCTTTATATGAAAGGAAATAACATTGTGAGCAAAATTATTTATCATATCACTTTAGTAAATGTTTTTTAAAGGATTGATGACCTTAAATGGAGGCCACAAATGCTCAAATATAAGAAAAATCGAATTGACCAAATATGTCTCATTGGTGTAATCATCATTGGTGTTACTATTGCTACCGGTGGCACAACGTTATCATAATGGTAAAACTATTAAACTATTAAGCAACCATCTTTGTTGATTTAGAATGGGAAGATGTACCCCCCCCACAAAAAAAGTGATGCTTGCTTGTAAACAAAACATTGCTCTATAGGTCCTTTGGGTTTCTAGAAATTACCGACACATGGTAATAGCCTCTTCAAAGTGTGTAGACTTGTGCCTTAGAAGAAGTTCTGCATTTAGTCTCATGCCTCACAACATTTAGTTGGGAAACAGATTGTCCTTTTTGATGTTGATAACAGTGCAAGGGAACTATGAAGCACTCATAGTGTGAGGAGACAGGGTAGAGGCCAAACATGATTCTAGTGATTCTAGTGATGGTTATTGACAAGGCATGTGACTGGTGGCCTTCAAGTCTTTATGACACCAGTTTCTTTATGGAAGAGGAAAGTGTGACGACATGGTCACCCATTAGAGGAGGAAGTGTGTGTGTGTGGTTTGGTGTGGTGTGTGTGTTTGTATGTATCTGTGTGTGTGTGTCTGTGTGTTAAGGCTGGCTGGATGTTATCATTGGGATAGTGCTTCCCTGTCCCCCTCGTTTCCTCCATATTTGCTGACCCCGTTCATCCGGGAAGAAGGCACTGCACCGGAATGTCCGCTGAGTCAGCTGAAAGAGAAGGAGAGAAAGTGAGAGACAGAGACAGAGAGAGGCATGTGGCATGGGAGGATAGGAGGTCTTTGCCCTCTCCAGGCCTGTAGGAGTTTGACACAGAGGGACAGAGGGACAAGAGGAAGTACTATAGAAAGCGTCTACTAGTTCTCTGTGTTCTGATGTGTTTGTCCTTCTTCCTCTCAATAGTACAGGCCGATGTCTGCCCAACTAACTAACAGTCTTACGTGCCAGACACATGGCACTCCACCCCAGTGTCTGTCAGAGATATGGCTGTGGCTGTGGGAAGGGACCCCGCTTACAGTTTGTGAATGAAAATGGATAGAATAAGACAAGGTTTCTGATCTGCACGTGTGCTTTGAAACCTTGTCTTCTTACCACATTAAAGGAAGTAGGATAATATGTAGATTCTAGTGTGACTCACAGTTTAGATGACCGGCGAGGCTGTTTGATTATAGCCTCTGAAAGCAGAAGTCTGGGGATATAAAAAAGAAAGGGGAAAAAAGAAACACTGCACTTCTTTTACTGGTAACCATTAGTCAGCCGAACCACAACCGACACAATCATATGGTGTCTTGACCATGTTGCTGTGACAAAAAATATTGTGAGTGTGTGTGAGTGCAGTTTTAAAGCTGTTTTTTGCTAGAAACTTTATTATCTACCAGTGGTCTTTCCCAGGGGTCACTTGGTCACCAAATGTGTCCTCAAACAGGAGTGACTCACCCTTACCTGTAACAATAATGACCATTACTGACAATGTGTAGTGAAAAGTGGAAAAATGTTGACATAATGTGTAACTGATGAGCTTTGCTGCCACTGTATTTGCCTGTCATAAAGACAACTTTACACTGTTACACCGCCCTATAGGACTCCCAATCATGTCTGAATGTGATACAGCCTGGATTTGAACCAGGGACTGTAGTGACCCCTCTTGCACTAAGATGCAGTGCCTTAGACCGCTGCACCACTCAGGAGCTTCTGTCAAGCATGACATTACCAGTAATAACATCTTATTTTTATTTAACTAGGCAAGTCAGTTAAGAACAAATTCTATTTTACAATGACGGCCTACCCCGGCGACGCTGGGCCAATTGTGCGCTGCGCCACTCGGGAACTTCTGTCAAGCTATGACACCTAACAACTCAAATGCATGTCTTTAATAGATAGGGTTTGAGTTATCTTACACTATAAAACCAAGGCCTAGAAAAGGACTTACAATTAAGTTTCTATCATGGTTTCTGGTTTAACAGTGTCTGATGTGGTCTCATGAGCGACCATGGTGCCTTAATTGTGTAATTATGTCACAAGAGAGAGAGAGTCATGTGACTTCAAAGGCTCTATGTTGTCAGGGAAACAGCGTAAAAAGTCATGTTTACCCAAGGTTGAGTTTGTCTGTGTAATGGGTTGTGAAAGCTGTCACAATGTTTAGAGCTGCATTTATTGATCCAGCCATTTTGTATATAAGCTTACAAGATGGAGCCGACAGACTTTGTTTCTAGTAAGGTACTGTTAGACATTGACTGCACTGCTGGAGCTAGAAACACAAGCATTTCGCTACACCTGCTTAAACATCTGCTAATCTGTATACGTGACAAATAAACTTTGATTAGATTTTTATCTTTGGAGTGGAACATCCCTTTAAGTTAATTAGTCATCATTATTATAGATTTACATTTTTATAAAGACCTCTGGGACACTTTCTGGAGCAGTTTGAAGATTGATTAAGATTGTAGCGAGAATTGAGTGCGTGGAATCCTGAACGCTAAACTAATTTATTCAGAAGACAACAACTATAAGGAAAAAATATGCTATTGAAATCCTGCTGTAATTGTCTCTTAGTTGAACCAAGGGTACAACAGCACCATACCAGGTCAGCAATGGTTTCACTGGCTTGTCACATTTTATGTTATGGCATACAGTGCCTTCAGAAAGTATTCAGACCCCTTTACCTTTTCCACAGTTTGTTACGTTACAGCCTTATTCTAAAATGTATTATTTAAAAAATAATAATCCTCAAAAATCTACACACAATACCCCATAGTGACAAAGCGTAAACAGGTTTTTAGAAATGTTTGCAAATGTATTAAAATAAAAAAACAGAAATACCTTATTTACATAAGAATTCAGACCCTTTGCTATGAGACTCGAAATGGAGCTCAGGTGCATCCTGTTTCCATTGATCATCCTTTAGATGTTTCTACAACTTGATTGGAGTCCACCTGTGGTAAATTCAATTAATCGGACATGATTTGGAAAGGCACACACCTGTCTATATAAGGTCCCACAGTTGACAGTGCATGTCAGAGCAAAAACCAAGCCATGAGGTTGAAGGAGTTGTCCGTAGAGCTCCGAGACAGGATTGTGTCGAGGCACAGATCTGGGGAAGGGTACCAAAACATTTCTGCAGCATTAAAGGTCCCCAAGAACACAGTGGCTTCCATCGTTCTTAAATGGAAGAAGTTTGGAACCACCAAGAGTCTTCCTAGAGCTGGCTGCCCGGCCAAACTGAGCAATCGGGGGAGAAGGGCCTTGATCAGGGAGGTGACCAAGAACCCGATGCTCACTCTGACAGAGCTCTAGAGTTCCTCTGTGGAGATGGGAGAACCTTTCAGAAGGACAACCATCTCTGCAGCCCTCCACCAATCAGGCCTTTGTGGTAGAGTGGCCACTCCTCAGTAAAAGGCACATGACAGCCCGCTTGGAGTTTGCCAAAAGCACCTAAAGACTCTCAGACCATGAGAAACAAGATTCTTTGGTCTGATGAAACCAAGATTGAACTCTTTGGCCTGAATGCCAAGCGTCACGTCTGGAAGAAACCTGGCACCATCCCTACGGAGAAGCATGGTGGTGGCAGCATCATGCTGTGGGGATGTTTTTCAGCGGCAGGGACTGGGAGACTCAGGATCGAGTCAAAGATGAACAGAGCAAAGTACAGAGAGATTCTTGATGAAAACCTGCTCAAGAGCGCTCAGGACCTCAGACTGGTGCGAAGGTTCACCTTTCAACAGGACAACAACCCTAAGCACACAGCCAAGACAACGCAGGAGTGGCTTCAGGACAAGTCTCTGAATGTCCTTGAGTGGCTCAGCCAGAGCCCGGACTTGAACCCGATCTCTGGAGAGATCTGAAATTAGCCGTGCAGCAATGCTCCCCATCCAACCTGACAGAGCTTGAGCGGATCTGCAGAGAAGAATGGAAGAAACTCCCCAAATACAGGTGTGCCAAGCTTGTAGCGTCATACGCAAAAAGACTCTTTAATCGCTGCCAAAGGTGCTTCAACAAAGTACTGAGTATAGGGTCTGAACCAGTTTTTGATTTGTCATTATGGGGTATTGTGTGTAGATTGATAAGGGGAAAAAAAACTATTTAATCAATTTTAGAATAAGGCTGTAACGTAACAAAATGTGGAAAAAGTCAAGGGGTCTGAATACTTTCTGAATGCACTGTATCTGTGTTCTTCCAGATGGCTGGAGGCAGAGAGAGAACAGAAAAAAGGGGAGAATAAATGGATAGAGATGGGATGGGGTGGTAATGAGAGGGGAGGAAAGGGGAAGAGACAGTAGAATAAATGGATAGAGATGGGATGGGGTGGTAATGAGAGGGGAGGAAAGGGGAAGAGACAGTAGAATAAATGGATAGAGATGGGATGGGGTGGTAATGAGAGGGGAGGAAAGGGGAAGAGACAGTAGAATAAATGGATAGAGATGGGATGGGGTGGTAATGAGAGGGGAGGAAAGGGGAAGAGACAGTAGAATAAATGGATAGAGATGGGATGGGGTGGTAATGAGAGGGGAGGAAAGGGGAAGAGTAAGGGGGCTAGGGGACAGGGGGAGAGACAGTAGTGAGAGAGAGAGGTAGAGATAATAGTGGGATAAGGGGCGAGAAAGAGAAAAGGTATGGAAACTGAGAGACATACATGAGGTGAGGGACATTAGTAGGCCCAAATGGAGTGAGAGTATTTATGGTTGGGTGACCTCGCCAGCCTCACATGCCAATAGTTATGTAATGGCACATTGGGGGTTGGGGGGGTGTTAACCCCTCGCTCACTTACCTCCCAGTAAAGTAGAAAGACTGAAATGGCACGCTGAAAGCGTACACTCCATGCTTGATGTGTTTATATGCGCTTGTCTCTATATCTCATGGGTAGCTAGTTTGAAACCATACACACTGAAATAAAACATGCCTAAATACAACATGACTAGGGAAAAGCCTTGTTACAATGGGGACCAGATGTGTTAACACCTGACAATGGTACACAGTTTTCATCAAACATATTTGTTAACATCATCTCTCTGTCTCTCTCTCTCTGTCACTCTCTCTCTCTCCAGCTGGGCTTTGCTGACCTCAACATGGCGGAGTTTGCTGGCTCAGGCTCCACTGTGCGCTGCTGTATCCTCGAGGGCTACGACACTAAGAACACTCGTCAGGACAACTCCATTCTCAAGGTAACCACACACACAAACTCACACGTTCACATGAGCTTATCGAAACCCCATGTGCAAAGATGTGTCCTTTGTACACGTGGTGGCAAAACCCAGAGAGCAAGACCATGTTGAGACTTGTTTAGGAGTGGTTCAGGTTGAATAAACCGTTTGCATTCCCACTAGGCTTTGGATAGGTATTTTCAGGGCCCCTAAATTGTTATCTGATGGAGGAATAGACAGATATTGCCAGGTGCCCCTCTTGGATTATTTCTAACCTGAGTCTTTTATATAGCTTACTCACATACCATACATACTTTCATTTGACCATAGAAACATTGTATTACACGGAGGAAGTGAACAGTAGTTATTCTACTACAAAGGCTGCAGTGTTTGGTTGTAACAATATACAATGGTGTTGATGGTGATTATGTTGATGATGATAATGTTATTACAATTTTTTCTAGGTTACTATTGGAATTACACTTTTGTCGGGGGATCCCTGCTTCAAAACGTGAGTTGGACCTCTGGCGCCACCTCTTGGCCAAAATGTATACCATCAACGTAGTTTGCGAAATAGTCTAAAATATAGATTATTTTGTTGCTTGAAGTCACTACAAGGAACACTCATAGACGCTGTACCACTGATCTAGTTCTACAAGATTTCCTCCTCTCACTCTCATCCAAACTTTGGTTTTCTTAACCTTTGTCAACGTAGTACTTTTTAATTCTCTTAGTACCCTTGGTTGTTTAGTTCTTCTGTGACAAATATGATGAAATATTACTTCATTAATCTGTGTTTTCAATGCCTATTTTGGACTTAATTACACAATGACCTTTGACCTTCTAGGCCCCCCAGCACGGCTAAGTCCATCTCGATCCCGGGCCAGGACCCCTCTCTGCAGCTGGACTGTAAAGGCGAGGGCACCGATGCCAACTCAAACCCTCCCCCAGGGGGCATCATCAGGACATCATCAGGACGGCCCCTCAAACCCAGACTCCCCTCAGCTCCCCTCAACTCTGGTAGACAGACAATCACAGCTAATCACAGCTGACTGTTTATGCATTATTTATTTGTGTCTATTTAATCGTTTGATTGTCATTTCAATAAGTTGACACCTGTGTTGTCTATATGGGGTGCCATTTGTAACATGCTACTGTGTATTTTGTGAAAAAGTGTAATTCCGTGCCACAGAAAGCTAACATCATCCTGTGTGTTGTGTTGTGGCTCCAGGTCTACCCGAGCAGTTGGAGCAGAGCCTGCCCAGCCCAGATGAGGTCTTCCACATAGGACACTCCCGGAACTCCAGCTATGCCAGCCAGCAGAGCAAGATATCAGGTGAGTCAGCCTCTTTTGGATTGCCATGTTGTGTATGTTGGTAGGAGAAGAGTGAAGCTGTCCCTAGGAGCTGATCTTGTGTCTGTTTTGCATTTTCCCCACTAATGGTTAAGGTTAGGTTTAGGGGAGGGGAAGCTGATCCTAGATCTGTACCTAGAGGAAACTTCGCACTGGAGCATTTTGGCACAGGGCCATAGCTACTCAAGTCAGGGTCTCCATTCGCCCATAGATGACATCTTAGCCCTGGACAAACTCAATTTGGTTCGAGTGATTTGATCTAAAAGATTCCATGATTTCATGACGGGGGAGGATAATTATGGACAAATAATATCAAGTCTGGCATGGGGTTATATGACAACCCCTTATGTGTGTGTGTGTCTAATTGACTTGTATGTGTTCCCATCCTCCCCTCTCCTCCAGGGTACAGTACGGAGCACTCTCGCTCCTCCAGCCTAACAGACCTCACACACCGCCGTAACACCTCCACAAGCAGTAGCACCTCTGGAGGCCTGGCCACCCCCACCCAGACCACCCACGCACACGCACACGCCCTCGCCAACCCCCACCCCCTTGCAGCAGACCCCCAGACAACCGGAGAGCCGGGCACCAAGTGTGAGAGACCCCCACGGCCACCGCGGCCCATCCTGCTCTCTAACAGACCCTCCAGGCAAGCTACAGCACATACACACACAGACACACAGACACACACACACATATTTAAGCAATAAGGCCCGAGGGGGTGTGGTTTATGGCCAATATACCACGGCTAAGGGCTGTTCTTAAGTGCCTGGATACAGCCCTTAGCCGTGGTGTATTGGCTATATACCACAATCCCCCTGAGATGCCTTATTGCTATTATAAAATGGTTACCAACATAATTAGAGCAGTAAAAATAAATATTTTGTCATACCTCGAACCACCCAGTTTATAAAAACACACAACACACATATACACAGATTTTGCAAAACATTAAGAACACCTTCCTAACATTGAGTTGCACCCCCTTTTGCCCTCAGAACAGCCTCAATTCGTCAGGGCATGGAATCTACAAGGTGTCGAAAGCGTTCCACAGGGATGCTGGCCCATGTTGACCCCAATGCTTCTCACAGTTGTGTCAAGTTGGCTGGATGTCCTTTGGGTGGTGGACCATTCTTGATACACATGGAAAACTGTTGAAAATCCCAGCAGCATTGCAGTTCTTGACACAAACCGGTGCGCCTGGCACCTACTACCATCCCCCGTTCAAATGCACTTAAATATTTTGTCTTGTCCATTCACCCCCCTGAATGGTACACATACACAATCCATGTCTCAAATGTTTTAAGGCTTAAAAATCCTTCTTTAACCTGTCTCCTACCCTTCATCTACACTGATTGAAGTGGATTTAACAGATTACATCAATAAGGAATCATAGCTTTCACCTGGATTCACCTGGTCAGTCTGTCATGGAAATAGCAGGTGTTGTTAATGTTTTGTACACTCAATGTATATACAGTACCAGTCAAATGTTTGGACACACCTACTCATTCAAGGGTTTTTCTTTATTTTTACTATTTTCTACATTGTATAATAGTTGTGAAGACATCCAAACTATGAAATAACACATATGGAATCCTGCAGTAATCAGAAAAATATATGTTTGATTCTTCAAAGTAGCCACCCTTTGCCTTGATGACAGCTTTGCACACTCGTAGCATTCTCTCAACCAGCTTCTTGAGGTAGTCACCTGGAATGATTTTACAACAGTTTTGAAGGAGTTCCCACATATGCTGAGCACTTGTTGGCTGCTTTTCCTTAACTCTGCGGTCCAACTCATCCCAAACCATCTCAATTGGGTTGAGGTCGAGTGATTGTGGAGGCCAGGTCATCTGATGCAGCACTCCATCACTCTCCTTCTTGGTCAAATAGCCCTTACACAGCCTGGATGTGTGTTTTGGGTAATTGTCCTGTTGAAAATCAAATGATAGTCCCACTAATTGCAAACCAGATGGGATGATGTATCTCTGCAGAATTCTGTGGCCATGCTGGTTAAGTGTGCCTTGAATTCTAAATAAATCACTGACAGTGTCACCAGCAAAGCACCATCACACCTCCTCTTCCATGCTTCACGGTGGGAACCACAAATGCAGAGATCATCCGTTCACGTACTCTGCGTCTCACAAAGACACAGTGGTTGGAACCAAAAATCTGAAATTTGGACTCATCAGACCAAAGGACAGATTTCCACCGGTCTAATGTCCATTGCTGGTGTTTCTTGGCCCAAGCAAATCTCTTCTTATTATTGGTGTCCTTTAGTAGTGGTTGCTTTGCAGCAATTCGACTTAGTCTTTTTACCAAATAGGGCTATCTTCTGTATACTAACCCTACCTTATCACTACACAACTGATTGGCTCAAACTCAAAATTCCACAAATTAACTTTTAACAAGGCACACCTGTCAATTGAACTGCATTTTAGGTAACTACCTCATGAAGCTGGTTGAGAGAATGCCAAAAGTGTGCAAAGCTGTCATCAATGCAAAGGGTGGCTACTTTGAAGAATCTAAAATCTAAAATATATTTTGATTTGTTTAACACTTTTTTGGTTACTACATGATTCCATGTGTGTTATTTCATAGTGTTGATGTCTTCACTGTTATTCTACAATGTAGAACATAGTAAAAATAAAGAAATTACCCTGGAATAAGTAGGTGTGTCCAAACTTTTGACTGGTACTGTATATATACACACAAATAGATTTGTATTTCTTTGTCATGACATTTGTTCCAAAAAATCTAAATTGTTGCTGGGACAAAAACACTGAATATAAAGAAAGGAAAAGCATGCAGCCAGTAGATGCTACTCAGAAGTGCTTTATTCCTGCACTTCAACCAATTACCTTTTGGCAGTAATATATCGAACGCCGTTTTGGTTGTACCGTGTCAAAAAGGTACCCGTCAAATATGAAGACAAGTATGACCTGATTAGCGTTCGATAGTTATAGCCTTGGTGAGGCGTTACTGGTTAACTTCAGCACAATCACTGACGGCTGAGATAACAAACATCTGACCGAGGCTAACTGCATCAGTCAACAAACATTGAAAATAGCCTCGATCAGATGTTGTTGGGTTAACCCTGTCATGTGACATGCCAGGAGGAAGAAGGACACGGTTGAGAGTCAACCCACTTGGGTGGATGATACGCGCATCGACGCCGACGACATTGTGGACAAGATTATCCAGAGCCAGAACTTTGCCGATGTCAGCAACCATGAAGAAGGTAAGGGTAGGAAGAAGGTTGTGTTGATGGAACAGTGAGCATGACCACACAGTGATAACGTTTTGCTTTGCCCTCATCTCCTCACTGTTTTCTCCTCTACCTGTTCTCTCTCCCTGCCTTCTCTCTCTCTTTTTTGTCTTTCATTCTTGCTTCCATACACAGACAGCAACCTCAGATTGTTTGTCAGCAAAGATGGGACTACAGCCCTAAGTGGGTTACAACTGGGGAACAGGTGAGTTTGTGCATGCCAGAATGTCTGTGTACAGTATGTTATTACATTATCAAAAACGTAGTAAAGAAATTAATCCCTTCCTCTTCTTCTGTGTTTGCTCTAGGGTGACTGCTGGCGTCTTTGAGCCAGTGGTGATCGAGAGCCACTAGCAATGAGTGTGTGTGTGTTCACACAAATGCACATACACCTGTCTTTTGAGTTACACCACTTCAACGAACACCACTAAACAACATATGTAACCCTTTAATGAGATATTTACTGTGATGGTGGTGGGAGGTGTAATTTATGTATAATCCATTCATGTAGAAAAGTTGTAGGTGTAAGACCGTAGGTGTAAAGTGTGCAAACGACTTGATAGAGAGAGAAATGGGAACCCATTGCATTGTGGGAGTTGTAGTGAAACACTGAAAATCAGGAAAAAGCTAGCCACACAGGTTGCGTTGGAGGCAAATGTGGCTGCCTCAAAAAGTTGGAACGTTAGGATTTACCCTGTGTGTATCATTTTTGAACAATGTGTACTACACTGTGTTATGTTTATGTATGATAATGGTTGGGGATACATTTAGTTATTCAAATAACAAATATAAATTCAAATGAGGGGAGATTGATAAAGTAAAGAAAGACTTGGTTACCAACTACTAAATAGAGAAATTGAACAGGCCATTTGAACTAGGCTTGAATGGGTGGTTTTCAATGTGAAATGTTCTATATTTGATGACCCCTTGCAATCCCCCGATTTCAGAAACCGTACCAGACCTGGGGTCAAAGTTACGGTATAGCCCAAAGAACCCATGTTATAGAATTATATAGATATATACATTATAGAATATATAATAAGTTACAGAAGGTTTTAGAATATAGGCTTATATGTAATATGATCATAGATCATGTTTAAATACGGACCTCAGAAAGAGAAAGGCGTGCACATATGGCTGGTCATATGCAACTGTGCATACTGCATGGTCAATGATTCATCGATTACTGTAGTCTAGGTAAATGCAGACAGGATTGGTAATCGATTACTGTAGTCTAGGTAAATGCAGGCAGGATTGGTAATCGAATACTGTCTAAGAGTCTAAACCCTTGGTTCTCTACTCCCCTGGGTCTTTTACATAGTCTTCTTTACATCCGTAAAGTGAGACACTGTCCTCATGCTCACCAGCTGGCTTGGTGACTATACTGTAAGTGGAAAAGTTGGAATATCAGAGGGGGACATTTCTGTCTTTGTTGACAGTCTTCCTTCCGTCTGTCTCAGTAGTTTTGTCCCTTGACTGTCGCTCATTTGTCCTGTATGTCAGACCCAATTATTTTGTGTCACCATGCCCATTACATCCCTCCCTGTTGTCAAGGACTGGAGTTTTCAATTAAACTAAGTTACTAGGTTTCTGGGAGAAAAAAATTAATCTTCTTGATCTGCAAGAAAGCACTTTTGGATTTGTGTTCTCAACAAATCAATGCTTACAGTGAGACTCAAAAGGAAACTTGACCGCATATTATTTCAAATATGCTTTCTCAATGCAAGCCTGGTCACTGATTTTGATTGAGTGGGGGCCCTTAAGTGGGTTACTAAAGTTGCTGGCTAATTTAGTAATCCTTCTTTGTGAAATACGTTCTATGTGGGCTTGGCTAGAACTGTCCAACTGTTGCCCTTCCACTAAGCCTCAGTATCACCAGTCGTTATCAAGCGTAATGAACTTTGAATAAGGGCTCTAATGATACAACTGACAGTGGTATCTGGTCATCTTCACCTAATTCAACAAGCTATTCTATTTGCTGGGGAGAAATGTAATTTTATTTCTGTCGCCCACGGATTTTGATCCCGTTGGAAGAACATTGCATTGTGGGTATGGTGTTGTCAGAGCCAATCAGAGCTAACAATGGAGGATTTTGAGTAGAAACTTCCCTCTCATCCCCAAATGACAATGTCCTCTTGTATGTGTGTTTGTGTGTGTTTGTGCCTGCGCATATCTTTTTAAGGGAGGGAGAGAAAACGAGGAAGTGTGTGTGTGTGTACTTTTGCACAGTGTGTGTGTGTCTGTGCTGCAAATGTATGTGTGTGTGCAAGCTGAAGAGTCTCACGGTTCTTGACCCCTGAGTAACGTTTCAGTTGATCTGAAAGCCCTCAGCAGGAAAACGGACCTAATGCGCCTTAGCCTGTCTTTTCGCCCCTAGTCTGTTTATTTGAAATGTCTTTCAAAGGAAAAGTGCAATATGGGCTTTTATCTACACACCTGTAGCTTCAACATAGCTTCCTAACAAGGACGTTTCTTCTACAATAGACATAAGGTGTCCCAAATGGCACCTTATTCCCTACATAGTGGACTACTTTTGAACAGAGCCCTGTATAGAGAATACAGTGATATTTGGGACACAGACATTCACAGCATACTTGAGTTGACATTCAGAGGCACAAAGAGAAAAATGTCTCCTGACTGGCCCTTTAAAAAGAAAATTGGGCTGTGTGTGCTGTTGCAATGTGCTTTTTTGTGTGTATTTCACTCTCCACCTTGCATCATTGTCATTGTAGATGCTGTGTGGATACTGTATGTGAAAAAAAAGGAAACAATGAATGCATAAACTTTAACCACTGACGTGCATACACATGCATGGGGAAATGTTGACAGGTTTTCTTAGCTTTATTTTTGTGTCAAGCTGATATGAACCATTCAATTCTGTTTCATCAACTTTGATTATACAAGCCCTCTGTAACACAGTGAATCTGTGTATTTTAGCGTGAGCTTCTTTTACAACGAAAACAATTGATTTCTTTCACTTGGCCTCTTTCATTACGTTACACTGTCTGTCTCGTAGTAGTGTAGTCCCAATCATTTTATTAATGATAATGGTTATAATGGCAAACACTTGATTCATATTTTACTTGTTTTAATTTTTACCAGCTGGCTGGTTTATTTGTTCTATGCAGCATATATGTATTGGCTCTACTTTGAAACATTGAAAAATCAAGTATACAAAAATAATTATTCACTAAAGAGTTGTAATAATGGGATATTTCTGATTCCCCTGCTACTGTTTTTATTTTTTACAAGAGGGCTCATTGTATATTTCTTGTATTGTTTGTGTTCTGTTTTCCTACATTCTTGACTGTTTGTAACCTGTGATTTTTCTAACAAACGAGTAGAACCAATATGTTAACATGAGGTTCTGCTGTCATGAATGGAGCGCTAAGGATGAATCAACACATCCCTATGGAGGGTGAGGTTTCTCTGATGCAACACATCATAAGATATTTGTCATCGCTTTTCAGCCACTATATCACCTCCATTTTGTGGGTTGAAGAACTTGGTAGGTAAGAGGATGGCAGTCAATAGACAGATTGCTCTCTGAAAGACTGAGTACTGTAAATCACTTTCATTGTTCAATCAGAGATTAAAAATCACACATTTCTTTGAATATAAGCATTTTTTCAAACTCACATGGACCTTTCCTAAGGCTCATCAACTCAGTAAGTAGGGGAACCAGAATTTAATGGGGACCAGATATGCCATTCCTCTGTCTGAAACCTTGGCCGGTATGATATCCATGATAACAGCACTTAGGTCTGGACAACTAACTTGACATTTTATCTATTTTAATTATTTATCCTTTATTTGAGTCATCTTTGTAAAGGGATTTTAAAACTATGCACACGAGTCCAAGACTCTCTGAGATGTCCACCCAAACTCATGACCTTAAGAATTATAATATTAATAATGATAAGAGATTTATATGATCAAAACAAATCAACAGTTAATGAATTTATATCAATAGACGACTATTGAAATGACTATTTTTCTGATTTTCCAGAATTATTTAGACATTTATGTTACACACACACACACACACACACACACACACACACACACACACACACACACACACACTGCTCCAAAGTTCTCATCTTTCTCCTAAAATGCATTTATTCTATCACATTCAACTCACATGTGGAGGGACACTGACATGATGAATTGGAACTATATTTGTACACACATTGTAATGTTTCCTATTCAAGATGGTAAATGACTATTTGAACAATGTAAATGTCATATTTTGGGGAAATAAAGCTGTTGTTCGGTATCTGAAAAAACGTGTTGGCTGATTTATTACACATTCATAATACAATGTACCTCTGAATTTCATATAGGAGGCCATACAGTACCTCAATAATGATCATGCTGTTACTTTGACTGTGGAATTATGTCTGAGTTACAAGTGTACAGTATCTCCAAGACACAACAATCACTTACATGTGATTGAGATGTCAAGCAATGAATAATCTAGCTTGTACCACTATCATTCACATTTACCAAGGAACATGTTGCAATAGTTATTTCACTTCCGGAGGACCTGTAATCTTTTCACTCCCTCCTCTCTACCTTCTCTTCCTCTGTATCTGCTGCTAAAGACACTTTCTATCACTCTAAATTTCAAGCTTCTCCCTCTAACCCTAGCAATCTCTTTTCCACCTTCTCCTCCCTCCTTAATCCTCCATGTATTCTCACTACTGGTGTCCCCCAGGGCTAGTTTCTAGGCCCTCTCCTCTTCTCTCAAAACACCAAGTCACTTGGCTCCGACATATTCTCACATGGTTTCTCCTATCATTGGTATGTGGATGACACTCAGCTACTTCTCTCCTTCCCCCCTTCTGACACCCAGGTGGCGACACGCATCTCTGCGTGCCTGGCAGATATCTCAACTTGGATGTTGGCCCACCACCTCAAGCTCAACCTCAACAAAACGTAGCTGCTCTTCCTCGCGAGGAAGACCTGCCCACTCTAAGACCTCTCCATCACAGTTGACTCTACGGTGTCCCCTCCCAGTGTGCAAATAACCTTGGTGTGACCCTGGACAACACCCTGTCGTTCTCTGCAAATATCAAAGCAGTGACTCGCTCCTGCAGGTACGTACTCTACAACATCCGTAGAGTACGACCCTACCTCACACAGGAAGCGGCGCAGGTCCTAATCCATGCACTTGTAATTTCCCATCTGGGCTACTGCAACTCGCTTTTGACTGGGCTCTTCACTTGTGCCATCGAACCCCTGCAATTTATCGAGAACGTTGCAGCCCGCCTGGTGTTCAGCCTTTCCAAGTTCTCCCATGTCATCCCGCTCCTCCACACACTCCAGTGGCGTCCAGTCGAAGCTTGCATCCACTACAAGACCATGGTACTTGCCTACGAAGCAGCAAGAGGAACTGCCCCTCATTACCTTCAGGCTTTGCTCAAACCCTACACCCCAACCGGAGTACTCCGTCCTGCTACCTCTGGTCTCTTGGCCCTCCCACCCTTATGGAAGGACAGCTCCCGCTCAGCCCAGTCAAAGCGCTTCGCTGTCCTGGCACCACAATGGTGGAATCAGTTCCCCCTTAAGCTAGGACAGCAGAGTCCCAGCCCATCTTCTAAAAACATCTGAAACCCTACTTCTTCAAAGAGTTTTCTTAAATAATCCCACAGCAACCCCCCTCGCACCCCCTCCTCACCCCACCCCAATTTCTTTTAAGCATAACATTTTTATTTTGTGAACTAACACTGGCACATGACTCTTTTCCCTCTTACTTGCTCAATTTGCTGATAGCTATGTTGAGGAAAATTAACTTACTATGACATGTGGGTTGTCCCACCTAGCTATCTTATTTTTATTTTTATATTTTTCTCTCTAATTTTGTAGTATCCAAATTGGTAGTTACAGTCTTGTCTCATCGCTGCAACTCCCGTATGGACTCGGGAGAGGCGAAGGTCAAGAGCCGTGCATCCTCCAAAACAACCTAGCCAAGCCGCACTGCTTCTTGACACAATGCCAGCTTAATCCGGAAGCCAGCCACACCAATGTGTCGGAGGAAACACCATACCTAGCTATCTTTATATGAATGCACTAACTATAAGTCGACTCTGGATAAGAGCGTCTGTTGAACAACTCAAATTTAAAGAGTTAATGTATAGGTGGCATGGTATCACTCTACTATAGATGGTTAAATCGATGCCAATTTGAAAATATAATGTTAAATTGAAAGGCGAAATTGCATTTATATTTTCATATCATTGCGCATTTAATCCGATAAACCATGGCTTTTTGAGTCCCCCATATACTATGGTGTGCAGGTACGGTATGTCTATTGCACTTTCCTGGCTCTTTGGCACTCCAATAAACTATGGTGTGCAAGTACTGCAATTGCACCACGTCAGTATACATTTACTTTCCTAGATGCTTCTCTTGTGATATTTTGTGGTTGGCCTCCCCCCCACATTGCCTTTAAATTTCAATCACACTGTTCAATCCGAATCGGAAATTCACTTTATCAGAGTCCTTAATCTCAGTTTAAGGAACTGTATTGTGGTCATCCATGGCTTCCTGTTTCACTGGGGTATAAACATTTGGTAACACGCATGTACAATCCATTTGTCATCCATCACCACGGGGAAAGGCAAAGATCTTAGAAACGAAAAGAAGCAAATGGTTGTTTACCTCCATAAAAAAAAAAATCAGGCAATGGGTACAAAACAATAGCTAAAAAACAAAATACCACTTACCACTATTAGGGAAATATGATGGTGCCTCGCCTCGAGCTCCTACAAAACATTGCAGGTTTCTACTTTTTCTAGTGTTTTTTCTAATTTTATTACTCAGTTGTTTCGTGCATTACTTCATACACCCAGGCAAAAAGTTTGGAATATGAAGCGCTGGGTACTCACCGTCCACCCGGCCGTCCCAAATTCCCGTAGATGGCAGAACAATGGGCTAGCCTCTTCGGTGAGACCTCGGGCTGCCTGGGAGAGAGAAAAAGGAGACGCCGACAGAGTAGCAGACGTGTCGGGGTCTTAGTGAGATTAAGACGCCGGGCGACCTGTCCTTCATTACTGAGCATACTACTCGCCAATGTTCAATCATTAATTAATAAACTTAACGAACTCAGAGTGAGGATCTCCTTCCAGAGGGACATTGGATTCTGCAACATACTTCTGAGACTTGGCTTTCCTCTGACATCCAGTGGGTTTTACAGTTTTTCTAGCAGATAGGAAGCAGGCTCTCTCTAGCAAGAACAAAGGCGAGGGGCTCTGCTTTATGACCAACAACGTGTGGTGCGATGGGGTTAATGCACAGGAACTTCTGTTCTCCTGACTTGGAATACTTGATTCAGATTCAGAGTGTTTAATAGTCACGTGTACAGGGGTGCAGGTGTGATTGCACCACAGACAGATCTCCCACCAAGTCAAATCGGGGACCGAACCAGCAACCTCTCAGCCACCAGCCCAAACTCCTAACCGCCAGGCCACCAACCTCCAAGATCCCCCCCCACAGTTCCCCAGAGAGCTGCCTCTCAACCATCCAAGACTCCCCCACAGTCCCCCCTCTGAAAAACCTCCCCCTCCACTCCCCCGTCCCCAAACCCCACGGAAGATGTGTGTAAGTCATTTAAATGTGTTAACCCTCGCACATCCTCATCGACGGAGCCGATGTGGTGACAGTCAAAAATGTAAAGTTCCTCGGCGTACACATCTCCGAGGAGCTGAAATAGTCAAACCACATGGACACCGTAGATAAGGCATGACAGCGACTCTTCAACCTCAGGATGCTGAAGAAATTTGGCCTGTCCCAGAGTGCCCTCACAATGTTCTACAGGAGAACCATCGAGAGCATACTGTTGCATCTGGTACGGCAACTCCACCTCTGCTGACCGCAAGGCGCTACAGAGGGTGGTACGCTCAGCCGAACGTACCATTGGGTGCATGCTGCCTGCCCTGCAGGACACCTACAACACCAGGTGTTGCAGGAAGGCCAAAAAGATAATCAGGAACTCCAGCCACCATCACTCAGGCAAGGGCAGTATAGGAGCATCGTGGCTAAAACTAAGACTGGCCAATAGCTTCTACCTCCAGACCATCAGGCTGCTGAATAGCCACCACTAGTCAATAGATTTTCAAGAAGATTTAGGTCAAAACTGTAATGTGCCACTCATGAACATTTACTGTCTTCTTGGCAAGCAACTCCAGTGAAGCTTTGGCCTTGTGTTTTAGGTTATTGTCCTGCTGAAAGGTGAATTAATCTCCCAGTGTCTGGTGGAAAGCAGACAACCAGATTTTCCTCTGATGCCACCCTATGATAAGCAGTGACCACTTTGTCATAGGCAGGGACGCAAAATATTTATCTTGTCCATTCCCAGCGTGCCTCTCCAGGGTGCTGTTGGAGAGACACGTCACTGCTGAGCTCCACCAACATTCCGTCCCAAAAAATGATCTAACATAAATCATGTAGCAGATATAGGATAAGGTTGAAAGAGTATGTGGCCTTTTCTGTAGCCTACAGGCTGGAGATAAAATGTATGACAATGTAATGAGATGGAAACTTTTTTTTAAATCATACAGGTTTCTCCAATCAAATAGCCTAAACAAAAGATGAGCTGAAATGTTAACATATCCTAAATATAGGACAGGTCAAAGTAAAATGGACAATCAGGCTACTCACAACTGCTGTCCAGGAGTTTCATCCCAAGGGCAACATTTTAATAATCAGTGGTTTCAAGTTTGCATCCATAAATTTTTCACGAGCTGATCATTGCGAAAAATAAAATACTTCTGCTTTTTCCACTGTGTAAACACATTGCAAATAGGCTCAGGATAACTCTGATATTCAGACCTTAAATAGCTAAATTGATCACATGAATCAGGACTAATAAAGTCAATGCAACCACCTGTTTTACAAAATGGTGGACCTACCACATGAATGGGCGTTGACAAAATTCCATTGCGTCCAGCTAAAACATCTGGCACCAATAATCAACTATTAGCAAGTGCATCGGTGATGTTGTACCCACAGCGACTATTAAAACCTTCCCCAACCAGAAACCGTGGCTTGAGGGCAGCATTCGCGCAAAACTGAAAGCGCGAACCACTGCTTTTAATCAGGGTAAGGCGACCGGAAACATGTCTGAATACAAACAGTGTAGCTATTCCCTCCGCAAGGCAATCAAACAAGCTAAGTGTCAGTATAGAGACAAAGTAGAGTCGCAATTCAACGGCTCAGACACGAGAGGTATGTGGCAGGGTCTACAGTCAATCACGGACTACAAAAAGAAAACCAGCCCCATCGCAGACCACGATGTCCTGCTCCCAGACAAACTAAACAACTTCTTTGCTCGCTTTGAGGACAATATAGTGCCACCTACACGGCCCGCTACCAAAACCTGCGGGCTCTCCTTCAACGCAGCCAAGGTGCGTAAAACATTTAAATGTGTTAACCCTCGCAAGGCTGCCGGCCCAGATGGCATCCCTGGCCTCAGAGCATGCGCAGAGCATGCGCAATCACACTGCACACTGCCCTAACCCATCTGGACAAGAGGAATACCTATGTAAGAATGCTGTTCATCGACTACAGCTCAGCATTTAACACCATAGTACCCTCCAAACTCATCATTAAGCTCAAGACCCTAGGTCTCGACCCCACCCTGTGCAACTGGGTCCTGGACTTCCTGACGGGCCGCCCCCAGGTGGTGAGGGTAGGAAACAACATCTCCACCCTGCTGATCCTCAACACTGGGGCCCCACAAGAGTGTTCTCAGCCCTCTCCTGTACTCCCTGTTCACCCATGACTGCGTGGTCAAGCACGCCTCCAACTCAATCATCAAGTTTGCAGACGACACTACAGTGGTAGGCTTGATCACCAACAATGACGAGACGGCCTACAGGGAGGAGGTGAGAGCCCTCGGAGTGTGGTGTCAGGAAAATAACCTCTCACTCAACGTCAACAAAACTAAGGAGATGATTGTGGACTTCAGGAAACAGCAGAGGGAGCACCCCCCTATCCACATCGACAAGACAGTAGTGGAGAAGGTGGAAAGATTTACACATCACGGATAAACTGAAATGGTCCACCCACACAGACAACATGGTGAAGAAGGCGCAACAGCGGCTCTTCCACCTCAGGAGGCTGAAGAAATTTGGCTTGTCACCAAAAACACTCACAAACTTCTACAGATGCACAATCGAGAGCATCCTGTCGGGCTGTATCACCGCCTGGTACGGCAACTGCTCCGCCCACAACCGTAAGGCTCTCCAGAGGGTACTGAGGTCCGCACAACGCATCACCGGGGGTAAACTACCTGCCCTCCAGGACACCTACACCACCCGATGTCACAGGAAGGCCAAAAAGATCATCAAGGACAACAACCACCCGAGCCACTGCCTGTTCACCCCGCTATCATCCAGAAGGCGAGGTCAGTACAGGTGCATCAAAGCTGGGGCCGAGAGACTGAAAAACAGCTTCTATCTCAAGGCGATCAGACTGTTAAACAGCCATCACTAACATTGAGTGGCTGCTGCCAACAAACTGACTCAAATCTCTAGCCACTTTAACAATTAAAATTGGATGTAATAAATGTATCACTAGTCACTTTAAACAATGCCACTTTATATAATGTTTACACGGACCCTCCACCTCCAAATCGATCCCGCTCCAGAGTACAGGCCTTTGGTGTAACGCTCATTCCTTCGACAATGAACGCGAATCCGACAGTCACCCCTGGTGAGACAAAACCGTGACTTGTCAGTGAAGAGCATTTTTTGCCAGTCCTGTCTGGTCCAGCAACAGTGGGTTTGTGCCTATAGGTGACGTTGTTGTTGGTGATGTCTGGTGAGGACCTGCCTTACAACAGGCCTACAAGCCCTCAGTCCAGCCTCTCTCAGCCTATTGCGGACAGTGTGAGGGATTGTGCATTCCTTGTGTAACTCGGGCAGTTGTTGTTGCTATCCTGTACCTAACCCGCAGGTGTAATGTTACACGTGGTCTGCCACTGCAAGGATGATCAGCTGTCCGTCCTGTAGCGCTGTCTTAGTCGTCTCACAGTACGGACATTGCAATTTATTGCCATTTCCACATCTGCAGTCCTCATGCCTCCTTGCAGCATGCCTAAGGCATGTTCACGCAGATGAGCAGGGACCCTGGGCATCTTTCTTTTGGTGTTTTTCAGAGTCAGTAGGAAGGCCTCTTTAGTGTCCTAAGTTTTCATAACTGTGACCTTAATTGCCTACCGTCTGTAAGCTGTTAGTGTCTTAAAAACTTGTTAGGCTCCGGGGCAGAATTCGGAAATTCGGAGAGTCTGGCATGCCCAAAGTAAAATGCCTGTTACTCAGGCCCAGAAGCTAGGGCCTGAAAGAAAGGAGAACTACCTGCCTCTCCGAAGGAAGGGGTTATTACTTTTATACCTAAACCACACAAGGATCTCTTAATTATTGATGATTGGCATCCAATCACACTTCTAAATAACGACTAGAAAATTGTAGCCATCTTTGCGAAAAGGTTAAAGTCATGCTTGAATGATCTGATTGATGAATGTCAATCAGAGTTTATGAAAGGGCACAATATATATAATAATCTGAGGCTGGTGTTAGATTTGGTTGAGTATTGTGATCTATTGGATGACTTCTCTGTTATCTTATTTCTGGGTGTTCAGAAAGCGTTTGATACCGTAAGTCACAATTTTATCTTTGATCGTCTTAAGCATTTGAAGTTTGCTCGTTTTTTTGTTGATGCTATTAGAACTCTGTATGATGGTGGCAATATCCTCAAGGTTTAACATTTACAAAGGAATACGACAAGGTTGTCCATCCAATCTCACCTTTTATATTTTTGTTAGTATCTCAAATCTTACGCTCATTAGTTTATCAAAGTCAATTTGAAGGCATTACATTCCAGGCCAGAGAGATCAAGATATCCCAACTGGCGGATGACAGCTCACTTTTTTTTTTAAATGTGTCACAAACTAGATTAGCATTGGATATTGTGAAGCAGTTCTCCAAAGTCTCAGGTTTGGTATTAAATCTTTCCAAATGTGAGATGTTTGTTCTGAAAAGAGCTGTCAATCCAGCAGATTGTAACATCTCTGAAAAAGATACTGTAACCTACCACGGTGTAAAGATCACCAGAAATCTTAAGGCTGTGAATGATCTTAATTTGAATCCTGAATCTACGATTCTATCAAAAATAAATTATCCTCATGGTTTTTGAGGGATTTAAGTCTTCAAGGGAGTGTGCTTTTATCCTAAACTGAGGGGCTATCTCGTGCATCCTATCTTTTTTCATCTATTGACACTCTCAAATCCACTTGCTGTACCTTAGATAGGCTATTGTACAACTTCATATGGAAAAACATAAGATAAAAATAGATGTTATCACCTACAGGGTTTGTGATGGCGGTCTAAATGTCTTAGACTTCACTCTCTTCAATCAGATATCAAAAGTCAACTGGGATAAAAGGTACTTTAAAAAATCCTCGTAGTTTCTGGAATATACCTCATTTTGTTTTTCAGAAGCTCGGAGGGCTTAATCTTTCACTACAATGTTCCCTATATTGTTGGTAAACTTCCTGTGAAATTGGCGGCTTTTCACAAGCAGGCTTTAATGTGCTGGCCTTTGCTGTATAAACACAACTTTTCACCTCATAAATGTTTTATATGGAATAATGGGTTGATATTACATAGAAACAAGATGTTATTTTACCGTGACTGGTTCTCGAAAAACATTGTCCTTGTCAGCCAATTAGTTAGTATTTGTGGAAATCTATTAATGTGGAGAGAATTGATGGAAAGTTACAACTTTGAGGTTTCAAGCAAGGAAAATGATACCTAGGGAGATCAAATCTTTACTTCAGATTAAGGCTTATTTTGGAACATCTCCTGTTGTAAGCGATATCCAGGTGAATGGCATAGGTTTACTAGATAAGAAATTCAACAATCGTTTATTAAGGGATATTTTCTACAGGAATTCTATTCCTTCTGCTATATTTTGTTGGGCATCATCGTTTGATGTAAACTGGCCCCGTACTTCGCTCACTCCACACACATTTATGGTGACCAATAAAGTAAAGGATATCTCCTTTAAGATTAGCCATAGATTCTACTTAGTTTAGTTTAGTTTATTAGTTTATAATGACGTGGACAGTCCCTTTTGATAAAAAGAGCAGCTTTAGCCTCTACGGCTAATTTCCAGCTGTAGTCCCCGGCCAGTTGTCAATAGGCATACATCAAATAAAATACATTACAATTATATTTACAGCAGGACTAAACAAAAGGGAGTAGACATACTAAATGTGTGGCACACAATTGAGGCAAGCAAGAAACAAGCAAGCACAGATTGCAAAGACGTAAAAACAGTTCATGCAATAAAACAGTACAAATCGACAAAGAATTGTGTAATAGCTTGATTTCTAAATATATACCTGATGTTAACATTGAATGCAGTTTTTGTGAACTAGAAATTGAATCTATTGAACACTTACCCTGTAATTGTTTACATAGTGAGGTGTTCTGGACTGATGTAAAGCGATATATTGTCAACAAAATGCATACAACCATTGAAATATCTAAGTTTGACATATTATTTTACTACACTGATTCCACAATTGAACGACAGTATGCCATAAATCTCTTTATTTTATTAGGAAAACACAAATAAAAACGTTGGAAGAAAAAGTCATTAAAAACAATATGTATTCTTATTTGAAAAACTATTTAGAATCATTAAAACGTATACAAAACAAAACGTCAAAAAAAATGTACTCGCTACATGTCTGTATTTGATTTGATATAATGTGGATTTCTATTATTTAAAAAAAATTGTCTTCCTTATTTCTTTGTGTAATCTCTCTGTTTTTCGTGTTTTCCTTGTTACTGTTAAATAAAAAAATACAACATTTAAAAAATGCCTCTCCAGTCTTGAGGGGCGTTTCTTTAAAATATATGAGTGGCACGACTGGCCAATGACAGAGCCCTGATGTTAAATAGCAGGCGTAGATGTTCCGATTTCAAAACGATTTGGAGCACAGTTGAAAAGTTAATGGGCTGACTATAATGGTCTAATTAGAAAAATAAAAGCAGTAATTGTCAATGCGTTAGATAAGACGTGTGCTGTGAGAAGAGGTTCAAATGCGTGTCTCATGGCCAATGCTTGAGAGTTGGCAGCTCTGAAAAGGCTAGGCTACAGTAACGTAACCTATACGGAGGCTATGATATTCCTCACAATAATAGCTTTACACTGGATTCTGATGACAGGACAACCTGAGCATAAAAGGTAGGCAAGATCTATCATTGATACCTAGCAATTTTTTTTTTTGCCGATTTACAGTAATGTCAACGAATCACTTATTTTATATTCAGTGAACTGATGGGGATTAAATGGTTGAACTTCGAAACTCTTTTCATTGTAAGAGAGCACGGGGGGATTTACTTGAAAGACGTGTAGCCAAGTACTGTTAAGATCTCTATCGAGGTAAATCGTCTGCCTAAAAGTTTGCACTCGACTCAAAAAGTCCTGATATTACTAGCTAATCTGTTTGACTTCCGGTTACTCAATCTAAAAGTGAAACTGAAAACCGGTAACATTGCACGCCCAACGTTATTTGTGGGCAGGGTTACTAGGTATAGGCACAATTTCTAACCCAGGGACCTCTGAAAACTCAACCTCAAGGGCTGAAAACGAGCTAGAAATGTGTGAAGCAAGAGAGGAGTTGCAACATTTATCCATTAAACCTTTTATGAAAAAAAAAAAGTTATGAGCGAATTAAAAATGAATATCGACGTCATTTTTTAATGACGTAGACTAAGAAGCAAAATTCTGTTTCATATCAAAATAATTCCAGATAATTTTCCATCAATGGATTTCGATTTAACTTGTTTTGACTGCTATTATTAGGCAATAAGGCCCGAGGAAGTGTGGTATATGGCTTTTAAGTCCATTTGCCAACTCCAGGTAGGCTACACAAGTGGCACAAATTGATTTGCAATGACCCCAGTGATATCGTAATTTCAATATTTATTGTATCAAATGGTAGGCTACAGTAGCCTGCAATGGCATAGAAATGAATAGCTTACTTGATGGCCAATATATGCAAATGTAACCTAATATTCTCCACATTTAATGTAATTTGAATTGTGGAGTTTTTCCCGTAACACAAGCACGCGAGGGAGTTCCATAACTTCCATTTCAAATTTCTACTCGCGCTGCGCTCTAGACCCAATAACTGAGCATGAGTAAAACCCTTTGCAGTTCACTTTAAACCACCTTAGAGCGAATTTATCTAAAGAGCTCCAGTGCGCCTAAAGTCGTTTTCCAATGCTTTGTCGCCGCCGTCATCAGTTCTAGCGCGTTAATATGTTTTATGTCCAATTTAAATCGCCTACCGAAACTGGTAAAAAGTTGTCACGACGTGCGTGATGCTCTATCTCTGCGACACAGCTGCCTCTGCTGTAGCACCTGCTCAACCGGTGCTCTCAACGCACACACACCCCTCCGGCCCTCACCACCATTCAATTCAAAGGGCTTTATTGGCATTGGAAACATATGTTTACATTGCTAAAGCAACTGGAATAGATACACAAAATTGAAATAAACCATATAAAATGAGCACACATTACACTCACAAGTTTCAAAGGAATAGATATTTCAAATGTCATATTGGCACTCACTCACCTACTCATTCACATGGCCTGTTCAATGCCTGATAGTCAGCAGCAGCAGGTCACAGTGAACATTTTATTTATATATATATATATATACACACTATTGTAGCTGGAAATGGCAGATTTTTTAAATTGGAGATCTACATAGGTGTACATCACTCCTGTGTTCCAATGGCACGTTGTGTTAGCTAATTTAAGTTTATCATTTTAAAAAGATAATTGATCATTAGAAAACCCTTTTGCAATGATGTTAGCACAGCTGAAAATTGTTGTGCTGATTTTAAAGAAGCAATGAAACTGGCCTTTAGACTAGTTGGGTATCTGGAGCATCAGCATTTGTGGGTTCGATTACAGGCTCAAAATGGCCAGAAACAAAGAACTTTCTTCTGAAACTCATCAGACTATTCTTGTTCTGAGAAATGAAGGCTATTCCATGAGAGAAATTGCCAAGAAACTGAAGATCTCGTACAACGCTGTATACTACTCCCTTCACAGAACAGCGCAAACCGTCTCTAACCAGATTAGAAAGAGGAGTGGGAGGCCCCGGTGCACAACTGAGCAAGAGGACAAGCACATTAATGTCTTGTTTGAGAAACAGACGCCTCACAAGTCCTCAACTGGCAGCTTCATTAAATAGTACCGGCAAAACCACAGTCTCAACGTCAACAGTGAAGAGCCGACTCCGGGATGCTGGCCTAGGCATTCTTTTAAAGTTCAATACCCAAACAACAATCTGCAGCGGGGAAAAAAACAAGGATCTCCCGGGGGACGCCACGGTTACAACTGCAGGTGCATATGCTCTGATTTCAAAACGATTTGGAGGTACAGTTGAACATTTAAAACACTGAATATAATTTTTATATATACTTTTTTTAAATATTATTTTCTGTATTAATTTGAAAACAAGGCAACAGTAGACATGTCGTCCCCCACAACATGTCGTAGACATGTAGACATGTCGTCCCCCCTCGGGCCAACTGAGAGACTGCGTTTGACAAACGATTTTCAGTTATCGTGTTTGATCACAGATTATCCATTATATTGATCAGGGCTCGGATTCCTGATAGGGATGGAATTTAGGCTTATGAGTTTAAATGTTTTTATTTTTATTTTAACTAGGCAAGTCAGTTAAGAACAAATTCTTATTTCCAATGACATCCTACCAAAAGGCCTCCTGCGGGGATGGGGGCTGGGATAAAATATATATATATATATATATATATATATATATATCTCTATCAATACACACATCACGACAAGAGAGACAACACTACATAAGACAACAACACAGCATGGCAGCAACACAACATGGGAGCAACACAACATGTCAGCAGCACAAAACAGGGTACAAACATTGTTGGGCACAGACAACAGCACAAAGGGCAAGAAGGTAGAGACAACAATATATCATGCAAAGCAGCCACAACTGTCAGTAAGAGTGTCCATGATTGAGTCTTTGAATGAAGAGATTGAGATAAAACTGTCCAGTTTGTTGCAGCTCGTTCCAGTCGCTAGCTGCAGCGAACTGAAAAGATGAGCGACCCAGGGATGTGTGTGGTTTGGGGACCTTTAACAGAATGTGACTGGCAAAACGGGAGTTGTATGTGGAGGATGAGGGCTGCAGTAGATATCTCAGATAGGGGGGAGTGAGGCCTAAGAGGGTTTTATAAATAATTAATGATACATCTTTACTATAATGGCCCAAGATGTAATATATGTTTCCCAAAACACCACACAGAGAGAAGGTTTGCTAAGTGCATCGCTTAGGCATGTGTCCATACTGATAGGATCAAATGAAAGGAAACGCTGCTCTCTGATGAGCTTTCTCCATTTAAATCTTACCTTAAGATTATAGTTATTCCACAATACTGATGACTGATCAGCTCCTAGAAATATGATATCACATATGGCTGCAAATATTGAGGTGGCTTATTATAAAGCTTACCCTAATAATAATGCACTAAATCACTAAATCATTGCACACACGTTAGGCTACACATCATGAAATACACTGAGTGTACAAAACATTAGGAACACCTTCCTATTATTGAGTAGCACCCCCCTTTTCCCTCAGAACAGCCTCAATTTGTCGGGCATGGGCTATACAAGGTGTCGAAAGCATTCTACAGGGATGCTTCCCACAGTCGTCAAGTTGGCTGGATGTCCTTTGGTTGGTGGACCGTTCTTGATACACACGGGAAACTGTTGAGCGTGAAAATCCCAGCAGCGTTGCAGTTCTTGACACAAACCGGTGCACCTGGCACTTACTACCATTACCTGTTTGGTTTTCCCATTCATCCTCTGAATGGCATACATACAGTGTCTCAATTGTCTCGACTTAAAAATCTTTCTTTAACTTGTCTCCTCCCCTTCATCTACACGTGTGATTATTAATATGGGTTCATAGGTTTCAGCTGGATTCACCTGGTCAGACAATGTCATGGAAAGAGTAGGTGTTCTTAATGTTTGGTACATATTGCACCATACACAATTTTCTGTACATTGTGTTGAACCTGGGGTTCATTTTACTCAGGAGCACCTCTAGTATCCAAATAGTTTACACACCCAGGTTCCTTGCTACTCATATTGTATTTGTAGGGTTTAATTTCCTGTATGATTAGTTGTAGCTTTATAATATTATGTCTTACACTGTATTTTACAGGTACAAAGGCAGACAAAGTTTACAGCTGTAAAGCTGTAAGGGAACCCACAACATGGCAAGCACACAGCAGTTTGCTTTTGAGTATGTCCAAAATGGCAGAGCCCTTCTTGAGGGCCACCTCCAGAAACCCTCCTTGGTCGTTGATGAGTTGCGAAAGCATAACATCCTCAGCGAAAAACAAGTTAGAGAAATTAAATCCCACAGAAAGAGGTCTGTCAAAACCAGAAAGATGCTGGACATGGTTATCAAGAAAGGGGAATATGCCAGTTATGAACTGTTAAAAATATTGTACAACACAAGGAACCAAACTTTACCAAGAACAAACCCTACCCAGAATCAACCTCTCCACCCAGATTTACATCAATGGATCAGCTGCTTTTCGTTTACGGATGACCCAGATTTACAGAGTGACCTCGTCTCTGGTACGTAACGTGATCCAGCTGCTAGTATACAACAATAGAGATTACAGGGGAGGTTAGCATGTCTTGGGGTATGATCTTTGACACTCTGTAACTTTCTCACATTATTCACAAGTCATTCAGGATTATCCGTAGTCATAATAGCATCCACATTAATGTAGAAGTGTTTAGAAACATATTATTTTCTTATTTGCAATAAGTGATTCCAAACTGACACAATACATAATTTACCATTCATTTCATTCAAATAATCTGAAACACAACCAAAACAAACTGCAAATGCATCCAACAAGTTTGTAGCGTCACAAGCTTGAAGTAGTCATTAGGGAAATGTAAAAGTGTTTTCTCATTGTCTGTTTTCTCTCCAGAGGCAGGGCCTTGTGAGAGGTACAAAAGGCAGCTGCGATCGAAAGCCATTGAGTTTCTTCATGCAAAATGGGACCAGCACATGCATTTCCTCAAAGACAAGGCAAAATGCAAACCCTTTACTTACATTCCTGTCGTTTTGGACACCGACTCGAGTGAGCTGTCCAAAACTAAAAGCAAGTACAAAAAAGCACGCTCTAAGAAACTTAAGACTTACATTCCAAGAGACAAGGGAAAACTGTCCCCTGGTCACTTACTGGAAAGCAGTGAGAAAAAGATTCTACTTGTTGGTAAACCTGGCATTGGAAAGACAACTGTTGTCCATCAAGTTTTGAATCTCTGGGCAGAGAATGAGAATCATCAAGAGAGTTATATGTTCTACTTTGATGAGCCTTCGATGAGATCAATGTCTCACTCTTCACAGCCCTCATCCTTGAGGTCTCTGCTGTTTGAAAGATACCTTAAGCCAGAGGAAGGCACAGAGGATGTGGTGCTGTGTGATATTCAAAATAATTCCGAAAATGTTATCTTTGTGTTTGATGGGATCATGGATGTGATTGGCAACCCCGTGCTAAATAACATTTTGGCAAAAGAACTTCTGTGTGATGCCAAGATTCTGACCACGTGCAGACCAGAGGCAGAAGACTGCGAGGTTTTATCTGACTGGCCGTCTTACAGAGTGGAGGTCCAAGGATTCAACAACGAGTCCATCCATGCTTACTTAAAGTGGATGTTAGGCACTGAGGGTGACTATGTTTGTAGTGTTGCGAGCAACGACGCACTATTCAGTCTATGCCATGTCCCAATGTACGCTTTCATAGTGACTGCTTGCATTTCATTTAGTCCCTTTGAGGCTAAAAACCACCCATGCACCATAACAGAAATGTATGTGCGGATCTTTCGTCATTGCATGAAAAGACATGGTGACCACAATGTTGAGTATCTGGATAAGTACATTCATGACAATATGGGAAACATCAAGTTTCTAGCTACAAACTCTTTCCAAGCATTACTTGCGAAAACTGTAAACTTGACAGGAATGGATTGCAAGGACAACGGTGTTCAACGTGCGTTCTTGACATCCAGTGCAGCAAAGGAATCGTCAACAGGCCATTCGTTTGCTTTTCTCCACAACACGATGCAGGAGTTTTTGGCTGCTCTTTTCCTGTTGATGGCACCTGGAAACATCACCTCCGTCCTTCAACAGTGCCAGACAGAAGAAGGGAAGTACTTGAAGTACATTGTGTCCTTCCTCTGTGGACTCTTGTCCAGTGATATTGCTGAATTGATTAACTGTGTTGTGCCAGAGGACCAGATAAGGGAAATATCTGACATATACCTTGAGAAAGTCATAGACACCTTCCTCGTGCCTGCAATACTACAGGGACATGATGAGTCCCATACCGAGTTGGATGCTGATCTCCTCTTCATTTGCCAGTGCTTGTATGAGCACCAGTCACCTGAAGCCTGCTCACTCCTTCTACAAAAAGTGGAGTATGAGCTTGATCTCAGTGGACAATATCTTGATCCTCAACAATGCTGTGCCGTGTCATATGTGATCAACCAGTCCACAAACAGGAATGTCTGTCTGTACCTGAATGACTGCACTTTCTCTGATCCAGGATTGAGACTGATTCTGGGCTCTTTGAAAAATCTTCAATGTCTCAGGTAAGTCTGCTATCAGTGATCCTTTCCACTATGCTTGTAGCTTTGGAAGTGCTCTCAGCTCTGTCTGGAAGAGTTTAAACAGTATATTCATACTAATTGGTAAGATATTGTATCAATACTTAAACTAACATATTGACATGGTACATGGTTTGAACACTATCATCTTGCCTTTAGATAACACAAGTTATGTTACTGTAATTAATAGATTGGATCCCACTACACAATGTCAGGTGTGGAAAGCTGCTCTTCACTCAGGGAACCCAAGTGACTCTGAAGGCTTGCTAAGACTGTGTGAATATGAAATTCACTTAAGAGTCAAGGAGCAACAGGACCAGAAGGTGTGGGAGAGAGTGGGAGAGGTCCTGAAGTGCAAGAGACCAGAGAAGGTCAAACTCTGTCTACATTTGGTTGACAACTCACTGCATGCAGCTGATTCCTTGGGGAAAAGCATATTTGATTGTTTGCCAAGCGTTGAGGCTATCAGGTGGGTACATTACATGTACTGGAGGGTCATTATGTAGGTTGTTTATTATGTTGTTGAGCTCAAACATCATTATGATAACTGTATAACCATTGTATAATACAATTATTTTAGGTTTGTTGAACCTGATGATCTGAGACAATCGTTAGTGGCATGGAAAATGGAGGTGAGGTCATTCCAGCAGGATATCTTGCTGCACGGGGCTCTGCACCAGATAGAGACAGGACTGAGATCTGTGGAGGACCTGCAAGCAGTGCTTTGTCTGGCTAGCACATATTCTTTAGAGGAACAGAGCAAATTCATTTTGAGTTTGTACCAACATATAGAGAAATATGAGAATGACGAAGGTGTAGCAGTTCTACCAACATTGCAGCCAGTTTTCAAGTCATTTCCTGCAGTCTGGTACATACACTTTGCTGATACGAAGGCCTCTGTCCTCCTTGAGGTGATGAAACTCCAAAATGTGAAGAAACCAATGGAGCTGTGGTGGTCAAATGATGAGTGTGACATGAGCCTCATTCATTGTTTGCCTTATATTTCACAGCTAAGGCAAGTTATGTTTTGTTATTTGTCTGATTGAAACCAATTTGGTTTATGCGATTTACAGGCTAACACTTTTCATTGTCTATAGCTTTAGCATAAAGGTCCTAATGGAGTGTGGTCATTAAAAAAAAGTTCTCTATGAACAGGTTCAATGACTGCATTCTGATCCAGTATGATGACACTAAAGGAACCATTGAAGGCCTTTTGAAACTCTTCTGTTTTGCAAAGCAGCGTCAGCTTGAGACAGGAGAGGAGACACTGAGGATGCTGTCGACGGTATGCAGCTACTCAAACTTCCCTTTTGCTAGTGGTAACAAAGACGAACAGAGTGATTTTCTGCTAGATTTGTACTCCTCTGCAAAGTCGTTTGAACTTGAATTGGAGGGCCAAATTCTCCCATCATTGTTGACAGTCTTTCAGTCAGCTCAGCCTGCAGCCTGGGTCCTCGACCTCGGTACAGACAAGGCCTCCATCCTACTTGAGGTGCTAAAACTCCAAACAGAGAAGAAACCCGTTAGACTGAAGGGCTGGCTTGAAACTGATAAAAGCAAAATAAGGAGTTTTCTTCGGTGCCTACCGTATATTTCACAACTGAGGTAGGTCAATGGTCAGTCTCTTTCAAACACATACAGTAGGTGAGAATAGTTGTTCCACCCTTTCATGGCCTAACACATTGTTTTCTGGCAGGATTATTCTTCAAGATGAGAGTGATACAGAGGTGAAGATGCCTACACTGACTTCCGAGCAACTAAAGAGATTCTTCCTTTTGCACCTGCTTGACCATGGAGATCTGGACAACACTGAGACAGGACAGAGCTCTGTTGAGGAACTGTTGTCACTTCTTGGGTTTGCTCATTCAGACGACTCTCCAGAAAGGTGTTTGTTTCTGTTAGATCTGTTCTCACATGTGAAAGACTATGAGACTCAAACGGGCAGAAAAGTTTGTCAAGCTTTACTGCCTGTTTATCGGTCAGCCCCTGCAGTCTGGTCCATAGACCTCTCGGAGAGAAAGGGCTCTCTAAGCTGTGATGATCAGTTCCAGCTGTCTCTGTGGGGTGCACTCCCTGTCGGCTCAGAATGGGATGCACAGCTAGCCTCCTCACTTCTCCAGGCCCTAGACTACACCATCACATTGTCAGGGTGGTTGCCCACTGTAACCTGCAAGGCAGTAGGTGCAGTCCTAGGCCAATCTGCCCCTGGAGAAAAACTCAATGTCAGTCTCACCCCAGATAGTATCTCGTTTCAAGGAGCTGCAGTACTCTTCAAGCAAGTGAAAGAGTTTCACAAACTTAAGTATGATTTTTGATAGTGGTATTTTTTTATGTAGAATGGTGGGGGTAAAACAATTAAGTGTTTTGATCATGATTTGCAGAATAAGTCCTCTTATTTGTATTGACTTCCAGGGTTAATGAAATGTCAACTGCGAAGCTGGCCAGATTGGCAAAGTCAACGTCATGGCGAAGACCAATGGTCGTTGAGGAGCTGACTCTTGTCTTGTCTAGGCCAATTCCAAAAGAAGGTCTGCAGTGTAGAGTGTTCAGTGGTTTAGCTTTACTCCTTAGAGTTTGGACTGTAAGTGTCTTAAATCTGATAGACTGTCCAATACAGGGTTTCCTTCTCACTACCTTGTTGTGTCATCAGGGTCCACTCACTATCAGGCAAGTTTCTAGATCTTCTTCACACTTGAAAAAATATGGACTTTTGTTTGAGGTGTGCTATTGTTTTGAAAGATGGGTTTGTGTGTGTTTCTATGACAGACTGAGTAAGGAGACTCTGCAGCAGCTGGCTGTTGTGGTGTATGAGGCTCAGGATGAGGAACTGACCCAATGCTTTCTGGAAAAATTGGGTAGTGATCTGTCTAAATGTACACTGGACTGGGATGTGCTTCACTACCTGCTGAAGACCACCACACAACCCATCACCATCAACCTCGAGAGGAGCAGAATCCGAGACCAATACATACCTTGTCTTCTCCCTTTGCTGAAGAATGTTCACTTTCAAAGATCTGGGTGACACAAGATATTGATTTCTAGTTTATATCGAATATGTTACATGATTCCAACAATTAAAATGTTTTCCTGTTATAGTAATTATATCACTTGGTACCATATTCCTTTGTGTCTGCAGGACAAGCTCCCAGTTTGAGAGGACCGCTCTGAGAGAAATACATGAGCAACGTGCTGGTCACTTGGTGAACAGTTTAGTGAGGTCATCAGATGACTGGATCGACCTGAACAACCTGGTCTTGAACCATGATGACTGTGAAGCGCTTCGTTTTGCCCTGCACTACAGTGACGGGGTCAAACTCAACTTGTTGTTGACCATCATTCCAAAGGAGGAAATGGATAGCATTCTGACTCTTCTACACAGAGTCTCTGAGCTCAGGTCACTGTCCATTGTCTATCAGCATCCCTTACCTTGAATGTGACTTTTACTTGATTGATGTTTGTGTTTTTGGGTGTGAGCGAAGTGAACAGACAACCTGGTCGCACACCCATTTGCATATGATATGTTTTTTTTGTGTTCCTTTAATTCGTATGATACGTTACAAATGGTCATGTGGCATTGGAATAGCGGTCGTACAGTTTTATACGTCTTGGCGGTCGTACAGTATCATATGTCTTGTTGCGTTAGCATTTGATGCTAATGTTAGCTTAACATCACTATCAGGCTAGGTTAACATAGTTAGCAGGTTAGCTTAACGTGGTTAGGGTTAGCTAACATGCTAGTTGCATAACGTTGCAAAACGTTGTGGTTAGCTAAAGTTCCTAATTAGTTAAGATGCTAAAGTTGTCCCCAACGCAATTCGAACATGCAACTTTAATTTCTGTCTGAAGTAACCAGACCATTTGCAACACTACCCACCAAAAAATGGTATTATTCTTTGTGTAGTCGGAGAGACCAAGCTGTAATAGAATACTGCTCCAAAGTACTTGTCCACCAATTTCTGCTTACCTTGCAGGGTCGACAGGAAACTATTGCTGGAGCTGCTCCATACCTGTGCAGGATTGAGAAGGAGGAGAGGAGTGGCATCTGCTCTCCTGACACTGCTGCATCACAAACTGGACCTCTCCTGCTCCTCTGCCATGGACCTGTTTGGCCAGGAGAAAGAGACTGTTTTGAGCCTCAGTTTTGGAGACTGTAGGGTCATCTCTGCAGCCATCCAGGAAGCTGATGGTGACACAGAGCTGATCCTACACGACTGCCATGTTGAGGATGCAGGACTAGAGGAGCTATTTCATGTTTTGCACAGGATTCATTTGAGGTGAGATGCCTGTCTTAAGAAAGATTTCTTGTTTTAACTTTTGTCTGACTACTTATAATGTCCTCTCCTGAATCCAACGTTTACTCCTGCAGTAAATGTCAACCGCACACAACCATTCTGTGATCTTGTGAGTGCGTTACATTTGAATGTCCAGTAGGCTAATGACATTGTTCGACTTTGTTACACAATAGCTTTGGAAAACGTCTTCTGCTGCAACTCCTGCACTTGATATTTGTGGAAGATGGCGACAGGTCAGTGAGGCTTGCTTCATTACTCTCCAGAGCCCTGGAAAAGAAGGTGGACCTCAGTCAGAGCCCTTTAGACTCGAGGGCCTGTTCAACACTTGCCTTGGTTCTAGAACACTCGGAAGGGCTTTCCGAGCTGGACCTCAGTGACTGCCACCTCACTGACACACACCTGGACGTGCTGCTCCCACATCTGCACAAAGTTCAAGTCCTGAAGTAAGGACAATGTCAAATGGAATGTCCATTGAACAGTAATAACTATTGCAGATTGCACTTTTAAGACAGTAAAACTACACCATGTTCTCTCTTTCAGTCTTTGCAATAATGAAATCACAGACAAAGGTGCTGTGAAACTTAACCTATACATGATCGGCAATAGCTTTACAGAAACCGTATGGTGAGTAAAATATTCTTCCTTGTTGTTCTGACATAGCAGCATTAGCTAGATAGTTAACAACCTATAAAAAAGTTTGATAGCTAGCCTGCTAAAGTAACTGTTAGCTAGCTAGCTAGCTAACGTAGCATTATAGCTAGGTAGCATAGAAACCGCAACACCCAAACTCTCCAAATGACTCTGGAGGTAGGCATAGTCATAGACAACGGTTCTGTACCCAGGTAAAAAAATAAAATGTTTGGGTTGTTGAGCTTTCTGTCTGAACATTCCCAGAGTGGCCCGACACACCTCCATAGCTGATGCTAAGTGATAATTGACACTTGCAGGTTTGGCTGTTTGTTTTGGATAGCTTTTGAAACCTCTGGAAATGTCCAGAGAAAGGAAATATACAATTTGTTGACACTACAACATAGTAGACTTATTTATTAACCTTTATGTAAATAGGGAGTCACATTGAGAACTATTTTACAAGAGTCCTGTATACGTTTACAAATAAAACCCAATACATAAATAAAACACAACAGCTCTACAAACATTACAAATAAAACACACTATAATAAAACACATAATACACAAGATGAAACATATTTAAGAAAAGCAATCATATTCTGTAACATAAGTCTCCAATTTAAAATGCCTAAAAGGCACCATAATATCTAATTGCAAGGTATTCTGTGTATTGTTCCACACACAAAATTAAAAGCAGATTTTCCCAATTCTGTGGAGACCAAAGGATTTCCAGAGTTATCCATCCCTGAGAACGGGTTTGCTAATTTGTATGTATCAATGAAGTAATGTACAGAGGACGTTTCTGCAAGACTGCTATGCAAATAAATAAGAGTGCAGCTCTCTTACAGACAGAGGTCCATCCCACATGTTCGTAAAGAATACAATGACTAGTCCTGAAACCGTCCCCAGTGATAAAACGTATTACTGAATAGAATACTGAATCCAATGGTTTCAAAACAGAGGCTGGCGCGTGCATATAAATAATGTCACCATAGTCTATTACAGGGAGAAGCGTTGTTTGAACAATCTTCCTTCTATTTTCAGAATTGAAGCAGGATGTATTTCTATATAAAAGAACAATAATCGATCTTTGTCAAGTTTTCGATGTGTGTTTCAATAGACAACTTGTCATCAATCCAGATACCCAAGACCTTTACAGTGAGAAACTTGCTCCATTTGGAGTGCAAATATGCAAGTCCTTAAGGTTAACATTAGGAGACCTAGAGAACAGCATAAACTTGGTTTTATTTGCATTTAACACACATTTAAGATCAGTGATTTTTGGAATGAGTCAAAATCATGCTGAATGGCCTGCTGCACTAAAGAGGCACAGGGATAAATAACTGTCATCTGTGTAGAGGTGAATGTTACAGGTGTTAACAGTATATTCAATGTCATTTATACACAATGTGAACCACAATGGCCCCAAAATCGAACCCTGCGGTACCCCTTTAAGCACTTCAAGAAATTCGGATTTAACCCAGTCTGTCGTAATAGCCAGGGGGCTGTCACTAAGATAATTGTGAAACCACAGTGCCAAGGTGTAACACAGACAACTTACTCAATAAGATATAATGATCAACTGTATCAAACACTTTTGACAAATCTGTAAGTAGGGCAGCACAATTCATTTTAGCATCCAAAGCATTGACAATATAATTTACAACTGATGTGGTTACAGTAATAGTACTGTGCCCTGGTCTAAACCCTGATTGATGTACATTCTAAATACAGTTCACAGATAAAAAGAATGAAGTTGCACATTCAAGAATATTAGGTAGGCAAGAAAGCCTTGATATGGGACGATAGTTGTCAAGATCACAACAAGCCCTTATGCAGTGGCAGCACTTAAGTTGATTTCCACACTTTAGGAATATTTCGTGATAAATGTTACATTAAAGATGTTGGTTATTGAGCCCTTTATCCAAATGGTTGGCCCCTGTAGATTTCTTTAATGTCGAATGCCAACAACACATCAAGGACTTTGTCTGAATTGCTGAAAGGAAAAACCCTGACCTACATTTTCAAAATGATTCAGTAAAATTCTCCTATCAACATCTGGTAGATTGTCATACTGAGTAGGTTTTTGAATTCTGTCAAAGAGCGCCTGCAGAAATAAAATGTTGATTTAAATTCATTAATGCTATCAGTAATAGGGCCAGACTCTACATTATTTTGTAAGGGAAGAGTAGAAGTACCACCCTTTAATGATTTCATAGTTTTCTAGAATTGATATGGATTTCCAGTACATGTACAATCAGCTAGTGTTAATATGATAATAGCATCTATTGCGTATGAATTCAGGTGTGAACCAAGGGTTTGATCTATTTTGAACTCTCCAATTTTTTAACGGTCATGCTTATCTGAAATGTTGTTAAAAACAGTAAAGTGATTTAGAGCCAATTCAGAATGGATACACATTCACAAATGCGAGTGAATAAAAAGTATTTGCACATTCGTTTTTCTCTGTTTGCAGCGGGTCATTTCATATGGAATGGTCAGAGACACTCTCATATTGTAACATCAAAAGTTTGACAATTAAAGGCCCTAACATTGCATCCATTCTAAAAGTTGGTTGAATTCTCTAAATCTATGGCTCTGCCTGCCTCCACAACTGTCACAATGTAGAATCATTCCTCTCCATAGGCTCTCCAACAACATGATCACTGAGTTTGACATCTTATTGGCGGACAACCGCTACAAACTGTGCCCTGCTCACATGGAGCCTGGGTGGCACGATCAGCGCGTTACTTCCCTGGGATCTACCTCTGTGACAAATGAGACCTATCAAGTATTTGCAACAGTAGAGTTATTGATTTAAATTGAACAGCACTGGGTTTTCACATTACTTTGGTGTAAAATAGTCCATGACATGTTTCTCAATTATTGCCGGTGATGTGATTGCCATATAAATAACATTTTACAATGGATTTTTCACTTAGACATGTGTTTGCGTATGCTAACCTCACTGTTGTCTTCCACTTGTATAGAAAAAAAACCTAATTGAAGAATTTGACCCTGACAAAACAATAACAGACAAGATTACCTACAGGTAACTACTTTGGGTTTAATGATCAATTACAGCTATGTTTTTTTAGGCTTTGCGTACTCATGTTTTATTTCCAAACATTGCTGAAGCAAGCCTATGGTCGGGATCAAATTTATTGCAGTTAATGAGTTTCCAGATAGTGCATTTTAAATTGTATGCTGGAGGACTTCTTAGTCAGGTTTGCCGTCAGAACTGAATTAATTTCTAAATCAAGTGTTAACTCCCATGCATCCAGGACTTGCTGCAGTGCAAATCAAACACACCTCTAAAAGCATAATAATCAATGGCCAGGGGTCTGGGAGCTGGAATTGGATTCATGTATACTCTGCCAATGCAGATACAAAAAAAGAGTAATGAGAGCAAGCTTCAATACAGAAAACTTAGCAAATGAGGCATTTGTGGTAATTAAGTGCATGGAGGCCACCATCTTAAAAAAAATTGACCTTTTTAATTAAGGCATGTCCCTCATTGGTTACTCTTAGACTTACCCCACATCTATTTTACTCTCCCTCCATTTCATGGTGGCGGCAGGTAGCCTAGTGGTTAGAGCTTTGGGCCAGTAACCGAAAGGTTGCTAAATCGAATCGACAAGGTAAAAAAAATCTGTCATTCTGCCCCTGAACAAGGCAGTTAACCCACTGTTCCTAGGCCGTCATTGTAAATAAGAATTTGTTCTTAACTCACTTGCCTGTTTAAATAAAAAAATGGTGCTCCCCAGGTTCCAGTGTGGGTCTCGTGGCAGGTTCCAGTGCAGAGCTACAGGGCTGGTTTTTGGGATGAGGGGGGCAGGAATTGTGGAGTACAGTGTGGTCCACTGGGACAGGGATATCCTTGCTAACACCAGCTATGAGCCTGCAGGCCCCTTGTTTCAACTCAGGAGTCCAGAGGGACATATGTACCAACTACATCTACCTCACTGCGAGGTTAAGGGTGAGTGAATTGTTGTTGTGGCTCCACCAATCTGCACTGAAACACCACACATTACTATGAACAATTGGTTTCATGCATTTCATCTCTCTCTCCCAGTGTCCGCAGCTGAGAACCTCCTTGTGGCCCACATATGCAGAAAGAACAGGGAGTTCTTAATACCCAAGGTGACACACTCACACGTGATTGTAAGCATTAGTGGGCTTTCAAATTATGGAAAAGCCCGTAAAAAACAAACCAACAGCAACCGTATCCAAGGGCAGGTGCTACTTTTCCTTGAGCCTGAAGCAACTCCAGAAGAGCAAAGGCTCTGGGTTTTCCTGCTGCCCCGAGACATGCCGCCAGATGAGGTACATCCAAGTCCCTTCAATGAACTTCTCCTTTTTTAAATATTTTGTCAACTTATGAATAACTGGTTAGTTACCTGGGCCCGGTTTCCCAAAATTATCTAAATAAAGGGAGAAAAAAATAATAATATATATATATACTTCATATTCATCTCCAGCACCATCCCAACAAACATATGTGAAAATGGCGTGTTTTGTTTTAAAAAGGAGAGAAAGATTAAGTGTTTCCAATGACGACATCAATCAATTAGTAGGAATTGCCTCCTCACAATTGGTCAACATCACATGATGCACACTGTCAATTATTCAATTTATTTTGCAAATGTTTACTTAACCAACAATGCAATTTATTTAATTTTTGTAAGGGCTTGTAATAAGCATTTCACGGTAAGGTTGTACAACTTGTATTCGTCATGTTAATTTTGTTTTGTTTTTTACTACAAAACAAAAACGTGCATTTTTCACATACAGTGGCAAGAAAAAGTATGTGAACCCTTTTGAAATACCTGGATTTCTGAATAAATTGGTCATAAAATGTTATGAATTTTAATGAACACACTGTGTAAACATTCTCAGTGCAGGGTGGGAAAAGTGTTTATTTAAAAGTATTAACTGGTTGACCCTCCTTTTGCAGCAATAACTTCAACCAAATGTTTTCTGTAGTTGCGGATCAGACCTGCACAGCGGTCAGGAGGAATTTTGGAACATTCCTCTTTACAAAACTGTTTCAGTTCAGCAATATTCTTGGGATGTCTGGTGTGAACCACACTCGAGGTCATGCCATAGCATCTCAATCGGGTTGAGGTCAGGACTCTGACTGGGCCACTCCAGAAGGTGTATTTTCTTCTGTTGAAGCCATTCTGTGTTTTGGGTCATTGTCCTGTTGCATCACCCAACTTCTGTTGAGCTTCAATTGGCAGACAGCCTAACATTCTCCTGCAAAATGTTCTTGATAAACTTGGGAATTCATTTTTCCGTCGATGATAGCAAGCTGTCCAGGCCCTGAGGCAGCAAACCAGCCCCAAACCATGATGCTCCCTCCACCATACTTTACAGTTGGGATGAGGTTTTTATGTTGGTGTGCTGTGCCTTTTTTTTTCTCCACAGTGTTGTGTGTTCCTTCCAAACAATTCAACTGGAGTTTCATCTGTCCACAGAATATTTTGCCAGTAGCGTGGTGGAACATCCAGGTGCACTTTTTGCAAACTTCAGACGTGCAGCAATGTTTTTTTTTGGACCGCAGTGGCTTCTTCCGTGGTGTCCTCCCATGAGCACTATCCTTGTTAGTGTTTTATGTATCGTAGACTCGTCAACAGAGATGTTAGCGTGTTCCAAAGATTTCTTTTTAACCTCATTGAGCATTCTGCACTGTGCTCTTGCAGTCATCTTTGCAGGACGGCCACTCCTAGGGAGAGTAACAACAGTGCTGAACTTTCTCATTTATAGACAATTTGTCTTACCGTGGACTGATGAACATCAAGGCTTTTAGAGATACTTTTGTAACCCTTTCCAGCTTTATGCAAGTCAACAATTCTTAATATTAGGTCTTATGAGATCTCTTTTTTGTTTGAGGCATGGTTCACATCAGGCAATTCTTCTTGTGAATAGCAAACTCAAATTGTGTGAGTTTTTTTTTTTTAGGGCAAGGCAGCTCTAACCAACATCTCCAATCTTGTCTCATTGAATGGACTCCAGGTTAGCTGACTCCAATTAGCTTTTGGAGAAGTCATTAGCCTAGGGGTTCACATACGTTTTCCAACCTAATTGTTTAAATTAAGTATTCAATATGACAAGGAAAACTAGAATAATTTGTGTGTTATTAGTTTAAGCACACTGTCTATTGTTGTGACTTAGATGAAGATCAGATCAAATTTGATTACCAATTTATGCAGAAATCCAATTAATTCCAAATAGTTCACATTCTTTTTCTTGCCACTGTATGTTGGGGTGGTGCTGGAGATCATTCATTGTAAGAAGCATCATTATATCTCTGAGCTGTTTCCCGAAACCATCGTTACTAAAGTTGCACTTGAAAACACTTGTTATTTACCGACTGCCTCAGACCACTGGTAGAACAGCTAAGTGCGTCGTTAGATGCTACCCTAGTCAGAAAATTCGATAGGAATCCAATAGAAAATCCTATCAGATTTTGGAACCTATATTTTATGATTGTATTTTCTATTCTAAAATCTGATAGGATATTTCTATTGGAATCCTAGAAGAATCCATACGAGTCCAATAGGAATGGTTCCAAAATCAGATTTTTCTATTGGTCATACTGAAAATGAGGGAACTTGCACCCTTGAATCACTCCAATATTGTGGTCGTGTGTTGAAGTTGAGAACCTCAGGGAATTATTACTGGTGTGAGTAGGCAAAGATATGGAGATTGTGCTCTGGTTAAGGCCTTCCCACACTGTACGTTGGATTCAGTATTTACAATTATTACATGTCACCCTGCTGTGTGACTAGGGCTGTTACGGGTGACCGTATTACCGCCACACCAGCGGTCACGAGTCATGAAGGTAGTCAAATTCCATGTCACCATTTAGTCACAGTAATTAGGCTTCTCCAAGCTCTGTTGCTGCTGATGGTCATTAGTAACCTACCAAACTTGCTAACTGCCTGGTATTCAGCACTCAATTGTCCCTCTAATTACTCTGACATGAATGCAAATGTAATAGAAAATCGAATCAAACACTTCATGACAGTTCATGTTGCGCAACATTTCTAAAGGCTATGCAATTGCATGAGTAAACAGATGGCCTCTTAAAAAGAGGAGGATCCCATCAGCTTTCTATAGGCTAGGCCTACTATATTTAATTTATTTATGATAGGCTAATTTACATTTGAGTCAATTGGACGTGTACCTGTGGATACCTTCAAATTCAGTGCCTCTTTACTTGAAATAATGGGGAAATCAAAAGAAATCAGCCAAAAAACAGGTTCAAAAGTATCTACATCCACAGTAAAACCAGTCCTATATCGACATAACCTGAACGGCTGCTCAGTAAGGAAGAAGCCACTGCTCCAAAACCGCCATAAAAAAGCCAGACTACGGTTTGCAACTGCACATGGGGACAAATATCATATACTTTTTCCTCTGGTCTGATGAAACAAAAATAGAACTGTTTGGCAATAATGACCATCGAAAAAAGGGGAGGCTTGCAAGCCGAAGAACACTATCCCAACCGTGAAGCACAGGAGTGGCAGCATCATGTTATGGGGGTGCTTTGCTGTAGGAGGGACTGGTGCACTTCACAAAATAGATGGCATCATGAGGAAGGGAAATTATGTGGATATATTTAAGCAACATCTCAAGACATAGTTAAAGCTTGGTCGCAAATGGGTCTTCCAAATGGACAATGACCCCAAGCATACTTCCAAAGTTGTGGCAAAATGGCTTAAGGACAACAAAGTCAAGGTATTGGAGTGGCCATCACAAAGCCCTGACCTCAGTCCTATAGAAAATTTGTGGGCAGAACTGAAAAAGCGTGTGTGAGCAAGGAGTCCTACAAACCTGCCTCAGTTACACCAGCTCTGTCAGGAGGAATGGGCCAAAATTCACCCAACTTATTGTGGGAAACTTGTGGAAGGCTACCCAAAACGTTTGACCCCAGTTAAACAATTTTAAAGGCAATGCTACCAAATACTAATTGAGTGTATGTAAACTTCTGACCCACTGGGAATGTGATGATAGAAATAAAAGCTAAAATAAATCTATTATTCTGACATTTGACATTGTTAAAATAAAGTGGTGATCCTAACTGACCTAAGACAGGGATTTTTTTTCTAGGATTAAATGTCAGGAATTGTGAAAAACTGAGTTTAAATGTATTTGGCTAAGGTGTATGTAAACTTCCGACTTCAACTGTAGGCTGTGCGTGAGTTTCAAGTTTGGGGAAGATCATTTTCACCATTCGAGAACTGCTAATTGATTGCATTTTGGAACATTTGCGCTTATATCCTACTGCCGTGTGCGCATTGCTGCGCTTATAATGTGAAAAAATAGACAAACTAAACTATTAAACATTTGAAGCTATCAGCCTCATTGCTTTTAAAAAAGTGTTGGATGCAAGTGGTTGTATTAATTTGGGATCTATTGCCTCCCACAACTGTCCCAGACAGAGTATGTTTGGAAAATGTATTTATTGTGCAGAAGGATTAGTTGACCAATCGAATGGGGGGATAGTAGATTCACAGGCTAGTGTTGTGGCTGTTCGTTAGGCCTACTCATCTTGTTGGCTGATGAAAAGTAGGCTAAATGTGGGCAGTTATAACATCTTCAATATGCTCCTCGGAATTCGATAATAGGGATGCGCGCAGTTGCATCCCCGATGTGTCTGTCTTCAGTCACTTGTAGCTTACTTCTTAGCTGAAATGCCTGTGAGAAGGACCTGATCATGTGACTGGAATTGGCTACATCTGAGAGAGCCATGTGAGTGAGAGGTGCTTCTGAGCACAGCAGCCGGGAATTATAATTTGCTTATTAGATTCAGCCCGAGCGCACAACGGCCACTTTGTCTGCAAAAGGCATGGATTTTTTAGTGGGCATTATGGCCACAAGGCGGATGCCACCGGGAAATTCGAGGGACTGATGCTTGTCAAGTGATGGTCAAATTGTGAACGAGAGACTAATGAAGTGTGTGCAGCTTGCAACTTTTTTTCAAATCATCATTAGATTCTATCTAGGAGCTGATCCGTCGTCAGTATTGTGGAATAATTCTAATGTTAACGTAAGATTTGAATGGAGAAATCTGATCCGAGAGCAGCGCTCCCTTTCTTTCGATCCTATCAGTATCGACAAATGCTCCGACACACTTAGTGACCGTTCTCTCTACGTGGTGTTTTGGGGAAACTCATGTGACATCTCCAGCCGTTATCGGAACGTTAAAATACTTGTTTATTTATTTTACCTTTTTTTATTTAACCAGGTAGGCTAGTTGAGAACAAGTTCGCATTTACAACTGTGACCTGGCCAAGATAAAGCACAGCAGTTTGATACATACAACAACAAAGAGTTACACATGGAATACACAGACATACAGACAATAATACAGTAGAATCATTTTTTTACTGTATATAGACTTATTAATAAAATGAGTGCAAATGAGGTAAGATAAGGGAG